>VWZN01019520.1:1044681-1073708 GCA_013396955.1 Regulus satrapa | reverse complement strand
CGCTCCCGGCCCCGGCGGCGGGGAGGGCTGCGGGCCGTGCTCCGTGCGGGAGGAACGTCTCGTAGTCATTAGCTGCCCTGTTTAGTCGTGGGGAAAGTACAAAATCTCGTTTGTGGCCTGAATGCAGCACAAGCGAACATCTCTAACTTTTGGGGGTTTCTTTTCTGCGGTGGGAAGGGGGAGGACGGAGAGCGGTGTTTGTTGGTGCGCTCCCTTCAGAGCCCTTTCAAGTCGGCGTTTGGCCCAAAGATCCCTCCGGACGCTTTTCTCTGAGCCGCGGCCCCAGCGCAGCTCGGACTTGTGTCCTTGGCTTTCCGCTCAGCTGCCACCGGCTCGCTTTTCCGCCTCTTTCTCTTTTGCAGCTACATAAGGCTTCAGAAAACAGGAATGAAACTCCCCCACCCACACGTGCATCTATTTTCCATGCTGACATATTTCCCTGCTTTGAGGCGGAGGCTACTGCTTTCCCCTCAGTATTGTTCCTAAAAAAGAGAGAGAGCGTAATTACTTTTTAGGTAGCTGCAAGTAAAGGCCAACGGATAGACCCAGTCCATAGCAATGCAAAGCATATGGTCTGCGCTATATAAATAATACACTTTATTTTAATATATTATGCATAATCACTGTAGTAGTGATGTGTGCTTCTGAATTATTTCGTTCTAGAACTCAGGTGTTACTGAGAGGCTAGTCCAGAGCCACAGTGCAGCCCTTTCTCCAGCCTTAATTGTGTTCTCTTAGGAATTAAAAAAAAAAAAAAAATACCAACAACCCAACAACAAAACCCAAACCCCAAAACAAACCCACACATATTTCATAAAAAGAAGTCTGAGATCATTAGCTAACATTTGGAAGTCCCTCAAATTAACATGCATGAAGGACTGTGGCCAAACTCCCACTGGCTCCCATAAAAGCAGTAATCAGTCCTTCAAGTAAGATTCTCCACAAAATAACACCCAGAAGCCCCTGCAGAAAGGATTGCCAATCTCACCATCTGACTAGATTAAAAACAGCAGTAACAATGTGATAATTGACAGAAGAAACTTCCCTGACAAGGAATGAATCAGTGTTTATTTTTAGCCTTTCCCCCAAAACGCTTTATTTAAATGAAAGATTAGCTAATTATTTCCGTCATTGTATTGTCCACACTAGAAACAGGAGGTGGCAGATCTGCACTTGTCTTTGGCTCTTCCTTTGAGGTCTGCACCCTGGAAGGGTGAGATTTTTCCAGTTGTCTTTTCATTTCTAGTCTGATCAAATATGAACAGTATGAAGGTTTCACTAAATTTAGACACCCCCCAATCAATTTTTTTTTTCCTGAGTAGAAAGCCTCAGCAAAGGTGTCAGAAAATGGAAATTGTGATTGTGTCTGTATTCCATCTTTGCTTCAAGCCTTCTCTTGCCAGCAGCTCATTAATCCTGTTGCTGCAATTGCCCGCTGCAGTTTTTTGCGCTGACTGACCACTTGCATTCCCAGAAGATCATTTCCTTTCCATGTGTACAGGATCCAGCAGTAAAATTTTATCTAGGAGAAAGCAGCTTACCTAAGAAAAGACTGGCAAAACATTTGTTCAGGTTTTTTTTATTTCTTTTTTTTTTTTTTTTTAACAAATGTGAGCAAACTGTATGGATCCCCTAGGCACCAAGAAATATCTGTGTTTCTGATACTGAGCATTTGGTTCTGCTTTTTTTGAAGGGAGGACTTATTTTTCCTGATTTATTTTTCTTCCTGCATTTAAAAAAAAAAAATTGAATGAATTGTGGATTGCAGCGTAGGTTTCATAATTATAAAATGAATCAAACTGCTTTGAAAATGTCTGAAGATACTTTTTTTTCCCCCTTGACTTACCTGCTGTGGAATTAAGACACATAAACTACTCATTGTTTCATTCCACCACCTATCTATAATATGATAATTGCTACAAAGCACACAAAGAGCTGATTTACCAGTCTCTCACTTTGCTTGTCTCAAAGCAATTGTACCACTCTAAATTCATAAGTCAAATTGCATTCATTTTAGTCGTGGAGAATGAGTCTCATTTTCAGCATTTGAGTCTTTATTCTTCAGTGCAAAATGTTTCTGTATATTTTCTTTTCCACACTTGGTAATATTTCATATGATTTTGAATATTACTACTTCAGCTGGACCAATTCTAGGTAAAATTGTTTATTTGTACTAATTTAGTGTATGCTTTGTCATTCTTGAACAGAGTGAAACGTGAAGTAGAAGTAAGTGGTCATAAAAATAATGTGAAATTTTCAGTTTTATGTACACCCCACTGAACTCTTGCAGAAGTTAGAGGGAGAAACTCCACTGCTGTTTTGCTCTTAGGAGCAGCCCAAACCTTCAACATCTTATTTCACATGTTGCTGCAAAAGATGTACCAAAATGGAATTTTTCCTAGAAAGAAAAGTATTGTTTTTCTTGCTTCTGCATCTCCTAAAGAAACCTGGCAGAAACAGCTGCCCATTGGGATGAGCTCTGCCATGCAAGTATTAAAGGCAATGGTGCCTCCACAGCCCCAGATTACTGAATTCCTGTTTAGAAGTAAAATGCCTGGAATGCTAATGGCAACGTTGTATGAAATTATTTCATCTTTGGGCAATCAGGCCAAAGAAATCCATGAATCATTCATAATCATTCCTACACATCTGCATTGCAAGAGATATGGGTAAGTATTTTGGAAAACATTACAGATGGGAGGGGGGGTGTAAAACAGAGAATAAGGTAGATCAGTACAACTAGCATGAAATACATGGGATTTTAACCAGAATTTATTTTATTGGCTGCAGGCCAAGTCCAAAAAATAAGTGTTTAGAGTAGAATTTAAGCTCCTGAGTCAGAGATGATGGAAAAACCCCAGTGAGCTGGGTCTGACCTTGCATCACACCTAGATTCGCAAACCATGTTTCCTGTTTATACAGAAGCTATATTCTGCTTCATAGAGCCTCTCTGTGTGCCTAGATCTGCACCGGTTCAACTGGGCTAAGCAGTTGGCACTTCTTCATATTTCAGCTCAATCAGGAACCAAAAGCTTTGTGTTGCTTCATTCAGTTCCCAGAGAGGCTCAGTTCAAGAGGTAATCCTCAAACCTTCTAATGGATGCCAGTCAGGCTGAGTCTGCACAACCACAGCTGTACCTGTTCCCTCTGAAAGACATTTCTGTGATCCACTAGAGCAGGTAAAGCGTTTATCCAGGCAGTGGAAGGTCTGAGTTCAGGGCCTGTTCTTTTCAGATCAGAGATTCCAGTAACCATATTGATGTCAGGGTGTAATTCCTGTAATTATTCACATGAAATCAGCTTCAAACTTTGATCATTCACAGTCTCAACTCCATCCCCTGCACAGGGCACTCCAGAGCAGGTGGTAAAGCTCTACACACGGATGTTTAAATGAGCACTGAATGGGTTCCTGTCGGATCTGGCTAATACCATGCCAGCAGAGAGGGCTGGAAAGTAGCCGAGATGCAGCATTAGGATGGTGGTGGTACCTCAAATATAGCTGTGTCCTATGCCAGGGGCCTCCCCCTTCAGCATGTTCCTGCTCCTAAGGAAGCAAAAAAATCTAAATTCCTCATCTAAACTATTTCAATATGGAAAAATGAATTTTTTTTAATAAATAAGTTATCAATTTTTAACAAAAGTGTTTCTCTCAGAAGTCTGAATTTGCAGCTAACAGGTTGGTAGGCATAAGCAGCATTGGCTGCTGGTCAGTTCTCTGGGAATGCCTTCAGTGAATTCAGCTTTGGGAATTGCCACTGGATGGCAATCTTGTGCCACAGAGCCTGTAACCACATGTGATTTTATTTGGCTGAAAACATAGCCATGTTTTAAAGACTGAGAACCAAGTCCACTTCTTCCAAATGCCATCATAAATTTAGAGTTACTCGATCTAAGGCATTTCGTTAAATTTAGAGTTGCACCACCATAGCTGGGACAAGAATATGAACCAGATGTTGAGAAGTAATATTTTGACTGTTAATTCAATCTATAAAGTTTTGAACAATTTATAAGACATAAATACAAGGAGCAAGAATAGAGGCTCTGGCCATGAAAGACAAGAGCACCAGCATCAGTTCTTCTGTGTTGTTACAATCTACACTAAATTCTAATCACTGGCCTTTAATGCCTCATTACAGGACAGTGGTTTCATCCTTAAGACTGCTGCATTATACACAGTACTCTTTAAAGGTACAAGAATGTTCTACTCTGGCTGGCATAAAGTAAGAAGCTCTGAAAAGTTCTGAAAGTCAACTTTTGTAATCTTTGTTTTAAGGTTTCCAGTCTATGTATTTAAAAAGTTTGGAGAATGTCTCTCAATAGGTTATAATCCCAAATATTATGCTTTTGTTTTGAAATATTTGAATAATGGCTTTTTTTTCAATATAGAATAATCACTATGTAAAAAGTCAACATCTTTTTTAGAAAGTATTTAGGCTTTTTGAAAAATAATCAATTTTGGACTAAACCTGCATTGTTAAAAAGTGGTGATTTTTTTCAGCTCTCTAATGGAATACAATCTTATTTACAATAACTCTTCAGTAGAGATAATTGGTTTAATGTTCCGTGTACTTGTTGTGTATCAATGGGGTGTAAGGGAGAACATCAGGTAATTTCTGCAAGTACATTTGAACATCAGGGAAATATCTTCCTTAAATTTGTGCTTCTGCTCCTTTTCTGTGGGTACAGATGGTGACACCTCTCTCCCATTAAGAGCTTCAGTTCCCCAACCCCAGACTGTGCAGTACTCTAAAACATGAGGAATATCTGGCAAGTTCAAGAACTCATTCGGTAAAGTCATCTTCTCTACCTTCACTTTCACCAAAACTACCATGAGAGCTGGTAGCCAGCTTAAGATGAGTTGTTTTCTGTTTCGGGGCTGGTAGCATATCTCTGGTTTCAGCCAGGGAAGGAAGTGCTCCGAGTGTTTTATCACAGCCAGCTCTTGTGATTTACTTGGCATGACTGGAAGAAAGAAACTGTGTAAATATGGGCTAAAGCTTATTCTTGGGAAATGCACAGTTCCATGGACTTAATGTTTATTTTTGGTTATTCCTTGCTGTCACTTCAGTTCTCTGTTTGTAGTATGAGAATAATAACCCACAAATTCTGTGATGCTTGACAGAAGAGTTCCTTCCACGGGCTAAACATACTCAGAGGCAAACCTGACGGGCTCAGGGTAAGACTGTTTCAGCACACCTTTCCTTCCCTCCCTGGTTTTTAATTCTAAATTAACAATTGACTGTAATGGCTGAATAACACAGCAACTTGGATCTATTCAGAGAATAGTCTGGAAACTATTGTCTTCTCACATTTCTGCCCTTCCATCTTTACACTTGGTGCTGGGACTTAGAGCATTCCCAGCTGACACAGGTTCTTTATAGTCTGCAGTTCCCCTATAAACCCACTTTGGTTTATGTACCCTTGCCATTCACTGAATAGCTGAGAGTTAATTTAATTTTTAAAATATTCTTAGTGGCAATTCCCCAGGGCTATGTTCTTGTTCGTGGTTTCTATGTACTAGCTATTGTAGATCTTGGTAGTTGAGAGAGATGCTTTCAAGGAAAAGTTACAAGCTCTAGGTAGCACAAGTGGTAAACTGGGATCCAGGGAAATCAAGTGATTTGCCCAAGGTCACATGCAAGTTTTGTGGCAGAGTTAATCTATCTGATCTGGTTATCTAAGGCATGTAGGCACCAATGCATGTTTAGGTGCATGTATCAGCCACAGGAATGCTAAACTGGAGAAGTTAGTTTGGGAAAATAAAGGGGGAAAGAAAAAGAATAAAAGGCGTGCTTGGCACTGCTTGAAGACTTTGCAAAAAATTTCTACTTGCCCATTCTTTGCATACTTTGGAAATACAGAAACTCTTGAGATCTGCATTTTAAAATGTTGTTTCAAGCTGGAATAGCATCTGTTAAATGTAGTTAAGAAACATCTGTTTTTCCATTCCTGGAACCCTGAGCTGAGGCAGCCGTTTTCCTGTCAGCTCTGCTGTGGAACAAAATTGGTTCAATAGGTCATTCTGTTCTCTCCATTTCTTAGTTCTCAGTTACCTATTAAAAGGATGGCCAACAACATGAGTAAGCAGGAGGGGAAGGGAGATTCTGTCTAATGTGTGCATTGGCCTGTGGAAAAAATCCATTTAGCTTCAGACTGAGTTAGATAACCGGTGAGAGCAGAGCTATTAAGCATTGGAAGGAACATCAGGGCTTACAGAGTGAAGCCGTAAGATTTATTAGCCTCCAAATAGTTTATCTTTCATTAGTGGAAATAACAATCTGATGCAAATCCCACTGGAACCAAAACAACGTTTCACATTGATGGCCGCTGGGTTCTGGCTTTGAGGCCCTCTGGTATTGCTGAGAGATGGCTTGGTGGGAAGTGGTGACCAGTACACAATACATTGGTCACAACTGTTGTTAACAGGTCTGATCTGCTCGGCTCCAGACTGGGTGCAGCAATCGGCGGGCCAGCAATGGTTGTATGTTACCATCTTTTCACCCATCACTCACTCAATCTGCGAGCAGCTGGGGGGGAGAGTCAGAAGAAGAGTTCAAAGGCCTCCTGTAGAGAAGACCAAAAGCATATTGTGTAGGTTAAAGTTCTTACATTCCCAGCTCTCCATGCTTTGACAATGCCTTGGACAAACAAGTACACTGTTGAGAACTGCATATTTTTTCCCTTCATCATCTAAGAATAGGATCAAGACTCATAAAGGCATTTAGCTGCTTATGCTCCCCCTGAAATAATCAGGTGTTAAAAGCATGAATAACATTGAGATTGTGCACCATGATCTGATATTTAATTAGCAATGAAAATCTGTATCATTCAGTCGGTGGCATTAAAATTAGGTAACAAGTACACTGAGTTGGCAGAACCCTCTGTATGTATCCTTACTGAAAAATGACAGCACCCCTGTTTTGGAAACAACTGGAAAAGGACAGGTTGTGACTTCTGTCATGAACAATTTGGTGACATAAAAAAGCCAAGTCCGTTGGTGTCCCGTTTCTTACATGGATATAATTTGGCATCACTCACATGACTTAAAAAACAAAACTAATCCAGAGTTTCTTCTTTCTTTTTTTTTTCTTTTTTCTTCTTTTTTTCCTTAGATGTGACCTTTCCCTTCCAATTTGTGAATTTAAAATACCAAGGAAGTGAGTCCTAATCTGAGGAAGAGTTTCCAAAACAGAATTGGAGATGCAGCACTTTCTGTGGCAGGGTCTTGCAAAGTGCTGATGGTATAAATTAACTGATGGGTGTCAGGAAACTTGTGAAAGGCAGATAGGGTGCAGGAAGGGAAAAGGGAGTTGCAAGCAGCTTCCTGACACTATTTACTTGGTGAAACATTTTGTTTCCTCCAGAACAGTGTTTGACTTTGCTTTCATCATTGCCTGTGTAAGTCAAATGCTGTTATTTGTGTCATGTCTGGCTTATATTGCCCAGCATTCACAGTCTGATACTGACGTGACCATTCCCTGGCTAGACTGGAGTTACCTGAATCTGTGTGGTAGTATGGTCCTTCTAAACCCCAACTATACTACGGACAAATGTATGCTTTCATTAAATAAGATCTAGTCTGACTGCCAAGAGAGACTATGCCAATTTACTTCATGAATGGCAAAAGTTTATTAACATGTATATGGAAAATGCTGTTGTCAATGTATAGTTTGGAATGGAATGATGCAGTTTACTCTGTGATAGTACTGTGGGTTTCTAGTCTATTTTTCTCTGTGCTATCTTCATCTGCTGTCTTGAGCCTCATCTGATTTTTGTATTTGCCATATATGCACTTCCTTGTGCAAGGGGAGGCTCAGATTGAATATTAGGAATTTCTTCACTGCATGAGTTGTTAACTTGGAGCAGTCTGTCGGGGGAGGTGGCGGAGTCACCATCCCTGGAAGTGTCCAGAAAACAGGTAGGCACAGCACTTTTTGATGTGGTTCAGTGGGCCTGGCCATACTTGTTTGGAGGCTGCACTTGATGATCTTGGAGGCCTTTTCCAACCTTTGATAATTCTTGATTTTGTCATTTGTCTGAACACAGTTGTCTGTTTGGAGCACCAATGTCTGGAACTGCTGTGACTTAGACAATCACGCTCAGGGGTGATTCCATCGAGCAGCGCCTGTTACAGGAAACTCCTGCGTGATGCGGACCCAAACGTGCTTCTGCACCGCTGGAGCTCCACCTTAGTCCCGCTTTTGCTCAGGGATTGTCTCCTACCTGGAGCTTTACATAGGATCGAGGGACATCTAGCGGCTCAGTGGAACACGGCAAAGGAAGGTGGTGTGCTCCTAAAGGTACATTGTTGTGCAAAACAGACACTTCGGTGAAAATCGACCTAAAAGCTGCCTCCGCGGTTGAAATGTAATTTTAATATATGTAGTTGCTTTAGCTAAGAGTCAATGAATGAATGATGAATTTTATTTTTGTGTTTCTGACTTTGAAATGGTGGGCTGGCTTTGAAACGTACAGAGGTTAAATGTATTTGGTACCTAATGTCAGGAAGACAGGACAACCTCTCAGATTAGGAGAAGCTGAGATACAGGATATGTGGATAAGAGAGAGAAGAAAATCACACAATGCAGCCTGCTATATTTTTTGATCTCCCAAATGAACAAATTTATTTTATGCATGGCAATTCAGGATGTGATAAATAAGATGAGGTGATACCTGATAGTTTTCAATGATGAGAAATAAATGTGGAGAGCAGTTAAATGGAACCTTTTCTTTCTCTGCAATGTGTTTCCTATTTTAATATTTAAATAACGAGTTTCTTTAACAAGTAACCCGCTCTGAGTCATGTTTTCCTCTCTTTCTTTTGTTCTATCCTAACCAGTAACTGCTTGTCATCCCAATAGCTTTTATTATGAGAGATGAGGTGCACTTAGGACAAGCAAAAATATGTACATTGAATTATACACTGGTTTTGTATGGTGAGCCCATTTGTGCTAGATTTGCCATTCTCTCTTTTTCTGGTCTGTACTAAAAATCTGGATGAAGTCTACTGTGATGCTCAGACCAGGGCAGTGTTTGGCCTCTCAACCTGCAGTAGCCGAAACCAAGAGACCAGTGTCAGGCAGTCATGGGTGCAATCTCTAAATGTGTCCTGTTCCTATCCTAACCCCCCAGAAAACCCAAATTCCATTGATGCAGACAGAGCTGGAGTATTTTGGCTGGGGCATATGACTGAAGAAGGCAGCCTACATATAAAGAGGGAGGCTTCTCTGCAAATGAGAGCAAATCTCATTGCCAAATATTAAGACAGATAATCTGCAGAGAGCAACAGGAGGCATTCTGTCTCACCTGAAATGCTGATAAAACCTGGAAGCCATGGGAGTGAGAGAAGACTGAGAAAAGACGAATGACTTGTTATTTTGCAAAGATGTGTAACTTGGGAACTTTTTTTTTTTAAGTGTAAGGAGTGATGATAAAGAAAATCCTTTGCTAAGCAAGGGGATTTTGCCTTTCCCTTCTAAGCAGACTAAACTAGAAGGTTGTAGGCATTGGTAGTTAAGCTAAGGAAATCATGAATAAGCAAAAGGCTCTCCCAGCCCAGCTCCATGTGGGGCTCCTCTAAAGACCTTCTGCTAGGGGTCAAGGAGGGATTCTCAGTCTGTGTGTGTGCCATTAAAACAATATAGGAACAGGTTTTTTAGTACTGCTCAGATCGCATCAGGAGCTTGGAACACAGAAACTGTGTCCAGTGGTTCAGGCTGGTGTTGCTGGGGGTTTCAACTATTGGTCATTGTTTCATCAAGATACACTGGAAGCAGGAACTCTATTAATGATTTACAGTTAATCAGTAGTGGAGCGAATATGGCAGCAGAATGATCTGATAATAGTTAAGATTAATGAAAATACTTCTTTACAGTAAGGTGTTAGCAGCCTTTATTTATGTGATTGAATTTGCAGGTGTTAAACTCCTGAAGTTTTAGATGAACCAAGAGGCACAAAGTTATGTTGTTGAGGTCCCATTTATCTCCAGATTTGTTTCAACAATAGTTCATTGTAGAGAGAAGTTGCCATGAAGACAGCTTTGAAAAGTTTCTGTTTGGATCCCTAGTGAAGGCTACATTTAGGATGTGAACATGGAAATACCATGTTGCTGGCAACATTCAAACTAGTATTAGGAAAATGTGAGCTGGAGTTGGTTTAGCTGGCAAATAATTCTTTCTATTTCAGAAACTTATGGGAAAGAATGGCAGAGCCAAGGTACACCTGACCATATATATGAACTATCCTGATGCAAGTCAATGGTCAGTGACCAGAATGAAGAAAAAGAAGCAGACTGGCTTTCTAACAAATATTTATTAAATGAGAACTTCTTACATCCCTGCTTACTTTTACTACTGTGAGATTCTCATTACCACATTACCATTTTACTGATTAATACGGCAGTACAAAATGAACCTAGAGTTACAGGAGTTTAGAGTGAATAATTTTCCTTGTGAAAAGATCTAGGAAAAATTAACAGTCCTGTACTGACCCCAGATGAGGTGAAAAGAGCATGTTTTGGGGAAAGGTTGGAGTATGCCTTGAACAGATTGTGGGCAGAAAGGGTAAACGGGAGAGCTGAGACTCAGCACCTGACATCCTTCACACGTTAGGTCTGTTACAGTGCTGGCAATCAGCCTAGGACTCCTCTTCTGTTGATGCTGGAGTGCCAACAGCAGAAGAGCTGTGACTCCTTCACTCAGGTTTCCACTCCAGCTGCCCTGGTGCTTTGCCCCTGGGCCTGTGCAGGGATGGGTGCATATTTACTGACTAATACACACATTTTTCCACTGACTAACCTTCCTCTGGCAGGGTGAGTCATCATATAGGAAAGGTTGTTCCAGCTTGTTCTTTGTTCGGATTGCATCCAGAGCTCCAAAAAGGCCAGGCCGGTACCTCCAACACCTCTGACCATCTCTGCTCTCTCACAGTAACGGAGGGAGGCTTGGAGAGATATCTGTAGCTTCAAGATTTCTGAAGGGAAAGATCTTCCTTGGAAACTACTTTGAAAGGAGCTGGCAAAGTTCCTGGTAAGAACTTAGCCTTTTCTCCATCTGTCAAAGCAAGGCATAATCCTTCCCTGCTTCACAACAATCTTGGGAGGAATCATCAGTTAACATGTTTACATCACTAGAAGTGATTTCCTATTATAAATCACCTAGGCTTTGGTTCTTATGAACACAAACTCATCTCACCCTTCTTAAAGATCTTCTCCCTCTTTTCACACGTCTATATTCTTCTTTGCATTCTGCTATTGCTAAGTGCAATTGCTGCTAGCATTACTTTTATACACCTGAGAGCAGTTTTAACAATCACACTGTGTTTTCCTGATCAATTAAATAGTCAGCAAAAGAAAATCATTCTTCTTCCATTTCTGTTCTCCTTTTTATCAGTATTGAAAAATGTTTTCTACCTCATATTGCTGACTACTAAAATTTCACTGCTCCAACTCCTTGGTATTGTTATGAAGAGAATATCTGCATTTATAAAGCAATTTTTAGTCCAGCAGTCTTTAAGATAATTACCTGTG
Organism: Regulus satrapa; assembly: GCA_013396955.1. Lineage (NCBI taxonomy): Eukaryota > Metazoa > Chordata > Aves > Passeriformes > Regulidae > Regulus > Regulus satrapa. The sequence continues at coordinate 1,062,181 of VWZN01019520.1, read as the reverse complement.
ATTAAAATTTGAGTTACCTATAAACAGGGCCCTGTATAAATATTATGCATTGCCTGTGTTGCATGCTGCAGGACCAGCAGCTCTTTCTTCAAAAAGGCACCTTTCTCTGGAACAGAACAGCAGCAGACCGAAAGATCAGCACTGTTTTAAATGTGAAGTGTACTATCCAACTGGAATTGCACAGGGAACCAAGAGAGCAAAATGCTCTGGAAGCTCCTGCAATCAACTTCATGCCAGAACTGGCAAGATATTTTTAGCTATGACACACTCTTGAAGATTTATTTAGGGTTGTAAGAGGTACCCAAATCTGGGGGTGGTGACCACTTCAGTTATGGTCCTGCCTTGTCATCATCCCAGTTCTCCTCCCACACATGACCTTGCCTGACCTGTGAGGCAGTCCTTGCTTTTCTCCTTCACTGCCATGATGCCTTTTACTCCTGTTCATCACTGTCTCTCCTACTATAAATGTAAAATCTTGGCTTTTCCTCATTTCCCCATGATTTAAATCCCTTCCACCTCTTTCCCAAACTCAAAACTGCTTCCCTGTCCAGGTTTTCTACCAGATGTTGTATTTTAGTGTAAGGAAACCTCCCAGCCTTATATGTGTACGAAGGAAAATGAGTTTTTCACTTCATATGGGCTTCACAGTGAGGGTGATCAAGCCCTTAAACAGGATTCCCAGGCAGACTGGAATGTCTACCTTTGGAGATATTTACATCTGGACCAGGCGAAGTGCTAAGCAACCTGACCTAACTTTGAAGCTCTGTTTTGAATGGATAAAGGATGAGGTTATCTCCAGTGACTCCTTTGAATCAAAATTATTTCATAGTTCTAATTAAATCTTGAAGAAAAAGAGGAAGAGGGAGAACACACAAGAATCTAAGAAAAATATGGTTTTCTGGCAAGAAGCAAAAGGAATTCAACAAAACAAAACAGAGCTGTGCACAGTTATCCTGCTTTTCATGCTTACACTGAAGTAACTCAGGATGCAATCAGAGAGATGTTAAAATCCACAGAGAACTAAGAAGAGAATGAACAGCAACGTGTCTGTGGTTAACCAAGGCTTATTTCATCTTTTTGACCTCAAAGCCCGCTTAGAAATGTGTTTGTTGTCTTCAGAATACTTTCCTCTGGAATATTCCAAGACACCATCTGTTCTATTTGCTGCAGATTCAGAGTATGAGCATGATGCAGGCAGTACCCACCTCCTCAGTGGGCTGGGCAGTGACCCAGGTGCTGCCCGTTCACTGGAGATTAACCCTCTTGGGGCCACCGAGGAGTAGGAGCACATCAGGGGTGCCCCTGCCCCCTTCATGGCAAGCTGCTCATGAAGGAGTTCCAACTCCTTCATCTTATGAATACTTCAAAAGTATCATTTGCAGTCCAGTGTGGGAATACATGAAATGTCCAAATGAAATCCAGGGCTGTGACAAATCTTTACTCTTTTAGGAATTCTCAAATCCAGGTGATCGCCTATATGGGTATTATAGTACTACTAAAAATCGAGGTGAGAGCAGAGAAACAAAAATATACATACCCTATCACATTTTTTTAGAAGGACTTCCCAAATTCTACAAAAATTAATATATTAGTGATCTTCGATCACACTCCTCTGACTCATAAACAATTTGGGAAGTCATTGTCCACAGATCTTTCATTCCAGAGTACAAATAGTTTAAAAGTCCCCAGAATATTTGTGAAGAAAATGGTTCTGTGCTCTGGTTTATTTTACTACTGCTGCTGGTTTATTTGGGAGATGTAGCACCACTGGATAAACGAGCATTGATAATACCAGCATCTGTTTAATAAATAATGTATTATAAAGTATTGTTCCTACCCTATGCTCTTAAATAGAAGCAGTTCCTGAAATTGAAAGTCCATTAACAAAAGGCACAAATAGAATAAGAAATCTAGCAACAAAATATTTCTTCTTTAACAATAGAGCTGCAAGAGCAACACCCTGCTGTGCAGCTCAGTAGAAGGGTACTGACAAATACTGAAACATCAAATGCCTAATCCCTGAACTGATTTAATATGATAAGGGTCTTCCAAATACCAGCCATTAAACTAAAAGCTAATACAGGAGCTTGAAAATTATGATAAATGATCATATATCACTCATGGATGTCCTTAGTATTGGGTCTGGGATCACTGGAAATGTTTAATACAAAAAGAAGAAATTTGAAAGGCAAGCACAATGACCACCATAACAGAGAATGCAGTGATTCCTAACATAGCATTGGAATGTTGCTTGCTTAAAATCTGGGCTGAATTTTCCTATGAGTGTGTTTTATGGGATTATAACAGAAACAAAATTATCCTGACAACTTGAAAGGAAAATGAGTGGCTTGGTAGACGAATTGATAAAGCTGGAAAGGACAGAGAAGCCTCCAGGCATGCAAATGCTGCTTTGGATCTGAAATAAAAACAGAAAACTTCAAAGCTAAATCCAGGTAAAGAACAATTGTGCTGAGTTAAGACATCTGCTTTGCTTCAAGTGCTTATTAATTTCTTTTTTAAAAGCTGTAGACAATGACCTGGTAAATAAATTTTTAGTAACATATCCCTGCAAACGGATTATTATTTCTGAAGCCGACTTGCAATTAGAAAAGGATCTAATGAGTAAAACTTAACCCTACAAATCTGCACAAAATCACACTGTTTTTCCATGAGATTTAAAAACCTGTTTGCTTACATTGCTTTAGAAAATATTAATTGGATTCCTGAATGACTTTAGATGCTTTAGAAGATTTTACTTTTGCTGAGGAAGGCAATAACCAAGTCCAGATACTGCCAAGGAGTGGATACACGTGGGTCCCTGTTGCTTGCACAGACCAGCTGTGGCTGCAGACCCAGCTGTGTTGGGGCTGGGTGCATTTCCTCAGCAGAGCTGATAACAAGTTTGGAGCTCGAGCTCTGATACAGGCAGCAGTAAGCATTGCTCTATGAAGGATTGAGAGAGAGATGGGGAGTACTGACTGGTGATCACAGTCCAGATTTGCTGTGAGCTACATATGCTTATATACCATTCCAGGAAGGCTAGGAATTTTTTACAACGTTGATTGGGTTAAACATCATACAAACAAACTTATACATTTTGCAGTAGCTCTTCTACTTGATTCAATCTTCTTCCCTGTTGCCAGTCTCGATCCAGTCTTCTTGCAGTCTTCAAAGCTTCTGTTTGTTCTTGCCAAGGTATTTTGGTTTCAAACTGCTTATTATTAAATCTACAGTACTCTCTGTCTTATCTCCCATATTGCTCTGAGGTGGCTCAGCTGTAATAGGTCTCTTAGGGTAGTCCTACTAATGATGCAAACATACTTTTTCTAGGTTTGTAATTTTTATTTATTGAAACTTTTCACTGGAAAGGGTAGGAAATATGAATAAGAAAAGTAATTTTCTCTTATTGGCCATTCAGGATTTTTTAAGCTGTTACCTTTTAAATTATCTGCAACAGTTTCCTTGTTTGTAGAATGAGTGCATGATATCATATCCTGAGCCCTTCCCTTTTCTTGTAACTTTCTGAGGCACTAGGAGTCCAGCTGCAGTCATCATGTGGATTGGCCTGTAAAACTGTAGTGGGGCTCCTTCTGCCACCTCCTGCCTGCCTAATTCATACTCCTTAAGAAACTGCTGCTCCAGGACGAACGACCCTTTAAGCACAGTGAGTATCAGCTGAGAAAGCAACTAATTTATCCAGCTTGTAAAGCTGAATCACAGAACGATCACTGCTCTGTGTATTTACATGTATGTGCAGTTTGGGGCACAAAAGTAAAAGGAAAACTTGCTGTCAGTATTTGACACTGCAGTGGAGAAGGGAGTTTCCTGGCCCAGCTGGGGTGAGAAAAGGAACAGCAGCATGGGAGGCTCTCAGGGTGCTGAGATTGGATCAAAGCTGTGGGTTAGGTGTAGAAAGGGTACATGTTTGTGCCAGGCAGCATACCTATTTGTTGTGGATGGACAGACAGACAGGAGAAAAACAGCTGCTAAAATGTATATACCAGCAGCTGTGCCCAAGCACATGGGGCTGTATTAATGCTGCATGACAAGCACATCTTACTTAATCTGGTTTCATATAAGGAATGTAGTAGTACTAGCTAGTAATAAGCAAAATAAAAAGAGAATAAAAGAAATAGTTGTCTTCAGTAATCTTCACTCATCCCTAAAGGATGCAGACCAAGTAAACATTTGCAGTGAGTCATTGACTCTTTTTACTATAAATATAACCTGTGGTGCTGTTAGTGCTGCATTTTTCCATCTTGGTCTGTAGCTCTGAAATGTAGAGCTAAAGGCTCTGTCACCATTGGTGGAGTGCCTAAGGTTTTGTCTAGATGTCTTGACTATGCTAATTTAGTAGAAACTAGGTAAGTATATAAACCATATAGTTATGATTATGACTTATGATTAATATATGTATGAGTAAGGTAGTATGATCCACATTTCATAGCACAGAAAATGTTCTAATGAAAGTAAATAAATTACATCTACCAAATGAACTTATGTACTTATTTATTGACCTAGAAAGTTGCTTTTGAAAGGATAGAGCATCTGAATTTTCCTGTGTCTGTTGTCCTCATAGAATACCAAGCATTAACTTCATTCCAAGGTTTTAAAGGACTTATGACCATGCTTTACATAAAGGCCTCAATCTAGGATTAGACGGGACCAGAAAGCAGCAGTGATATTTTGTGAATACTTAAGATAAAAATAACTCTCTTCAAAAAAAGTCCTTGGTGATGTGAGCAACTATACAGGAAATGCATAATCTTTGTATATGTCATGGATCACCTAACTTTGTGTTTTTAATTTGCTCACTGTGGTTTTGATCACCTCCTGCATGGGGTCACAGCACAGTGTTAGTAAAAAGCATTGCTTTTTGGTGTCTGCTAAATTGCACTCTGAGGTGAAAACTCCTCTTTGGTTAAAAAATTGCTGATGTAGTCAGTTTTATGATAGAACAAACTTGACATTTTCTATAACGTGGCTATGATAAGAGTAGCATAAGGTGTGCTGTGTGCTGCTCAGCCTCAGTGGCATGGAGATGGCTGCAGCAGAGGTGACCATTAGAACGCCTCCTCCAGGGTTCTGCCTCCTGCAGTGACCTCTGCCAGGTGCTTCTGATCCAGCTGCAGTCCAGAGAGATCAGCTGTCAAATAGGCTTCACAGGTGATGTTTTTACATGCCTACCAATTAGTACTTTTACATGTCTGCCAGTTAATAATTGGCTTCTACTGTGCAACGTGAGGGATTTGTAACTCTTTCGTTTAATAGACTATCACAGCGAATGTTCATGTTTCCATAGAAATGTTTGTTTCTTGAATTCACTGAGATCTTGGTTCCAACAAAGTTGTGGGGCCATGAGTTGGGTAAAAATTCTGGTTTAGAAAACTATTATTTTCTTTCCCTGGATTGAAATCACTGCCATTCACTTCCGTTAGATGTAAACTTGCTTATAAATCATGGAAAAAAACTCACCTTGGTATTTCAGTTGTGTGATCTACTAAAGAATAATGATATACTTTTATTCCTACTTACAGTTTTGTCTGTCTAATTTGTGGCAATGATTTTTTTTCAACTTATAAACTTATTTCTAGGGCTTTACTCACAGTTTTAGAATTCTGGAATGTGTGATGTAATCAGGCCACAAGATTGGCCACTTGGCCTAGATGAAGCTGTGCTTAATATCTCAAATCTCCTCCCTGTCCCACATGTGCTTTCCTGATTTCTGGGTATTGAGAGCTCTTGCACTCTATGGAAAATGTCTAGGTCTGCCAGCTCTGTTCTGCTCCTTTTTCTCCAAGGGCTCCTTTTGCTAATGCCTTGAAAAGCTGGAATTTTGCTTTACTACAATTCAGGGGCCTGATTTTGCTCTTCACCTAACCCCTATCCCTGGGGACTGCAAACTGCACCAGTCTGTGATCACAGCAGCCCAGGCTCCTGCCAATATTGATGTCACCAATTAGCTCACTTGTGTTGCTGACCAACAGGTTCTGTAGTTAATTATTTTGTTGTCATGCTTTAGAAATCCAAATATATAGAAAATGACTGGATTCTGCTTTTGCCTTCTGTTTATACATGTCTTCAGAAAGAAATTTTCCAGCACTTTGCATTGAAGAAATGTTAGGTACATAGCAAATGTTTAATTAAGTAATCCCACACAGCACTTGTGAGGCAGGCTCCCTCATTTTACAGGTGAGACAGAGAGTGAGGCAGTAAATTAAGTGACTTGCTTAATATCACACAGTGAGTCAGTGCTAATGCTGAAAATAGACTTTATGTCTTCTGGTTCTTTTCCCTGGATTTTAATCATCAAAGTAGACTTAACTCTAAAGTTGAATGAACTCCTTAGTCTATTAAAATAATTGTTCTCAATTTTATGTTGGAGTATTATGTTTTAATCACCTAAGCAATACTAAAATATTTACAAAAGCTTTCCTTGCTTAGGACCTTTTTGTCTTACTTGCTCAGATATTGCTTCAGGTTATCAGCTTAATATGTTTTGTTTACAGTGATCCTGAACTTCAAAAATTTAATCTAGCAGATCTCCACAAAAAAAACCCAAAAAAACAAAACCAAAAAAAACTAAACCAAAACAAAAACCCCCCACACTTTAAAAATGCCCTTAAAACTCACAGCAATCTCCTTCACTCAGTGTAACTTCTTTTCATAGTCTCATGAGTATAGAGCTGTTCCCTGTAGTAACACCCATAGCTTTAATTAATGGAGCACACTAAAGTTACTGGCCCACAAAAGCAAAAGATAGACAACTGGTTATGGTGTCATGACTAAATGAAAATGTATCCTGAAGCACAAAAGAGCAACAGCATGTTAAAAAATATGTGCTTAGAATTGCAGTACTGAACCACATGCTGGGTCATCTCTGAACAAACTGGTAGAGAAAGAGATGTGATCCTTGCTGTCCTGTTTAAATGAAGACTACCTGTGGACTAATGAAATGCTCCAGCAGCTTTAGAGCTTTTCTGAGCACACTTCACAGATTTGTTTATGCTGATAGGACATCTATAACTTTTTCCAGGCTTTGCCATGTTATCTGTTTAATAATGTTCTTCAGCATAAGATAGAATAAATGGCCCAGAAAATATGTACATCAGCATAAGACTTAAAGAGGCTTGGGAAAGAGGAATGAAGAAATAATATTGCCTTTAATAGGGCTTTCTCCCTGTTAAACCTGAGTACAGACACTGCTGTCCATTATACAGCTTTATACAATACTTTGCATCATACAGTATTTTTAGTGTGGGTGAGGCAAGCAGCAAAGGCTGTGGTCAGCTCCAAGATTTTTGTAAAGACTTTTGCCACTTGTAATGAATAGGGCATTGTGGTGGAGGCAGCCTTACAATTTAATTGAAATTTAACATTAAAATACCTTAAAATTTCAACTGCTGAATGCAAATAAAGCTCCTAGGTGGCAGAATCATTCAGTAAGCATTGGCATGCTGTATTTATAGAAAGAACTCTAAAGTAATTTAACATGTTGTACTTGTAAAGAAAATTGTCACATCTTGCCTGCTGAATTACAGCTAGACAGAATGTTTCAGGTAAGATGCCAAGGAGAGATGTTCCAAGAAGGACATTTTGATTCCTCTTTGGGGGTCAATGCTTCTAGTTTACCATGTAGTTTTCCTTTGGGGTTTATCTTCTTCTTAAAATGTTAACTATGAGCATATTTTGCACTTTGCCACTAGGGCTATGTCATCAGTGATCAGCTGGCCAAGACCCATCAGAGCACCACTCCAACTTTCATTTTCTGTTTTTCATAAAGAGTTAAGAGGATTTTCTCAGAGACTTCAGAAAATATCCTGATGCCAAGTGATGAGCAGTTTGCAAGACAGCACTGTGTCTGTGCACCACTATCAGGGACAGAGATGCTGCCTTTCAAAGGGTTTTTGAAAAGCAGGCAGGACTTGTCCAGTACAAATCGGGCAAAAAAAAGACAATTTTGTGACTTTTATAGACTTTGAAACCAAACCCAAGAAAGCAACGCAAATAACGTTTTTTGGTTTTTTGTTCTGTTTGGTAGCTCTTCATTTCTGTCTCCTTTAATCTGTAGCTCCTATTAGTAATGCATTAGGTGTAATGGTAATAGTGTTTGAGAAGTTGAAAATTTTAATCAAATATTAGACAATATTTGTGATAAACGGGGTTCAAAATAATATGCCCAGGTGTTCTCTTCCAGATTGGGAGTACAAAAAAGAATCTGTGGTCTGTGTGTCTGATCAAAACTAGTCAAACCAGTAGAAATTAAATACATGAACATTCAGTTAATGGGTAGAGATACCTTTTCATTAGCAATTCAGCTAATAAGTATGAAGAATGAGTCAGCTTGAGAAAAGCAGAAATTTCTTGTGGGTAATCTGAATGAGAATGGGGGATGTATAGTACACTATCACATTTGAGAAGAATTCTGACAAAATAAGGGCCTTGAATTTTGGATGCAGGGAGTTATACTTCCTCATCTGTTATTAAATAAAATAGATAGAAGCCAGCTTCTGTGATTAAGTAGATATTGTGCATTTTACATAATTAACATTAAGATCCTACTTTCAGAGAAGAACTCAATGTGTCCTGCCTACCTTAAGTAATTGGATTATTGGTCCTGCTCTCTGGCAGGTCTATTGCAGCCTTGTTCTGTTGATTCAGCACAGAAAGAAAACATTTTAAGAATGTCAGTTCTTCAAGTAGTGGGGATTATAGGCATGGTAACAGTACGTGTTTGTTAAAGGTATATGTTGCCAGACTTCATTCCCTGTGATGGCAAGAGGGAAACTGAACCATAGTGCTATTCTTTAGACCTCATATAGTTAATGTGTTATTCTTTAGATTTGATTCACAGAATTGAGAAAGCATTTGTGGTAATATGGTGCTTATACATAAGAGCCAGAAAATGAAAGGGAAAAGAAAGTGAAAAGGAATGCATAATGATGGAGTTGGCCAGTTTATTTCCCAAGCTCTTTCACTGGCCCAAGCACCATGAAAGGGGTAAAGCTAAGCAAAACAAGTAAAAAAAAAAAAAAATCCAATATGAGTTACCTTAAACCCTCATTATAAAAGATGGCATTAGCAATGCAGACAAGGTAGATTTTTTTCTAGCATTCCTTATTATGTGTTAACATGGCACCCTACAGATCCAAGAACCTTGGATCACACAACTTGCAAAATACCTCTAGAATGTTTCTTGCTGTATCTAGGTACAGTGAGACAAGCTGAAACTGTAAATATGGGGAAGACCTCTGTTCAATAAAACAAGTGGTTTCTGCTGAAACTAGTTTTTCTTGAGGACTAATTTGTAGTTCCAAGTGTCTTTCAGTGCTGACAGCTGAAGAAGGTAGCTTGGGGCCAGATTGTAATAATGTTCACTCCTTGATCTAATGGATGGATGTGTTTAATTAACCTTTGTTTCTGCAGAAGCAGGCATTCTGGCAAGCTGTAGGAATGCTAAGGAAGAAAAAGCTAAACTGCACTGAACCTAGACATATTCTATATATCTAGTACTGGATGAAGACTGTTAATGTAGATAAATGCTGTTTCCTAGGAGATAGATATGTATAGGCAATTTCTGTACAATAAATTTACCATGGATCTCCCTGTAGGACTACCACTCATTAATTTCACAAGATCCAGATATGGTCCTATGCCCTTGGAACACTTGTCTCTTGTGTCTGGCACAGTTCTTCAACAGGTGGTCCCAAAAGCATTTATTTAAAGTGGAAATACTCTGCTTAGTATCTCTTGGATGGAGTTAGACCTGACAGCCTGCGTCATTGTTTGTCCCATGTCCTCCAGTGACTTCTCCAGATACCAGAGCTCAGATTGAGTCTTCCCTGAGTTTCCTGTAAAGTGCAGATCTTGAAGCTGATAGCTAATTCCTCGGAAGGCTTATGGCAAGGCTAATGCAAAGCAGATATCCTTTGCATTAAATTGCTGAAGGCACTGTATTTTGCTTGAAAAACTAAAGCACTGTAGATTACAATCATACAAGCACAGCAGAATCTCTGGCCACAATGTCCCTAATCTTTCACTAAAAAATCACCAACTTTGTGTGAGTGTTTTGAAAGAATACAAATCAGAGTTTATAATCTCTGACCTTCATCAGCCCTGCTGCCACAATAGCATCACTTCCTATCTCCTCCCCTTAATAAGGGACACCCTCCATTCCTCTCGCTTCCTTTCCATCCCAAATCTTTCCATCTGACAGGGTTTTTAAAGCTCTGCTTTATCATCTGGTTTTGCTACTGCCGTGATCTAAATGCTAAACTTCTTCAGTCCTTCATCTCAGTCTCAGTCAGCCAAGTCTGTTGTAACTTAAAAGGCATTTTATGAGCTTGAATGTTGGAAATTCCTTCTACTCCTGTAGTCTAACAAACAAGGTATATTCCCAGCTGAAAGAACCATTTATGTTGCAGCATTATTCTTACTAAAAGTATGCTGCAGCAACACAGTATCAATCACAATCATAAACAATACTTTTCCCACCTCAGCGCTTTGACACCACTCTTTCTTTCGTAACACTGCAAAAATCTCCACATTGTCACAGTACGTAAGGACTAGACCTAAGTAGGTGTGTTTAAATTACTAATTTACTAATCCCATACTTTGTCCACTGGGTTTCTTTCCAGAATGTTGTGACAACAAATGAGGTAACCAAGGAAAAATCAAACTGGCTACAGCTGTCAGGATTATGAGTTCAATATAATTCTTCAGCCTGTTCATACTGGTCTCTGTTTCTGGTAAGGCCTGATGACTCCAAAAGCCACAAACAGTGTGTGAAGGGCTTGGGTGATGTCAGTTTCCTTTGTAATGTTGCCCAATGTCTGAGACTATCCTGGTAGGGTTGTGTATCCCTGTGAGCAGTATCCTATTACAAAGAGAAGGTTTACACAAAGACTGAGGATAGAATAAGAGTCGTTATGTCCAGAGATATACAATGATCTCCAAAAGCTCTTAACACTGACCTAACTCAGAGCAGAGTGGATGCAGCCAGGTTGACACAGATGAATTTTGGACATTTTTGACTAGCGTGGTTCAAAATGGAGCCCTCTGGCCCAATCTGGTCTGTAGTATCTTCTGTCTTTCTGAAACACCTCTTCTATGGAAATTCTAACTGGAAAGCTGCTGCCTCCTTCCAAAGAGAAGGAAAGGATGAGCAAGGATAGCACCCTGATACTTGCTGTGCTTCTGTCTGAATGGTTTTGAGTGCTTGGACATGCAAAAGAAACCCTCCTAGACGGCCTGCTGCCTTATCTCTTTGCTGAGCAGGTAAGAACAGCAGCACCTCTCCACCACTGCTGTTCTCATTTGCTACTTACTGGGGGTGGGGAGGAGGGATGGGACACAGAGTATGGAGCAAGGGACAGTAATTTTCCCCTCCAGCCTGTCGCTCCACCCAGCCTTCTCCCTCAAGCCTGATTCACTGCTCAGGTATGACAGTGTGAATGGTAGGAGCTATGTGAAATCACAGTCCTCAACTGCTATTGATTGTCATCTCAGTCAAGCTAAGGATACCTCTCCAGATTTTGATCAATGGCAGTTAATTACATTTTTTTCCTCTTTGGAAGTAGTATATACTTCTTTCTTTCTTTTGTTAGCATGTCTGATAATGGCAGGGGATTTTTCTGAAGGTAATCTTGGAACAAAAAGGCAGCTCCAGGCAGTCTGTAAGGAGCCAAATACAAGGGAAGGGTGGAGCGAAGTTGCTATTTGATAATAGGAATAGTCTACAAGAAAGTTACCTTATCTCCCTACAATGCTTGTTTCTTCAGAATGTAACTGTGATGAAAAGGCAGCAACTATTCTTCTCTGAATGTAAAATCTTTTCTGATAAGATTTCTGGAAGAACTCACATTCAAAGCTATCTTAAGTGCTTCCTAAGATGCATTGCTTCCATAACGTGTTTCTATGCTAATCCACTAGGCGTTGCTATTTACATCTTTAAAAGAAACAGAGTACTTCATCTGGACCGATTGTAGATTAAGAATGACTAAGTGCATGCATGTCCCATAGGAAAGCAGAGTCTCTGGAAAAAAAATCTATTGCCTCCTGGCAGTAGTTCTTTATATTGTGATTTTATTACTTATCGTTGATTATAATCTCCACAAGGAAGGGGCATTTGTCTTTAAGCATAATTTATGCCTTTTAAGGCATCATTTATGTCTGCAACTTTCTGTAATCACAGAATCACAGAATATTCTGAGTTGCAAGAGACCCATAAAGATCACTGAGTTCAACTTTTAAGTGAATGGCCCACATGGGGATCAAACCCACCTCCTTGTTGCTATTAGCACCATACTCTGACCAGCTGAGCTAATAGTGAAGATTAAGAAGGAAACAAGAAGTAATTTTACCCTACAAATTAGCTCCATTTGAATAGCTGTCATATTCTACTCTGCTGTCTCAGTGTATATCCAGGTTTGGTGCTAAAGTCACAGGAACAGAATATGGTCTTGGAAAGGAGGCCAATAACACTGCAGCTAATAGATAATTCCCAGTCTCTTAGACTATGCAGACATTAAATAAGGCTTAGGCTGCAGGACAAGCTGAGTCTGCACTGCCTTGTGTTATAGGCTGCTAATACCACTCAGAAGTGCACATGTGCTATATAACAGTAAAAAAACGTTCCCAAACCAGGCTCTATTTTGGCAAGGTCACAACTTCATGAAATTACATTTGGTCACATATTTAAAGTAGTATTTATTTGGGTTTGCATTAAATTCTTGCTCTACAGTAGCATTTTTTTTCAGTGAAAACTTTGGGAAACTTCTGTGATTTAGTCTGTGAAAAATTGCACGGAGAGATTATCTCCTCTGGATCATCACTGGGAAAAACCCATTATTACAGAGGTGAAACATGTAATTGTGACAGCTAGAATTGAAAGAAAATAACTACAACTGTAGGTATTTTGTACGTACTCAAAATTTTGCAGGTGTATTGAACATACCCAAATCTGTTGATCCAGCATATTTAAAACTCAAAGATGTGAAAACCTTTCCAAAATTGTAATTTATCTATATGCTCAAAATTTTACATCACTATAATAATTATCATAACAAAGTTAATTACAGATTGGTCCTTCACAACCAAAATAATCACTACTAGGTAAAGTATGATGGTTATTTATACAACAGAGGAGAAGAAAGAAAAAAGATTATTGCATCCACCAGAAATATCTGGACCCTCTATTTTTTAGCAGTGTGTGGATATCTGTCTGCTCTGTATTCTGGCAAGGAAGCCCTGCCAGAAGAGTCATAGGATGTTGTAGAGGTAGCAAGCTTGGAGCCAGGAAGGAAGGCAATACTTCCTGACACTCAGGAAATATTATCATTTAGCAATCTCAGAGGAAGGAGAGCATCCTGCCTAGTCATGCTAAATCAGCTAAAGAGTGCCTACTAACACAACAAATCCTTTACCAGTCCTTGTTGAAGCAGAAGGATACTCACATTTGGTTAGGAAAAAGAAGCCATGATTTTGGATGTGACTGTGTGAAGTACCCATTGAACTTTACCCTCCTACACTGTGACTTTGTAATTTGCTCAAGGGAGCTGAGAAATGAAGAACCTGAGGGCTTACCTGTCTTTGTTTTGTCCTCCTTTATCAAGCACACACACCTTTTTTTACCTTTTTTGTGCTACGCTTGGGTTGAAGTATTTATGCCATATCCCATTTAAATTCTCAGCTGAGGACTTTCCTTCTCTCAGAGCACTACTGCACACCGTTTGATAATCTGTGAAATTCAAATATATTTAGAGCGACTAAGTAGCAGAGTTTGAATCACAATGGTTTGTCTTTATACCCAGAACTTCCATATCCCCTAAGCCAAGGTGAGTCCTCAGAGTTCAGCCTCTTATGCCCTAACAGTCCTTCACTTCTTGTCTAGCAATGCCAGTTCCACAGAGTTTTTGTAATCTTCATGTTTGAAGAATGCAACAGAGTTAATCACATGGTTTATCATTTTACCTGTTTAGAAGTGGATTTGGTTGTCTTTTTAGACAATTGGTCACAAATGGCAGCTTAAATGTCAGATTTAAAGCTGTCAACCTCATGAGGTGATTCCACACAAAGTTGTTTTAATTAAGAACATTAAATTCTAAAAATCCTTGTAAAACCTTTGGTAAGTGATACAAATTTAAATTGGTATGTGCTCAAACCAGTGTAAATAACAAGTTATACAGACTAGAATACATAAAAAGGAACCCAACGACCTAACACAAAAACCAAAACAAACAAAAAAAAAAGCCACAACAAAAACTTCAGGAAAAACACACAAAGAAGAAAGGTGCTATTAGGCTAAATTCTCAGACTATGTTTTATTACTAGCACTTTTTACCATTTATCAAGGACTTTCAAGCTAGTTCTGATATTTTATCCCTTTGAGTTTGTAACTTTCACCGTTACATCCTCAACAGTCAGGTTCTTACCTAAACTATCCCTCTCAAAAGTTTGTTTGTGCACATTATTTCTGGTCAGATTTGAATCAGCAAAGCAGAACATTTCCTGTCCTTGGTGGGATGAACCCACACTGGATATGAGGAGACTGTGTCAGCACTAACAGGATGCAGATCAGGAAACACTGCACTTTATTAACAGGAACTAGAGAAAGAGTGGCAAAGTTTTGGCAGAATGAGAATGAAATGGTTGTACCTCGAACAGACTGAGAGCTGGAACTAAAACATTTTTTTATATAACTAAAACAAGGCTGCCAGCAGACTGGTTTGGTAGATTTGGAAAACATCAGGAGCATATGAGAAAAAGCTCAAAACCTAGGGTTTGAATGAGAGCTCTGGCTGCCCAAATAACTGGAGCTGTGTCTCTGGCAGGCTGGAAAAGTCTACTATAGTGAGCTGAGAATACTAATGAGTTATGTCCTGGAGCAACGAGCCATTGACACTCTCCTGGAAAATGAATAGTCAAAAGTTTGGAATTAACAAAAACAGAGTTAGAATTAATATTGGTCAACAAGAATAAAAACTGACTCAAAATCTCCTGCTGGAACACAAAGCATGTTTCTCAGAGAGGTGAAAGTGCACATGGACCAAAATACAAATAGGAAACAGCTCTGTGGTGTGGATCTAAAATAAGATGAGGAGTAGCCACAAGTGTGGTGCCTTCTAATGAAAACAAACAATGTCTGCTGCTCTGTCTGCTGCTCAGCACTTTCTCTTCTGGACTAGCATGTTTTCACACCTCTTCTAGAAGCAACTTTAGAGTCTCTCCATGATCCAAACCTGTGAAACATTTTTAAAATTTGCTAGGTGGAGAAGGAATGTACATCTTAAAAAGATGACAGATATTTTACTGGTCCAGCTTTAAAGACCAGATTTAAAGGCTGGTCTTCCTGTTAATTATGGCTATATACTGAAGAAGAAGTCTCTAAAGGGATAGGTGAGCATGGTCCTCCATTAGCCATCTGGAAAAGCACAAAAGGTCTTCCTTGCTCTATAGCCAGAATAAACTTTCTGAATAAATTTCACTTGATGGAGCTGGAAACCATCTTTTTAGGGAAATAAATTTTACTTTTTTCATTGTTGATTTGTGACCTTGAGATCTGTAAAATCAGGCAGTATCCTCCTTTATGACAGCAGCATTTATAACAACTGTCATGGTAAGAGGGCAGCACTTTTATTAGAAGCTTTTAGAAGGGAGAAGGTGAAAATTGCTGGTGAAATTGTTGCTGTAGATGTGGCAAGCAAGGACAAATTCATGGCAATCTCACATTGTTTTTACACGTACGGCTTTTTGGAATTGACAGGAAAGATTATTTTTGGTTTATACCCATTTTTGAGAAGACCCAGTAATTATCAGGTAGTTCACATGCAACAGCTGTGTCAAAAGCTGGCAGTTAACCTATGTGTCTTAAGGATCCTGTGTGTGTAGTCACCTCCTGAGGACGGCTTTAAACCAAGTTGGATAATTCTGGGGGGGGACAGAGTGTTTCCCACATTCTCATCAAGCTGATGAATAAATCTCATTTGCTTTTAACTAGAATAGAGTCCTGTATCCAAGGTCTCCTAAGGCCCTCTGGAATCATATTACAATGATTCCTAACTTTTAATGCTGATATCGATTATTCTAACACAGGTAAAGGTCCTAAGTGAATCTTTTATTTGCAAAATAGTTCCCTATCAGAAGTTTTGAAATTTTTTTTCATGATGAAATGTTTACCTGCTTCGACTTTTTAATTGCCTTGTTTGCATGACAAGAACTAAAAAATGAAATTTCCATAAGATATGTAGAAACTTAATGGTAGAAAACTTTTGTAAAATCACAGCTGTCTCTGGGCAAGAAATTATAAGAATGGTAATGATGAGTTCAATTTGATAAGGTATTAAAGATGAGTCCTGAAGTTTAAGGAAATTTTAACTGCAAGCAGAATAGTGCTGTAAATCTTTCTGCCTTGATTCAGACTGTAGTTAGAAATGGTAGCTTCAACCTATCTCCATTAATATACAACAAAGCAAGAAAGTACAAATCAGCTAAGTGGAACAGGAATTGAGTTTTACTATCTTTTCCTGAATTGAAAGTTTCCCAAGTTATCCTAAGAAAACCTTTGGAGAGGTAAAAGAAAAGGCACAAGGAAACTGTTTCTGAGCTAAGAAGTCAAAGAAGTCCAGCTGATCCAAACAAAGGATTCTTTACATGCTGAAGAGAGGGATTCAGCAGGTGGTCACATTGCTTAGGCTCTGTGAAAGGAAACTGAAAAGGCAGAACTACATCAAGCTGAATCTAGCATGGACGTGACATGACTGTTGCATTTTGCATCTGACATGATGGATATCTGCAGCCACAATGGCCAAATCCACGGCACGCCTGCTTTCCAAAGAGCATGAAGGACTGCTCTTTTTTGGAAAGAACTGAAGGAAGATTCCACATTAATTTCAATGCATTTTGCACTGCTTCCAGAGAATGGAAAAATAAGATTATGGGCCACCTCTTCACATTATGTGACCATTTCTCTAGTGATTAAATCTGTATCAATTGACATTTAGCATTTTGCAGATGTTTTCACAGAGAGGAATTGGTAAAGAAGAAAAAAGGCAGGGGAAAAGCAGGCCTTGTACATCTCATGACCCGGTTATAATTCCATTTAAAATGTTAGTGAGCTATCGCATAGAAAATAGAAAGCCTAAAAAAAATGCAAGAGTTATAAAGGGAATAACTAGTTATGTGAGCCAGATCAAATCAATTAATTTTCAGCTACTGAAAATCTGATCAGGAAAAATAGACTAAAGGTCTGTTGTTGCCCTTCAAGAAATCCAGCTTTCAGAAGAAATTCATGCCTGAGTGCAGCAAAGCAATTTTGAAAAGTCAAAGTTTGATTTATTGTTCTCTGAAAGGTTGTGTAAAGCTTCTTACTAAAGATCTCGAAGCTACACAAAGGTGTTTTGTATGTTTAAAGACAATCCTAGTTCTCAAGGACTTTTAGAAGGTGCAGACATAGGTTTATTTTTTTTCCTGTAAATTTTAGCTTTCCATTCTGAATAGGTGG
>VWZN01019520.1:1018030-1039266 GCA_013396955.1 Regulus satrapa | reverse complement strand
GGGCTGAGGTGGAGCCGGGCACCGCCGGGGCTCCCGTCTGCCGGCGGGACGTGGGGGAGGCAAAGGGCGAAGAGGAGCCGGCCTTGAGCGTTAGTGCGGCGCCCTGCCGCCCCTCGGTGCCCTGGGATGAGTGATAGCGTTTCGTCTGGGGGAGATAAACCCAGGGTCTGGGGTGCTGTCGGTCTCAGCTGAGCCAGAAGTTCCTGGGGGGGTGATCTTGTTTTATCTGGGTGTGTTCTCGCTGTGCCCGTCTTTATCCTCCCCGCAGCCTTGCCGGTGTAGCTCTTGTAGGAAGAGAAGGGTGGTGCCTGAGTGTGACCTTACCTGGAGAAGGGCAGGGAGCGAGGTGAGGCAAAGCAGCCCAGTCATGTTTCCTGAACAGCTGCTGGAGGCCTGGCTCGGTCATTCTGCTGGAGCCCTGTTGAATCGATTCTGTTCTGAGAACAGGAGACTTAGCCTTGACTGTGCCTGGGTATTTTCATGGTGGAAGGGAGCAAGGAGACTGCACCAGCACAAGGAGCAGCCTTGCCATTTTCAAAGCTAAACTGTGCAGTTTGGGGGGTTGCCTTTTTTTTTTTAATAATTATTTTTTTATTTTAAAAACTGCTCTAACACTACTTCTCTACTTCCAAGAACCTTGTTTCTCTTCTGAGGGACAGGGAGGTGCGTGTCCTCATCCTCAGAGGTACATGATTTTCAGGAAAAGCTGTCTTTTTTTTTTAATGTCTTAAACTTTCCCTGTCCCCCTCCCCATGCCCTCCCCAATTAAAGTCAGAATAGGAACTAACAACTCGTAACCAGACTCGTGATTCTTGGAAGTTGTTTGCTTGAAGGCTGAAAATAATTTTATTACAGAGAATTTAATAGCAGCAGCACAATCTTACTTGACAGTTGCATCTTTGCACTTATTCACATAGCAGGCTTGCAAGAATAATTTTAAGTACTTGGATTTTTGCTTGTGATCATATGATCCCAACTTAACATGGTGAAATATTTTGTATTTATTTCCTCTATTAAATACTTCATTTAGGAATAGAACAGCCTTCAGACTAGTCCTGTAAACAAGTTTCCTGTGTTAGACTTTTAGTAATAAATTGTTTATTTCCACTTCTTTTGGAGTAAGCCAACTTGATTCCGTTTTGCATGCCTGGAAGAAAGTGAAGCTGACCTATTTTTGCTAGTGTTATGTATATTCTGCAGAGGAATTTCTAGTCTAAAGATTTGGCTGGACTGCTTTACGCAAACTCTTAACTGAAAGCTTAATTTGACCAGACAATATCCTTTCTTGGCCATTCCTTAAAACTCTCAAACGTGTCTCTAATTGTCAGTGCAGTGGTACTGGAAATCTGGGTAGAAGAGCAGTTGAGGCATTTTGATCAAATCAAGTCAGTAACGATGGGACACTGCCTGGACAACCTGGATGTGCACACTGAGATCCTGGATGGTTTATAGTTTCTATGAGCTAATGCCTCGTTTGGGCTCTTAAGTTTTTTCAGCTACTTAATTGATTTTGGACCTACTGTTATTTGACCAAATGCTGGAGAAAATGACTTGGTTCTCCAGGAAGTGTTGGGGTCCAAGCTTCACGTGGAACAAAACTGTCCTGTGAGCAGAGCAGAAGTGACCACATGAAAGAGCAGAACGAGCTCTACCATCATGATTTGGGAATCCGGTTCGTAGTTTGTTCTTGTCCTGTAAAGCTCTCCACTTTCCATACAGTGGATAACTGCACGCTAACTCAGTCGTTTCTTACCAACTGGATTCAAGCTCCATGTGACTGATTAAATGAATCGCTCTCTATTACACAAGGAATTCATGTGAATTAATGGCCTCTCTTAGCGGGGTGACTGAGGGAGCCTGTTTCTCATGGCAGCTGTGCAGGCACCAAGCGCCCATGGCAGTGCAAGTGCACGGTGGTATCAAGACAAACCGTGCCTGAGGTCAGTGGGGCTAATGTGCCTGCTGCTGGAGCAGGCAGCTCGGCATGGCAGCAGTGGTGTCCAGGGCTTTGAGGGAAAGGCAGAGGCCACAGAAGTAGGTAAATGTAGCTGCTTTTCACTCCCTGTGTGAATGGCTTAAGTAACTTTGCATGGCTGACTTAGGAGAGGTGCTCATCCTAATTATCAGCCAGGTTGTAGAGCAATTTGTATTCTCAAACTCATTCTGTCTTGAGTTAGAAATATTATCCTGTTGATTATAAACCTGCAGTTTTTAGGTTTTCTCTCTTCGTCCATCTGGAGCCCCGTGGTTCTGCTGACTCTTTTGCATCACTGTCAAGCAGTGGTGATGAGGTTCCACTGCTTGTTGCCTGCTATTGCTTGGAGCAGCAAGGTCAGCAAACAGTCTCAGGGGTTTTCACTCTCCTAGTGGTAATAGTCCATTTTGGGGCTTTTGTTGTATGATACAGTTGATGCTTGCCTCTTGATAAGAGGCTCAAGAACATCAGGTATTTAAAAAGACCTTGCTAATAGCTGCTAAGGAGCAGTCGTTTTGTTGGTAGCTCTTTTAGCCCATTAAACAGAACTAACCAACTTTCCTCCATGCCTGCCCCAGAAATATCAAGTTGTCTTGTCATTTGAGCAAGATAAGTCTGTATAACTCACACGCTATCTTTTCATGTTCTTCTAAATACTACTTCAGTAGTAATATTAGAGGATCTGTTTTGTCTCTTGTGCTCCAGATGTGCAAATGTGGTTTTCAAGATCTGTCAAAATGAAAGTAATGAAATTGTGTAACGTGAGAATGTTATTTAGGCTGATGTGTAAGTAGCTACTTGATGCTTTATGTTAATGAAGTGCTTGCTTACAGCTTCAACTGTTTTCTGAGGAGCCTCGAGCCCTCAGCCTTCCTTGCTGAAGTTGTTGACAAAGAAATAATTGTTGATTACACGATATGAAACTTAATGGAAATGCAATCCTGACTAGGAATCTTTGCTAGATCCCAAGTCAGAGACCGAAAAAATCAGTTCTGGGATTATAAGCATTTGTTAAAGTCTTAATCCTGTCAGCTGTTACTTTGTGAATTAGTGTTGCTGTCAGTTGAAGTGATTAGTGTGAAATATTTTAGGCCACTAATAATGCAGCGAAACTGGAGTTTTTAATATGTTCTTCTTAAATTTGGAATGTGTCAAAACTAATCTGAAGTCAAAGCATAGAACTGGAAAGCCGAGAACATGCTGAGTTAAGCAGGTGCTGTGATTTCTCTGGTTTCTAGCTCTTTCTTTATATATTTTTACCTGTAGTGAAAGATTATTTTTCAGAAGAGTACTGGAGACCTAGACTTAGCCCCTATTTTGGACACAGTAGATGGACATATTAAAGAATGTTTCCAACTTGGATTTAATATTGATGAGGTTTTTTTCCAAGCTGGTGGTTTGAATCACAAGTTCCCTAGAGAAAAGAATCCCACTCTATAGATACGATTGTTATAGAGTGCTGCATTACAGGATTATACTTATAATGACAAAGCACTTTAAAAGATTATTTGTAGGAGCTACCTGAACCCTGGACTTTATCCTGCAGAACATACACTAAAGTGGTTTGTATTTTTTTTTCTTTCAAGTTAGTGTTTTATCAGGTTAGTGTTACCTTGCTCCAGAGGACGCCGTCTTGAGCACCAGTCTAAAGCAGATATCTAACAAGTGATGTAATTTTAGATCAAGTTGCCTGCCAGTTGCCTCAGCTTTTCAGAAAAGAGGTGGCTTTGCTAATTGGGGAAGCTGCTTCCTGACTGAAATGAATTTATTGTAAAGTATGTAGTGATCTGTGATACAGCCTTTCCACTAAACTGCTGCTGCAGTAAGAAACTCGTCTCCATGATGGTACTCTTCTGCTATTTAGTGTTCTTGGCCAACTGTGAGATCTCATTTTGGGTAGGTAAGGAATTCTCATTAGTGTACTCACCAAGAAGTCTCACTGACTGACTTTTATGGCAGCTTTCTGCTTTTATCTACCGTGTTATAAAATAGACTAGCCAAGAAATTTAAGGAAATGGTGTTTCAAGACAGCAGTTTCAAGCACACATTGGTATCTCTCTTTGCACTTTATCATGTTGCAAAACACAGTTTAGGAATCAATTTAATTTTTTAAACAATTCTGCAGGCATTGGAAAGATCTCTTTAAGTTTGTCTTATAAGGCAAACTAAATTCAAAGTCGGCTTTATTGGTTGAATCTGTTCTGAAGTTTTAATGGAAGGAAAATAATTTAAAAATTATTAGGCAGGCCAATTGGTCCAGAGGCCGTAGCAGAACATGTACCTGTTGTACTGGTGTAAATAAGTATTACGTAAGGTTTCTAGTTAAGTGTTAGTCATGATGGATTTGCTTTATAGTTTTCTAGCTCTGCTGTGCTACTTGTGCAAGTTGAAAAATGGGCCTTCCCATCGATGAGATTTGTAGCAACTGCATTGCTGGGCACGCACTTGACTTGAAGTTGCTGAGGCTGTAAGACACTTGTGTTGACTGCCTAGGCCTGTCCCTCCTGCTGGCTGTGCTGCTCCTGACCCATAAACTGGCTCATTATCACCTCTGGGCAGAGCTCTGTGCACCCCAGCTTTTCTCATGGGAAAGGCAGCTCTCCTGCCTTGCCAGTCTGTCCTAAAGAGCCCGTAGGCATCCACATCACAGCAGCACTGTAATCATGAGAGCTCTCCCAGCTCATCTCTGTGATCCCAGTGAGGTTCTAACCCCTGCAGCTGCACAGGGACCCCCAGCATCTCCAGCTTGTTCCCTGTACTGTGTGCATTAGTGGATGGAAGCACCCTGTTGTGCTGATTTCTCAGCAAAGGCATGAGCTGTGAGATGAGCTGGCTCTCTATCAGAATAGTAGTTTTTTTATTCTGGTAAAGTGTTCTGCAGAGATAGGAAATGTCTCCAGGAGCACAGAAGAATAAATGCACCGTTTCTATTCTGCACTAGTTCTTTATGTTCATGTGACCTGTCATTTGCTAGGTCATAAAGGGAAGTTTCCTGAGCTAAATGTGTCCTAATTCTCTGTGCTGAAGTCAAGTGGTTCTGAGTTAATAGTCTGCCATCCAAAC
The DNA here is from genome assembly GCA_013396955.1 of Regulus satrapa. Classification (NCBI taxonomy): domain Eukaryota; kingdom Metazoa; phylum Chordata; class Aves; order Passeriformes; family Regulidae; genus Regulus; species Regulus satrapa. The sequence continues at coordinate 1,034,228 of VWZN01019520.1, read as the reverse complement.
CCAGAGTTACCAAGCATGTTATATTGTGCCACTCTTCGTTCTACAGCACTCTGGAGGCTGTGTTGGAGCGCACACATTTGGCTGTAAGTGCTTTTATAGCGGTGAGCACAGCCCTCCCTCCATGAGGGAGACCAAGGATAGCACTTTTTCCATAAGTAAAGCTCTCCACAGCTTTTTAGTGTTCTTAACTATAGGGATGCTGAAATTGCATAAGACCCCTGTACTGGTGCAATAATCCAGTTCCCGTTTGAGGATAGAAGTACTGCTTTTGGCTTTGGTACAAAGTATATCAATACAGTAGTCTGAAAAACTGCTATTGAAAGCATCTGCCCTTCTTCCAGTAGAAGGGCGCCTTCTTGCATGTGCAGAATACCTTGGTATGGTATCCACAACACATGATTGGGGAAACTGGAGTAAAGAAATCTATTTAAAGGTGACTCAATACAGCAGCTGAATTACGGGTACTAAATGTCACTATTGTTGCTTTTTGTGATGTGAATGCATTGATTGAAAGATGGAGGGAAAGGTTCAGTGCTTGGCACTTGTGTGATGTTGCCTGATTGAGGGAGGTTAGTGACTCACTGTACTGTGAGCCCCTCAGTGAAGTGCTTAAAATAGTGGAAGTACTTCCACAGGCCCTAGGAAGATGATCCCTGAGTGCTCCTAGGGAGCTGGGGCTCTATGGTTAGGAGTGAGCTCAGGATGTGGGGCTGTTGCTTGCCTGTCTGCATCGAATGTGGTCTCCACAGTGGCTTACTTTTCCCCAAACGGAGATACGAGCCTGAGACCTTAACTTCAGTTTGCCAGCAAGGATGTCTTTGCATGGTCAGAAACAGTTGCTTCTGCTGGCATTATTACCCAAATGATGTTTGGACTTGTGATTTATCCCGGACGTCCAGTTCCCTGGGGAAGCTGGTCTGGTGAGATGCATTGTATGGGGGAGCAACAGTAGCAGCTTGTGGCCTGTCAGCTGTGTCTGGTGCCCTGTTTGTGAGACCTGTGGGTTGGGTCTGACAGCCCCCAGGACTTGGTAAGGGTAGTGAGACCTCCTGCAACTCTGCAGCACGCTTCTTGGTTGAATTGCCATTTGTTGGGGACTGTGAGATCAGTGGTAGTTGATTTCTTTCTTGTGGATTATATAGTTGCACGGAAGTAACAGAACCGGTGTTGTAACCTGGTACTGAGGTAAGATTTTGGTTATTTTGAGTTCCAGTATGCTGCTTAGGGCACCAATCGTGTGATCTGAGATGTTTGACTTGGTTCTTGTATTTGTTAGGCTCCTGGAGATCCAGTTAAAAATTGGTATGAGATTAACTATCTCATGTCACCGGTGTCTCTTAGTGGTTTGGTGGATCTGGTGTTTGCCCTGTATCAAAGATGGACATGTTTCTGCATGGGTGAGCTTTCAAAGGAAGTAGAGTTGAAATTCACTTTGCAAGTCATTGGGAGTGAGGCTGTTGAACAAGTCTGTTGCCTGAGTGCCACTTCTCTGGTATGAGCCAAATTAACGAGTGTGAACAGTGGTGTCATAATTCACCCTAAGTACATAGGCAGCTAGACTGTTATCACCACAGTGACAAACTCTTAGCGTAGTAATACCGATTAATGGCATTAATTCAGCCTTTGTGCTTGTAGAAGATTTCTATCAGGTTTTCTAGCAAGATCTTGCAGGGTAAGAGCAACGTGGTAGATCTCTCTCTGCTGTAGTCTGTCGGCAATATGTCTTCTGGGTGTTAATATTAGACTTGGAGGCTGTCTGAAAGTACTCAGAGAGATCTGGCTAGATATCTTCCCCACAGAATAAGTAGTTTTAGCTGTATTGGCACTACTGTCTTAGGATTTCACTCCAGGTAACACTGTCTTGCTGAAATAAAAATATATTCTATTTCATGCTACATACGCTCTGTACAGTTGCTCTGTACAGAGTAATATGGAAAATAATGTGGAGAGGAGTTTCTTAGTTTTTCCTCATAAAACTCTACATAGCTATGAGGCAATGATAGCTGTACTGCCTACATGCAGTGACAGTCTCTTGATACTGTTAATACCTGGCTGTTATGAGAATTAGCTTTATAGCATGACATTGAAACCTTATTTACTTAAATACAGATGTATATGATTTTTTTGGGGGGAGGGGGCATGGGGAGTGTGTGTGCTCCAGTACCTTAAAAGTACTGATTGAGGGAAGTCCTTTTTCTTCTCTGACCTACTGCTCAGAAGCAAGTTACTTGGCTATTTTTCTTTCACTCTGATGGAATTCTAAAAATAAACAACCAGCCAAAACCAAGCAAACAACAAAAAAGAAAATCCCCCCCAAAAGCCCTGAACAAACAAATTCAGATATTGAAGTTCCTTAGGAACAGGGATATATATTTGCTTATATTTCACTTAAGCATAAGATCCTAGTTTTAAAGGGTTGCTTTAAAGTGTTGCTCTTCTGAGCAACTGATCAGACTGATTCTTTCCTGTGACTAAGTCTTTGAAGGTTGAAACCTCGCTACAGACTTGGACAGGATTTAGTTCCAGTTTTCCTTAGGAATCAAGATTATTCTTAGCAAGGTTATTGGCTTGAGATTGCTGTTGATGTGTAAGGTAATGTCTATCTATTTGTAATGAGTAATCTAGAACGGTCCTGTACTGAATGATGTGAGAGGGCATATATTTACGAATTTTATCTAGTAAGTAAATGTAAACTAAATGCTGTTTCCAAGCTGCACTGAAGCATCTGTGAAAACTTGTAAGAAGAGTTGGACTGTGCTTACCACGGGTGGAGGGGATTGCAGGGAATGGGAGTATATACAGGCATTTTGAACTTAAACCAGATCACTGTTTAGTGGTCCAGATCTGAACAGAGCCTTACAAGATGGAATTATCCAAGTCTGGCTATAACCTGTTGGAAAGAGCAGCGTGCTAGACTTTGTAGTTGCAAGGACAGTGACCAGTTAATGGAGCAATCTGCTTGGGAATCTCTTGTTCTTCCAATATATTGGTGCCAAAATATATTTTGTGTACTGAGTCCACTCTTACCAAAATCACTTGATCTTATTATTCTAAGTGAAGAGCTGGAGGTGGCTTTGCATGCAAATGTATGGAATAGTGAAAAGTAAGATATTTTATGGAGACCAGGGTCACTAGTAGAGGTCTTAATCCTAATTGGCTTGTGGTTGGATGTCAGATGCTATTGATAGCATTAGAATATTTTAGTGTGATGTCTGTGTCCTCTTCATGCATGCTGAGAGGACTCCTGATCACAACTGTATTAAAAGTCCTGTTTTTGTACTCCCTGCAATTATCACAGGTTTTGTACTGTTTTCCAGATGATCAAGTCTTAGGGACTCTCCTGCAGCACAAGTTAATCTCACAGTCTGCAGTCTTTCTTATTATGGAAGCTAATATTCCAATCTGCTTCATTTGATGAAAAACAATTCTGAATCGAAATGGTTCTTCAATCTGTGCCTATCATTTCCCCAGCTTTGTAGGAGATGGAGAATAATAATGACCTGGCTTCAGGTTCTGGTTTAACTTTTAACTGCTGTAACACAGTGCACTTGTTAGTCCCGGTCTTGCTTCATCGGTGTCTGTTAGTTAGCAGTGTAAAAGTAGCTCCTTCCAGAGCATATTTGTGACAGCCAGTGTCTGTAAGTGTACACACACAATTCTGGGGGGTTTGGGCAGGATTAGCAACTAGGAATAATTGACTGAAAATTGTGTAATGTAAGTTTCAGTGTATCAAGTAAATGTATTTATTCCATGCTTTTTCCTTAAGATTTATGGATATGGTTGTTGCCACTTTGAACGAAAATCTAGCCTATAAAAAGAGGTTAGATCCCTTCACGTGTACAGGATGAAGTAGTTCCTTGCCTTAAATTCTTACTTTTCATCCTGATAATATAAACTATTAATTTCTCAAAATCTGTTTTGAGTTTCCTGTCCAGCGCCCTTATGGCAACTGCAAGTCTACTGGTAGATCTTAGGGAGAGAAAATGCCTGATTGCCAAAAGCAAATCTGAGGCTTGGGTTTCATTCCAGTGCTCAGCCCGGCCACTGCAGCAGGGTGGTGGCTGCCCCTGCTCTAAGGAGTGAACTGTGGGCAGGTCAGGGAACTGCCCCGTTTCTGCAGCAGTGTAAGTAACTGCGGGCCTGCTGTAGTTTCACCTTCTTTGGCCTTATCTGTTCAAAATGTTTTTCCCCCTTGGCGTCGGCGCTGAGGCGTGTGTGGCCTTGCAGATGTGACTGGCAGGCCCAGTGGGCTGTGCTTGAAGGGCTCTGCTGCAGGAGGACAGGGGCTGGAACAGCCAGGGGCAAGGAAGAGAGGACTGAGAGGCATGAGGGGATGGTGATATAAATGGGGACTGCACAACTGCTCCCGTGTGCTCTGCGAGACATCTCAAGCTGAATGAATTCCGCGATCTAATTAAACATGGCCCAGAAAAATCTATAAGCACAACTGAGAAGGTAGAAATGTCCAGCATTACATAGGGAAGGACATGAGGATATCCCAAGCAGGAATTTCTGCCAAAGACATCATGATCTCTGTTGAGCTTGGAAACCATTAACTGGATATATGCCAAGAGGTAAGATACTAGCACAGCAAAAGAGAACAGAGTAGCATTTGTAATTTTTCAGCCTGCATGTCCTAAAATTTTCAGTGGTATTAAATATGCCACTTACTCTCAAATGAGGTTTTTTAGTTGAATTACCAGTTGGAACATTTATAGTCCATTGAAAGCTAATGGAATTTCAGTACTTAAATATTTTCTGGGTAACCTCAGAATGGCTGAGGAGCTCTTACAGTTCATAGCTCAGTGAGATTGTTAATTAGTTTTGTGATCCAGGGAATTTCTGTGACTGCATTCTTGTGGGCATATCACAGAACCAAACACTTCAAAGCCTCTAATTCATATTCTGATAAATGAGGATCACTAAAATACTGTTGCAAAACCTTGTTCTTTCTGTGCTTGCTTTTGATGACATCATATTTAAGTCTTTATAATAGGTTGAATGCCCAGATTTTCCTTTAAAAGTAGGTATCTGAAGGGTTTAACAAAGCTCCTCTGTCAAGCTATTGGGCTAAGGGTTTCTAGAATCCTGTTTTAAAATCCAAAGAATGGCTGCTTTCAGTGGCAGGATAGCAGTGAAAAGAAATGTCCAAAGATATCAGCTGCACAGCAAGAGAACAAGGGCTGATCTCAGCAATTTTGAGCTCAGAGCTTTATTTCAGTTTTAAATCTCAAACTGAATGGAAGAACTAGCAACAATTCCAATTAAAGCCTTTGGAGGGTCTCAGATTCTTTTATTACAGCAGCAGTACATTTATTGGAAAACAGGTAGATTTAGTGAAGATTTTTTTTTTCCTTATACACTTGGATGAACTGCAGCAAAGTTTCTTTCTTGTGAAGTGACAAGAGCTTTTTCCTTTAAGTGTTCTGCGGCTGTAGTGTCTTAATGCATGTGAAATAAACAGGGATGTGAAAGTGTGGTCTGGTTTAAAACACTTGCAGTTACTCAGTCATAGGTAAACCAGTCCTGCTTGTAAACTGCGTTCTGAGCAGTTTTTCTGTTTAGGTGGAGGAGAGGGTGGAAAAAAAGCAGTTCACTAAGCTGTTTATAAACAATTGCCTTGAAGTGCTCAGTTTCAAGGGACCAGCCAAGAATGACGCAACATTTTGCAGGGGTTTTTAGTTAACCTGCAGAAATTGTAATCTAAACAGATAAGGGAAGGCTGAAATAGCTGGTGAGTTTAGGGTTAGATATCTCGCTCACATTGAAGGTGGCATGGTTTGATTAGTCCTGTGGCCAACCAGAGATCTTCAGAAGTCGTAAGTCAAAACAGCTGATGAGTAACTCCTATGGTTTGAATTGTAGATTCTGTGCTTCATGTGGACAGCCTGTGGCTGGTGTAACCTTCCTTTCTGGATCTGAAGAGCATCTTTCACCAGCATCACAAAGCTCCTGTTGTGCATAAGGCTGTGTGTTACCTATTATAGAATGAATGTAGCGTTATAAAGTCTAGTGGCCTAATCCTTATCTTTTAAAACAGATGAAACAGGTAATTGCTTCTGTTTTCTTAAAGGAGAAAGACTGCTGGAAAAAGTTTATTCTCTGACACGGGGTCTGTCTAGCAGTTTGTTTCAAAGAATGAAACAAACAAAATGAATGGTAACCAGAAGAAACCACCTCCCCTACCTCACTTCCTCAAATAAAATTTCAGAAGGTTTGGGGTGTGAGGTTTGTTTGTTTGTTTGTTACCACTTTTGACACTTAGCATATGAAGTTCAACATGGTGTCATTAAACCCGAGGGTAAAATGACAGATGGAAATTAAAAAGATGGACTGACTGCCCGATGGATTATTTCTTGTCTCAGGAGGGTGAATCCTGCTGGAAAGTAAACTGTGCCCAAACAACAAGCAAAGAGCAGTAGGGGAGAGGAGGTATCTTACCACAGCATGAGGTGTCTGGTCTGGACACCTGCTCAAAGTGAGCTCTTCAGCAGATGCAGTGAGACCCTTTGCCTTAAATCTATGCCCCTTAAACTGAAGGGATTTGAGTAAAGCAACTGCAGTAATCCCAGCTTCTTCTAGGCCCTGCTCCTTTTTTGCCAAGTGGTTGGATTTCCCAAGACTTGTTTTTCTGTGAACAGATGAGTTAATGTCAGTGTCTTGACTGCCTTGAGAACGCTTAATGTACAGAATAGGAAGAAAATTCATCCCTGCCTACTCAGAGATAATAGAGGAGAGAGCTTCCACTTATGTTAATAGATTTTTTTACTTTTTTTAACCTCAAGGAACTGTTAGATGTGAGCTTTGAACCATGTTGTATAAACTGTTTCTTGGGCTTCAGAGGTGGAGATAAAAATAAACAAACAGTTGGCTCCAGTGCCTTCTCTTGTTGTTTTATTAGAATATTGCTGTTAGAATCTCGCCGTGCCCTTTCCGAACCGGTGATGTGCTGTTAGCCCGTTGCTCTGTAAGCGCCACCACCTCTGCGCTGACGCTGCCTGTGTTAGTCCCGGCTCATGCTGCTCCAGCCTTGCCTCGTCCTCTGTTCTTGCCTGCAGCACCTGCCCCTCCTGGGCTGGAGGGGGCCACGCTCCAGAGTGCCACCAAAGAAGAGCAGCTTTGTGTGCAGCGTCTGGGCCCTCACTGAGCGCACACTGCTCAGGCTCTGTCGGGAGCACACTGCTGCCTCCGCGGGGTTCCCGTAGTCCTGATCCTTCAGGGAACACTTGGAATTGCTCTGCAGGGAGGATAAGTGGACAAGGTCACGAAGAGCTTTAGACGCAATCAGACTGTTATTTTTTTATGCTACTGGGTGAGGGTTTTGTTTAATATCACACTTTGATTATGAATCAGGTAGTACTGTAAGGCTGACCTCGCAGTTTCTACAGGCCCGTTGTTGGAATAGAGAAGGAAGGATTGAAATATTCTCTCCGCTTACCTCTGTGATGAACTGGACCAAGCTAGCCGGTATTTTTTCTAAGAGACAGCAATTCATTTACCATGCCCATGTAAAGATGTGGTATTTGTATTGACAAGACAAAGAAGTCATTTCTCTTGGCTGTTAGTAAATGATGCCTTTATTGCTGTTGCATAGCACAGTGGACTTAGCGCTGCTGCCTATTACATATTCCTAAGTTTGTGATGCCAGAAAAATGTCTAATTTGAGGACTTTGTGTTAGATAACACAACAGTTACAACAATGTTAGGATGTCTGATAAAAGAATACTCACAGATTAAAACCAGTCACAATTATACTGAAAAGTAGCTAAGGGTCACACTCCAGAAAGTAGCTTATCTACTACTGTGAAAGCCAGACTACTCTTGAACTGAGACAAAACAGTATTCTCTACAATTTAAGAGCAAGCTGTGTTATTTCTAGAACACTTCAAATCCCTGAACTATCTCGTTGTGTGGCCAATCCGTAGCTCTTTTTTTCTTGGGTGTTTATGTCCAAGCAAGCTGAATTCTAGTTTACCATCTGTGGGCCATGTGGACGATAGGCAAAGCAACAACTTCTGGAGTTCAGATGCTACCTCTTGTGTTTTTTCAGTCCCTTGCCGGGAAAATGTTCTCTTCCTTTCTTGCCTCTCTGGTGATTAAGAGTTAAAAATCAATGTCTGTGGCAGTGGCTGAATTCACTTTCCCCAACAAACGTCTGCTTGTGCTGTACAGGGAGAACCTGTAGAGAAGTAGGAATTGTCATGCCCCATACTAACGAGTGTCCTGGATGAGGGAGCTGATGTATAACATAATAGAGAAGATTACCAGAGGAAAATATCTGTCTTCACTTACCAGTGTTTATCCCAGAACGAGCTCTTAAAGATGATTAATTTGCATTGCTGTACTCAATGTATGTAGCAAACAGGTGTGAGTTCTGCATGGAAAAATACTGCTGCTCAGATGTTTGAAAACGCTGTCCTGAGGGCACTTCTTGATTGTTGGCATGTTTGTTCTTGTATGCATGAGTCAATGAGAACTTAGTTTGATTTGTTGCTTTTCAGAACATCAAGTGATGACAAGGGGAAAAAATAGTTACTATCAGTGTACTCCAAGGGCAGTTGTCCAGACTGGTCATGGAATTGTCACTCTCAGAACACAGGGCACACAAACTGGATTGCTTGGAGCAAACTGCTTTCAGGGAGAGGTTTGGACTGGACAGTATCCAAAGGGCCCTTTCCAAGCTAAATAATCCTATGGCATGTCTGTAGGCTGATGATCCCTTAGTCTGTTGCTAATTTTCTTCAGGGCCGCTGGTTGTGCGGGAGCTTTTTCCAATATACTACTCAGTAACTTCTGCTCTTGGCCTTGTGTTTGCATACAGTAGCACTTGGTGATGTGGTACTTGCAGTTTTTCTAGAGTAATTGTGTCCAGGTAAATTTGAGACTCCTGGAAGGTCCTTTCCTTCTGTGCTTCTGGAATAAAGCATGCTGCTATGAAGCAAGGCTGGTACAGCCTCTTCCTTGGAGCAGTGTTTTCTCAATGCTCTCTTGGTCTCCCTACAGCTCCTGGCCAGGATAGGACCAGCTGGGGTCCTTTGTGGTGCTGTGAAGACACACGAGTCTCTATCCTGCCATCTCCCATATACACATCATGTGTCTGAAATAGTCATATTTGGGTTTTTCTCTGTGTGGGAATCCTGATTGGTGATGCTTCTTTGTTTCACTTATTTCTGCTTTTATCTTCAGTGTGCTGTCCTTAGAGATGCTGCTCTGTGCTAATCAGTGTGGCAGCTGTTGCTTGTGCTTCTGGTACAACTACTGTGTCCAGCTACTCTTAAAAAAATCCAACCAACCAAAAAAAGAGGCAGTATTATTTTTAAAAAGCCTCCAGCATTTAATTACTGGGCTTGCATAACACACAAACAGAGGCTTGTTAGCTAGGGCTTGTTTATTGAAGCTTACTCCTTTATGGCTTAGCAACATCAGGAGAAGAATAGGAACTGGGATTTTTGTAATTTTTTTTTGCAGCAAAGCAGGATTTTTTTTTTTCTAAGCAAATTAGATTTGCAGCATCAAAAGGCAGGAAGAGTGTAAAATAAATGCTAATGCCATGTCATAAGACTTTCTGCTAGAAGGTTTTGCAACTTGTTTCTGCCAATTTACTGTGTATCTGTGCTGTTTTCTTAGCCTACGTAGGGAGAAGATCAAAAGCCGGATATCTGCCTATGAGCAGATCTGAGGTATAGCTGTAATCAACATTAAAGAAATATTTTAGAAAGGTGTAATGACTTAAAACAAGAACAATAAAAACACTTTATTTCATGTCATTTGAAAAAAGAGCTGTTTTTTCTTTAGAAACTGCTCTAGACAGTAGTCTGGTAGATTGGGTTTGCAAATAGGAGTAGTTTGTTAGAAACCTTTGGCACTTTTATTAATCATAGTGTTGTCACAAATAGAAGGTATTTGTTTTAGTGCCTTGTTCAGCTCATACTTGAGGCATGGTTTGCATGCCAGCGCGTTGGAGTGTCCCATTCTTTAGGCTTGCAGGGCAGGGTTTTAATCTGGTCTTTCAGCTCTTGTGAGACACTTCACCTGTGTGTTACCCTGATGTCACCGATGTCATGGATGGGTGACTGTGCTGCTTCTCTCTGCAGATCTAATTGGTTGCCTGACACTTCGTCTGTGGCAAGCAGGACAATGGCTGCCAGCAAGAGCAAGAACCAGAGTTCCTTGGCCCTCCACAAAGTCATTATGGTTGGCAGCGGAGGTGTGGGCAAATCTGCACTCACACTTCAGTTTATGTATGATGAGGTAAGTAACTTGAGTTCAGCTTCTCTAAAGCACAGATTGTTGCAGCTTGCTGGGCTTTATTTTGTGATGAGCAAAGGACCTGGTAACCCACCTGGCAGGAACAGGAGTAGAAAGAGCTGGGAGATGTGCCCTCTGGGAACATCTCTGGCTAAAGGTGACAAAATTGATGCTTATTTGTGAAAGAACAGTCTTCAGAATTATGCAGAGTGTACAGGTGCTTGTGTACGGAAACTGTTGCTACTTGGAGCTGAACTTGAATTTTGTAATTTGGGTCCATTAAGGCAGAAGTCAGAAGTAAGCATTCTAGCTCATTCTGAGCCAGATAATGAAGCAGGCACGTTCATGGCATGAATTCTTCCCTACTGGTATACAGGAATCTAGATTAGGCAGCACACCCTAGTATGGGAAGGAGCACATGATTCTGTAATTCAAAAGCTGCCATTTATCTGTGTAGGGTGTCCACACATACTGTGGCAGTGTAAGTATCTGAACAGGTGATGTAGTCATTAATGAAAGCCAGCCAGCTTAATTAGGCTTAATTGTTGTCTTCTGAGGCTGAGAGGCTCTTCACCTCTCTGCTTCTCTGCTGGATATGTGCTGTGGAGCTAAGTTGAACTGGCAGTGGCTTTGTGTGTCTGATCAATACTGAATGGACTGAAGTATGTGCCTGTGTAACTATGGAGCAGGCTTTCATGTTCAGCAGTTGTATGCTCTCATCTACACCTTTTAAAAGCTCAGATACCTGTACCTGAAGTGTATTCAAATGCATTTTCTAAAAGTGGGAGACTTAGATAATGCCAGCAGATTGCTGGTAACTTATACTGTAACTCTCTCTTTAAATTGCACTCAAGTTGCTGAACAGCGTAGCAAAACTCGACTAGGCAAATTGTCTCTTTGATGTATTAAGGGCTTAAATAATTTGCTTTTAATAGTAAAACTAAAAAAATAAAAAAAAAGTGGTGGAACTTAGTAGCTGACTGAATTATGAGAACATTTTGGGGAATTTAAATGTCACTGAAGTGAAAGAAGGAAGATGGACAAATACTGAGACTGTTTGACAGTAATTCTAAGCGCTAATCCCTTTTTTGTCAGTTTGTAGAAGACTATGAACCTACCAAGGCTGACAGCTACAGAAAGAAAGTAGTTCTGGATGGTGAAGAAGTTCAGATAGACATTCTGGACACAGCAGGACAGGAGGATTACGCGGCTATCAGAGATAACTATTTCCGCAGTGGGGAAGGGTTTCTCCTTGTCTTTTCAATAACAGAGCATGAATCCTTCACAGCAACAGCGGAGTTTCGGTGAGTAGTTTCTCCCCTAGGTAGGGGAACTTACCCAGTTCCTGTGTTGCTCTGACAACTCTGCCTAAAAGCTACAGCTCTTTATTCTTTGTCTGTTACCATTTGATCAATAAAAGTGACACCTGACCATTTTGCTCTCAGTAACTGCTAACCTAAACCACAGTATTAAACTTCTGGCTTTCGTTATCTTCGTTCCTGCAACTTACGAGTGCATTATGCCAGCAGCAACTTCAGGCAAGTAACAGATTCTTGGACTCTTAAAACAGGCACATTCCAGCCAATTTTCAGTCTTCATGGATGTGAAGTTTAATTATCTTAGAACAGTACTTCTGGAATTAAGTCTGTCTTTTGGCCAGGTTTCAGACACACTACTGCTTACTGCTAGAAGCAGGTGCTCTAAGGAAGGGAAGGATTAGCCTCCACTCTCAGGTATGGATTAGTGCCAAACAAGGGTTGGCAGCCAAGCATTGCTATTGTAGGCAGACGTATTCCTAGAAAGACACACGGTAACAGTAAGCACTTCCATTTTTCTTCTTGGGATTAGCAGTTCTGATGTAAAAATGGGCACCAGATTGACCACAGAAACTGCTTGTGTAGTGTGGGGGGTAAATACAAAAGGATTTAAACCACTGTTCTGGTTTTAGAATCCACGTAGCCACATTCTTCAAGGCAAGTTGTCTTAACTCTTTTTGATAGTACCTGTTGCCTCAGTAGAAGGTAAAGTGGAGATTGCCTGGAAAAGCTGTGTAACTTGAAGGAAACCTTCCCAAAGCATAGAGAAAGTTTAGGAGTTCCTTATGCTTGTCAGAATAAAAGCTCTTTATCAGTCTGCCTTATGTTCCATTTGCTTCAGTGGTACAAGTTTAACAGACACTAACTGGTAATGGAAGTGCTGTAGCTGAGGACATTTATTTCTAAGGTTTTCTTAAAGCTAAGGCAAACTCCCCTTGCACTCCAGAACTTTGGTTCTTAACATACCATACTGTTTCAACAATAGTGGAAGACCACAAAATCTTATAAGAGGTACACAAAATACTCCTGTGTGTATTACTCCTCCTATAATGTTCCTGTGTCACATTATATTTCTGTGACTCTTCTGCTTCAGAGGGCTGAGAGTCATGGGACACAGACGCAGAGCTCAGCTTGCTCTAACTGCAGCTCTGAAAGGAGCCAAGAGTTCAATTGTTACAGGACTGCAAAACTAGTACGAGGACTTTTCCTAATGTAAGATGGAGGAAAAGGTCAGGTAGCACACAAAGAACATGAGACAAGTGGAAGCACTTGGTTTTGGCATATGTGCCTAAGTGAAATATAATGTTAAACCCCAGGTTTAAGGCTTTGAATGAAAAAGAGTAGAAGTATTTATCTTGGCAGTCTGGGTTTTTTTGTCAGATTCTGTGACAAGGTTAACGGTGTGTTGGTTCAAGATTCCAGCACAGCAAAACAATGAGAAAGCAATACTAGCCCTGAAGATGGGCAAGAAGGGCCCAAGAGCTATGTGGTGTAGAATCTCCTACTTTTCAATGGTTCAGAAATAAAGCAAATAGTCAAAAAAAAGTGAAACTAATAGTAAAAAAGAAGTGAAATTAGTTAAATGGAATATTTGAGCTGACATGCAAGAGCCAGCTCCTTAGTCCAGGAAAGAGTGTGGAATGGGTTGTATGAGTCACTAGCATCCCAGGCCAAACTGCACATTGGTATTATTGTTCCCTTAGGTTCCAGAATTGTAATGCTATGAGAAAGTTGAATACTGAACAAACTCTAGATTTGTCTTTAAACTCTGGCTCTCCTGCTGATGCTATGCATTCAGTGTTTGCTTTCAGTGCCTCTGTAATCTGAAAATGTGTGAAGGTGCAGTTAAATGCAACAGCAGATTGTCTGCTTCAGTGTCAATGCTATTTTAGACTCTCATGTACTCTCCATACATTGTTATTTTGTAGATGGAAAATGCAGGCATCTGAAGTAGTCTGGTAACTCAGTGAGATGAGAGGGTGTGTAGCACTGTGCTCATGCCTTGTTTGGGTCTTCTTCATAACAAAATGAAGCAATCTAAAAACAGTTCAGAGTGGTAGAGTTCTTCCAGAATTCTAGGTGGACAGCAGCATGTGTCAGACTGGTTTAAACTTGTGTTTTACCACAGTAACAGCACAGACTGAGACTAGTGTGCAACATCACTCCATCTCCTGTCCTGGAGGCCTGCATCCCCTTAGCATGACGTGTTAGTGCTGACAGTTCAAATATCTTCCTGGAGTCTTTGAAGGAGAAAGGCTGCTAGCATTTTAGTTCAGAATCGTGTCGTAACTCTCTCTTTTGGGGAAAGTTTAGGTAGCCATTAGGAATTATCTCTGCCAGCTACTCAGGCTGTTTGCAGCCTACTGTCTTGGCAAAGACTTGATGTTGCCCAGACCTATATTGAGATGTGATGCAGACTGTGAATTAAAGATGGTGACTGAATGCCAAGGTGGAACTTGGCAAACATGGCACTTGTACTCTTTTCCTCATTTAAACGTGAACTCCTGCTGCCAGTTGCTCTTCTGCCATACTCTTCTTCATTCCTAGAGGCTGATTACTCACTCACTAAATGGTAAAACTGCCTTCCTGGAAGTGTGAGGCTTCCAGTAGTATAAAGCCCATAGCATTACTATGCTAATCTTGGAATAATTTTGAAGTGTGTGTCCAACTCTTGGGAAATACCCAGCTGTAAATGCTAATAATGTACAGACCACTTGATCCATCCCATATAAGTGTGGGCATTTTGTTGCTACTTCTAACACAGATATTTTTGTTTTGAATGCCTAATGCATTAGGGAACAGATCCTGCGTGTGAAGGCTGAAGAAGATAAAATCCCTTTACTGGTAGTGGGAAACAAATCTGACCTGGAGGAGCGCAGACAAGTGCCTGTAGAAGAGGCTCGAAGTAAGGCAGAAGAATGGGGGGTGCAGTATGTAGAAACCTCTGCCAAAACTAGAGCGAATGTAGATAAGGTAAGATAAATGACATCTGCTCCATTAGATCATCGCTGCTTATTTAGTACCTGACTCTTGCTGGGACAAAAGCAAGTCCACAGTTTGGCTTCTGAAAGCCTAGTTTATTTTAAATAAACAAAAAAACCAATGAACTTACTGGAATGTGTACACTTTAGCACATACCTAGCTTAGGGGAACCTGAGATCTGGAGCAAGTTAATGCTGTTGTTTTGTTGTAACTGTTTGTACCTGGACCGATAGCTTTTCAAAAATACTTTGGGTAAATGGTTCTAAGGATTCTCTAAGTAGGTTATTTTGTTTGTAGGGTGTATAACAAGCTATGGACATTTAAAAATTGTTCTCCCTTCCCTATGAAGCTACATGTAGTGTGGTTAATCTTAAAAATTTTATTCATGTTTTCTGTCAAGACTACTTTGAATTGTGAGAAGAACTTTTTGCTGTGGCCCTGTTCTGTTTTGACTTGTCCTTGGTGGCATAGGACAGTTATTCCCATGTTATTCTTCTCCTGGTTTCTTGCATAAACAGTGGTAGTGGGATGTCCTAGAAGAGAAATTTATTACAACTATGGAGTGTTTGTCCTGTATAGGGGACAAATCCATTTCAATCATCCCCTTTATTTTGTTTGTGGTGAGGATTTCTTGAAGAAAAGAGTGCCTTTTTACTTCACCAATTCACAGAAGATGATCTAAAATTACCATTTGCACCCTAAGGGCTCCAAATGTGTCTTACTAATATGCATCTGTTTAAAGAGTATAAATTTTAAGCAGTTTTCTCTTTGGATGAAGAACACTTGCAGCTAGCTGTATTCTTTAAGTTCTTCTAGATGCTTCCTGTTCTAGTTCACTGATGGAATTATTTCACTCATGGAAATGTTGTTGGTACACAAGTTACTGGCAGGAACTCCTTCTCTCATTGAAACTCCAGCATATGAAACTCCTGACTTGAGGCATTCTGGTTTAAAGGACGTGGCCTCATTTCAGTTTGGTGAAGTACGGTTCTGACTTGCAGAATGTTACTGGAGGCTCAGTCAGTTGCATAAACTGAGTGACGTAGTGAAACTTGAATATTTAGATTCGCTTTTTCCTGTAAGCATTATATATTACTAATGAATGGCTAGCTTATTTTATCTCTAGACTATTTTCTGATCAGTTGGGGTTAACAGCAGTGGAGCTGTGTTTTTTGGAGTGTGCTGGCATGGTGATCTAGATTTGGTGCTACCGGTCTTCACTGGCCAGCTCAAGTGGGATACTGGTTATCCTCTAATGTTTGGTGGATTGCATGGCAAGTTATCTATCTTTGTGGTGATTGTGTGTTAATACTGTGGCAGAATTTAAAAAAAAACTTAAGAGAGTTTGGAATTATAAACTAATCTGCTTTGGTCAGTTAGCATGGTCTTGTTTCCAAGTACCAAAGGCTTGAGAGTTCCCTCTTTGGAAAAAGAACACACTCTAGTTCTACAGAGTGATGCTAAACTCTTGTTCTGTAATCCTAAAAATAATTTTAAATAATAAAATTATTTAAAAATAATCCTAAACATAAATACCTAATAACTTTACAGCATAGCAGCTCTTGCATCTTAAGTGGTATGTACCTAGACATCAGGAATACGAGGTGAAATTGCCTAAATTTTGGACAAAAAAAAAAGAGAGACATAAAAGG
>VWZN01019520.1:997578-1018013 GCA_013396955.1 Regulus satrapa | reverse complement strand
AAAAAGAGAGACATAAAAGGAAACATGACTTTCTCTGAATTTTTCTTATAACAGTTTTGAGAATTTTTTATGTCATGTCACTTGAATGCTGCACCTTTGTAATTATAGACCAGAGTAATAACTGTGGAAAGGACTGGACTAACTGTTTTTCATAGTTAACAGCAGTGGAAATATTTGCTAGGCACAGACAAATGTTCTCATGAGCTCTGAATGCTGCTTTTGTGCAAGAATGGTATTCAATAAAAAGTTCTTAAAACAGGGCTGTTGAATTTCTTTCAGCCAGGTAAGATTGTGCAGCTTTTTGCCACTGCTTGACACACTACATAATTCTGATGTTGAGTTTGTCACAGGGGTCTTTGTTTAGACTCACTTCTGCTGTGTTGAGTACAGTGTGGTTCTACATCTTTATTTGCTGCTGAATACAGTAGTTTTTATCTGCTTTCTGGTGGCTGATCTTGTTTAATCTTCTTTTCTTTTTCCTTTCTAGGTATTCTTTGATTTAATGAGAGAAATAAGAGCAAAGAAAATGTCAGAAAACAAAGACAAGAATGGCAAGAAAAGTGGCAAGAACAAGAAAAGCTTTAAAGAAAGATGTTGCTTACTGTGATGCTTTGGAACTGTAAATATCTATCTACAGGTGGCATGGATAAAATACCACTAAGGATATAGGGCTGGATTCATGAAAGGAAGTCTGTATTGACTCCTTTATCTTTTGCTTTGCATATCACACCTTCAAAATGTGAAAACAACTTAGCAACCATTTCTGATATCCAACAAAACCTTTGCCTCCTTAAACTGAAATGGGCTCCANTTTGGTCAGTTAGCATGGTCTTGTTTCCAAGTACCAAAGGCTTGAGAGTTCCCTCTTTGGAAAAAGAACACACTCTAGTTCTACAGAGTGATGCTAAACTCTTGTTCTGTAATCCTAAAAATAATTTTAAATAATAAAATTATTTAAAAATAATCCTAAACATAAATACCTAATAACTTTACAGCATAGCAGCTCTTGCATCTTAAGTGGTATGTACCTAGACATCAGGAATACGAGGTGAAATTGCCTAAATTTTGGACAAAAAAAAAATAAAGACATAAAAGGAAACACGACTTTCTCTGAATTTTTCTTATAACACAGTTTTGAGAATTTTTTATGTCATGTCACTTGAATGCTGCACCTTTGTAATTATAGACCAGAGTAATAACTATGTGGAAAGGACTGGACTAACTGTTTTTCATAGTTAACAGCAGTGGAAATATTTGCTAGGCACAGACAAATGTTCTCATGAGCTCTGAATGCTGCTTTTGTGCAAGAATGGTATTCAATAAAAAGTTCTTAAAACAGGGCTGTTGAATTTCTTTCAGCCAGGTAAGATTGTGCAGCTTTTTGCCACTGCTTGACACACTACATAATTCTGATGTTGAGTTTGTCACAGGGGTCTTTGTTTAGACTCACTTCTGCTGTGTTGAGTACAGTGTGGTTCTACATCTTTATTTGCTGCTGAATACAGTAGTTTTTATCTGCTTTCTGGTGGCTGATCTTATTTAATCTTCTTTTCTTTTTCCTTTCTAGGTATTCTTTGATTTAATGAGAGAAATAAGAGCAAAGAAAATGTCAGAAAACAAAGACAAGAATGGCAAGAAAAGTGGCAAGAACAAGAAAAGCTTTAAAGAAAGATGTTGCTTACTGTGATGCTTTGGAACTGTAAATATCTATCTACAGGTGGCATGGATAAAATACCACTAAGGATATAGGGCTGGATTCATGAAAGGAAGTCTGTATTGACTCCTTTATCTTTTGCTTTGCATATCACACCTTCAAAATGTGAAAACAACTTAGCAACCATTTCTGATATCCAACAAAACCTTTGCCTCCTTAAACTGAAATGGGCTCCATCTTCCAACTTTCAAAACTAGAAATAGTTTCAGAACTACACTCCTTCTGCTTGGTTACACAATGTACTTTTGTATTAACTTCCTTCTAATGTTTCTCTGTGTTTCTCTTGAACCTCTATTGGCCTTAACAAGCACAACTGTTCAGGTTCAAACACTTTTTCCCGCTGTTGCTGCCCTCCTTGATGGTGCAAACTACAGAAAGGCTAGATGACACCGAGTCAGGGGTTTGAGTCTCCATCTTCTCTTAGTTGTCACTGATGTTTCTTACACTGAAATCTGCTGACTTCCTCCCCACACTCATGTAAGAAATAGCAACTGACAGTTGAGAGTCAACTCAAAACAAACTTTCTTTTCTGTTCTGTTTAGTCAATACAGCATTCATGAATCAAGCCTATGGACTCAATTCAGACTTATTTAGGCAATGCAAAAATTGATATTTAAATACAGGCTAGATGCATTCCCTGCTGGGGTCTGTCTTCTCATCCTTAAATTAGTGGTACGGGGTGAGAAAATGACTGTAAGCCTTTCTTCAAAAGGAATAGTATTATCACCATCTCCCTGAAATGCTGTCCTGGGTTTCTTCCATGTATTGTGTTTCGACTCAATTGTACTCTAACATCTATCATCCTTCCCTTCCCTTGTACTGGAATAGTGGAAATAGGTGTTGATTTAATTAGTTTTGTTTATATTGGAACACTTGTGATGATAATGTTGGAAAGTGAGAACATCTGCATCTGTCTCCTGTCTTGCTGAAGATGAAAATGTTGACTAAGGGTGGGTCCCATCACACAATCATGACCTGAAATAAGTGAGGCATATATGCTACCTCTCGATGATAGCTAGTGAGCTGTATGGTGTCAAAAAGCAAATTGTCAGTTGCCACACCTATTACTCACTGTCGATTTTATATGTACTCTTTCCAATGCACAGCAACCTAGCACATGAGTTTTGCTGTCAGGTGTGCAATGGTGGGTAGTGTCTGTTCAACAAAAACAGTCTAGAAGTGGAAAAGTCAGTATTTAGCAGATTCACTTGTCATTCATTTCTTGAATGAAATGAACTTTCTGATGCAGTTTAAATGAAGTGCAGTTGCCAAAAATCACTTCTGTCGCTGTGGAAAATAACTCTCTTCTGGTTGTGGAGTTTCTCAATGAATTATGGCTATCTTATCCCTCCAAGGAGTAGAGAAACTGTATCTTGCTGGTAACTGGATGCTTAAAACACAGTTGATTGGTGAAAGTAATCTAAATGGTTGTTCAATGAAGCTCACTGCAGCACTAAATTAACTAATGGTGTTTCTTCCTGAGATGGAGTAGTGAATACTACTTAGTGTTACAATTTGAGGTTGAAAAATATTTTTTCACATGTACTAGATTGCTTTTGTGCATTCCATCTCTGAACATTGAAAAAAGTTAGATGTGATCTATATCAGAACCTCTGTTGACCTGAGGTTTCACAGGGACTTACCACAAACTCATTGTCTTCCATAACTAGTTCATCTTGTCAGGCAACTCATTGGATTGGGGAAACTGTACTAAATAAAAGGTGCTGTAATCTTCATTCTTGTCAAATTAAATTCCTTCTTTGTTACTCTTACCTTGTATGGGCAGAAGGAACAGTTACCCAGCTCTGCAAATGCTTCTCTGTGAACCAGTGTAATTAATTGTGAAGTTGGCTTTATAATACCCAGTAGTGTTCTGAAGCAGGAGCTGGAAGCCTGCTGGCTTGCAGAACTTGTCACTTGAGCTGTGTCACCTGTGTCTAAAGCCTAAGCACCCACTAGGACACTGGGAGCTGTAATATATCTAACAAAGTTTCCTCTTGAACCTCCATGGATAAAAGTCCATTTCTGACTGTATATTGTGCATACAGCAAATGAATGTCCTCTGGAGGAAGACAACTCAGTTAGGTTTGGTTTTAGTTGAGACTTAAAGGTTAAGTCCTTAATTAACCTAAAGGATAAACAACAGTTGAGTTCACATTGCAAGCTTATCTAGGTCAAGCCCCTCTGAGGCGGGTTGTAAAATGTATCTCACAAAACTGAATAAACTGTCCTTGCTGTTTGAATAATGAATTCAGCAAAGCTCACAATGAGCAGCTCAGCTGTATTGGCTCAAGAGACTTGCATACCTTGACCTTTGGTCTCTCTAGTCTCAAAGTACCTGACAGTATTTGATAGGACAGATGAATTTGTTCTCAGAACAGCAAGTCTCTCACTGGTGTTCTTACAGTCCATGTGCTGTTTTCACTCAGGTTATTTTTGTTTCTCCAACTAAAAAAGCTACACCACTGAGATGGACTTACTTGGAAGAAGGTGCTTGCTGCTTCGTGGCTTGATGCTGCATCTCTTCGGTGCTCTGTTCTTGTCACCTGCTCCAGAAAGACTAGGTTGGAAGACTAAATAAAGCAGCTTTTTAGTGTTCCTTTTCTGTACTTGTGACAAACTCAGTTTAACTTGCCAGTTAGAGCTAAAAACACAATAAACAAAGCAGCTACCTTGCCTACTTTGGAACAGTGGGCAGCAAGCTTTCTGACTTGTACCAGGAAGGCAATAAAACTGGTCCCCTGGACTGGAATCCTGTTGCCTCCACCTCATGGTAGGAGTGCCTGAATGTACGCCTTTCTGAATAGGGGCAATGTGATTTGGGGGTTCTTGAATGGCTTCCAGGTGTGCTTCACTGGACAGCAGTGGACATCAGCATCAGGTGGGTCGAGTGGAGTGAATATAACATGGCACAGCAGCCTGTGAGCAGTGTGAATGGAGCTTTGGGTAACTGGGGAATAAGCTACATCAAATAAGGGCAATGACTGTGGCAGCAGGGGGTGTGTGGCTCCCTGCTGGCCCTGCCGTGTAGCTGAGGAGACTGAAGGCTGAATTGGAGCTATATTCTATCAGCCTCTGCGTATTGGGTAATTAAAAACCAAGACTTGTTGGTATGATGTGCTCTTAAATCATTCTGGAGCATGGCTGTAGGCAGGTAACTGGATATTTGCAGCTGGAGGTCATGCAAGACTTGACTATGCACTTGCACTTAAGCATTCAAGTATTATTCTTGCGCAATGGCTTCATATGAAGTCAGGGAACTGTTTACTGCTACCTGCAATCTTCCATATGTGGCTTAGCTTCAAATGCTCCAGTTTTCCTTCTGGTTTGAGCAGAGCAAACAAGCCCCTGTATAACAAGGGCTAAGTCATTATATGAAAAAAAAAAGCAAGTTAAACTCCAGGACTGCAAAGGCAGACTTGACTCTTGTAGAGGAGCATCTCTCCAGGTGGGAGTACAGATGCAGCACGAAGTGTGTTTTCAATGACTTGTGCCATATGTGTTCTTATGCAGTCTGATACACCTCTACTGCAATTATTAGGGGAACACTTGGCTTGATGAGGAGAAAGATGTATGCATAAATTTACTGGGCATTAAATTTCAGGAAGGGTTTAATAACCATCTGAAGTTCCTGTTGAGTCCTATCTGGCCTAAGCATAATGCTCAAGAATACTTCAGGACTAAGGTACAAAACTACAATCTGGAACGTAGTAAGAGGTGTGTAGGGGGGAAATGCATCTAAGTAAATGCTCACCCAGATCTTTTTTTAAAGCTTTCTGAAGCATTAACCCAGTTCTTAGGCCTGACAGGTCTATCAATTCTTGCTCAAAAGGAGGATACTGTTATCAGTTCAGCTCATAGCCTATGTAGACAGAAGCTTTCCTTAATTTTGCTATAAGCATATGTTGCAGTGTTCACCTCCCGTTGACTTTATAGCTGGGAGAAGGAGGGAAGAGGAACAAAAAAAAGCTATGATTTTCACCGTAATCTCCACACTTCATGGAAATGGCAGGTGTTCCTCTTAGGAGGGGAAGGTGTTATCTCTAACACCAAGTGAGAGGTTTAGTGTAGAGGAAGCGATTGTGATTGCAAGACTTAATGAAACTGCCTCTAAACTATGTATGCTATACTATACAATGTACATTTTTTTTTTCCTTACATAGCTTCAGAGCTTTGTCTCTAACTTGCACAAACATTTTTAATGTCTGTAAAACTGGTCACTTTTCATTATCATGCTAATACAACCGATTTGTATTACTATTGATAATAAAAAGAAAAAATGAGCTTCATATCTGTTTGTTACTGATTTTTGCACCATTCTAAAAGCATGCCTAATCCCCAAATTCTTGAATGAGCTGGCCACTGATTTTCAGTGTCTGGGAACTAACCTTTCTATCAAATATGTAACAAGATTATATTGCAGACTATGGAAGGGGAGGAAGAGGTGACTGAGACACTCATCATTGGCTTTCTGGAAATGGTATGCATGTTTTTCAGGACTGAATTGACATAATAGTTTGGTTCATTCACAGTTAATTTTCCAGAACTTAATTGGATCAGACAGCATGTATCGACTATATAAATGACAGAGTTGTTTTGTCTTTTCTTCAGACAGTCTTGTGCCTTGGATAACAGAATAAGCAACACGGTGTGGAAAAACTGGTCCTTAGTCTTTTGAGTGTGCCCAACTCCATTCTCTGTGTAGGTTTGTGGTGAATGAACTGCAGGAGAGAAGCTGAGATGCTTCTGAGGCAGGATGGCTCAGGGCAGACTCACTGCTCTCTAATGCCACTTAATTAGGAGTGGCAGAGCAATGGGATTCACAGTAAACATTCAAGCAGTTTCTGCCACTGCTGCTGTACAAGTTGGAAGTGGAACATTCTCTAGCTGATGACTTCTGGCCAAGGACTACAGCAATTTACATAATCTTGTTTACATGGTGCTTGCTTGGTGTTTGCCCTGTGTTTCTGATTGCCACGGTGGTTTATGTCGCTCTCCTTCCCAGTGAAATAACTTCTAAAATACTCAGTGGCAGAGAAAGGGCAGCGTGGAAAGTGTCGTGTAGGAGGCAGGAGAGGGTTCTGAGCAGAGCTGTGTTACACAGCTGGACCCAAAACCCAGATTGGCACCTTTTTCTTCAGGCTGTCTGCAGATGCTTGTGAGGAACAGGCTTGCCTTTGGTTGCAGCAGGATGAAACGTGAGGATGATGACTCGTACGTAGCTTGGCTTCTGCCTTTGTGTTTGCTGTATTCTGCCCCAACCAGAACATTTTAGTGTGGTTCTGTGAGCTAAGTGCTGACAATTCCTGGGATGATACCGGCACCTCTTCCTGAGAACTGCTGGCTCCATCTTGTGGATTTAGGAGTTAGAAGCTCTGCCGTGGAGAGGGGCTGTTCAGCGTGCTCAGACGAGCAGACAAGTTGCTGCTATTTATCTGCCACCTGAATTACATGTAGAAAATCCACACTAGCTAGATTCTTCTGGTTTTGTTGCTTGGCTCTATTATTCTCTCATGTGGTATGAGACTTTGTTCTAAAATTAAATTTTCCTTTTGCATGCAAATGCTAATGTTAAATCTTGCCTAAACATTCCTCTGTGCAGCAGAACACCCAATTTCTCATGAGGATGGTGGATTTACGTTTTCTCTGGCATTAAACCAGTTTGCCTTGCAAGTGTAAGTTTGTTCTGCTTGCTGAGCATTGATTTCCATGCCTGAAAGAATACTTATTGTTCCCTGAGACTGTGCAGTACTTCACTAAATGTTTTGTTTCTAAGGGTGACTAAAGATGCTGGGCTTTCTTTGAAATATAAAGCCGTAATGTGGGGGTGGGACAGAGAATATCCTACTAATTTTTTTTTTTTTTCCTGGCCCTTGGTCTTTCCTCCCCCAAACTACTCAGTGTCTGTTATGGGAATAGGATCTACTAGGGATATAGCAACAAATGGCCCCTTAAGCATTGTAACTCCAAAGGGGGCTGGAACTAAAGAGTTGAGGTCGTACTGGGATCACATGCTCTGCACTTGCCTTCCTGACAGAGTTGATTAATCTCCAGAGTTTACAGTAAGTTTCCCTTCAGTGAGCTTTGTTACTTGGCTTTGAGGCAGAATCATGTTTTTGATACAATCAGAGTTTACAGAGTTTGTTTTTAAAGCCTAGCGTTTGGGGTATCGGAGGCTTTATGCATGTTGGCTTCGTAGGCCACATACCAGAATTCAAGGACAAACTTGTGCACACATGTAGCATTGAGAGACAAGGAAAGTTACTCCCTACTGTTTAATAGTACTCTGCTTTTCTTTTTAAAAGGAAAACACACACAACAAACTGAACCTGCTGTTTGGATGAGTGTTTCAACCTGTGGTCTGTAAGAGTGCTCGGTAACAGATTACTCTCCCCACAAAACGATGGCATTACAATTCTATACCTGTAAACAAGGAAAACAACTATGGACTGTGGGAAGGAGTAATTATCTGAAAAAATAGCCAAGTTCTTCCTTGCTTCTAAATGAAAACCATCATGGCAACATTACCCGAGATACCCGGCAGTTTTACTCCTATAAATTTGTCTCTTCAGTTTAAAAAAGGCTGCTGAGAACCGGTGAGAAATGGTCCTGGTCAGACACAGACCTCCATGACAGAAGTGTCCTTTCCCAGCATGACTGGCTTCAGAAATCAGAAATTAAAAGTGTTTCTTGCTTGGAAGCTGGTGCTATGAAAACCCAAACCTATTAGATTGCTGAAAAAATGCCTGCAGGATGGACCGGGTGTTTGGTTTTAATTTTCTAGTTTGTGCCCTGGTCATGGGTGTGGAAGAACCTCTTTCACTCAAGGGTCTCTGTTTTCATTTCTCTGTAGCCTGCTTGAGGGGTTCAGAGGGTTTCCTACGTCTGCTTGGGTTCTGGCAGCTTAATAAAACATGAGCCAATCTTTCCCTGCTGGTGACTGCACCCCAATTAGGTGCTGAGCAGTGCCACTGTGTGACAGGTACTTGCACCCCCAGCTATGGCTGGCTGCCCCATTCCAGCTCTGAAGACTGCAGGACAGCAGAATGAATCACACTACAGGAAGAACAACTACTCACAAAAGGATTATGAGCACTAGGAGAGCTGGACGCTTCAGACTTTGCTAATAAAAGCTGCTTCCTACCTGAAGAACAGCAGCAGAATATGATTCAACTACTTCTGCAGCCAGGTTAGAGCTTTCTTATGTGGTACCTTGAGTAAATCTGCTTGAATGGTGACAGTACTGCACTAAACACTTGTGGAGCAGAGGGTAACACTGTGCTTGCCTGAGTTGTTTTGATTTGCCTTTTTCCCCCTTTCCCTCGCTGAACAGTACAGAGGGAGGAGGGCAGGCAGAGCTTCTCCTGCGTGGGAATAAAGGCCACATTTGCAGCTTTGCCTCAGGAGCTTGAAAAACCATAAGTCAGGCCTCCAAAACTGCATTTGGTTTAGAAATAATGAGATGCTTTGGAAAATGAACTTGGAGTTCTCTTTCACAGTCTTGTTGTTTCCAAGCATTTTGAGTACCCTTGCTTCATGTTTGCAAGCTTTCTTTCTTCAACAATGATGACAGAAGTACTTTTTTCAATGAAAACAAAGATGTTCTTATGCTTGCTGATTCCAGCACCTGGGGCATAAATTTTAAAATATTGTGGCATTTGGAGAGAACTGGAGGCAGGACACGCAAACCGCTCAACTTTAAGCCCCATTTCTGCTGGGTCACCATCCTTTGCAGTAGGAATCTGAAGGATTGCAAAAGCCAGAACATAAGGATCCCCTGTTGGTGGTCCCAGTGTCTGTCTTGGCAGCTTGCCAGGAGCCCAAGGGATGCACTTAATTTTCTTTATTCATTAGCATATTTTTAATCAAATCCATCAAACCACAATGTTTCCACATGTCTCTCCCATGGCAGATGAACAAAAATAGGTCAGTGCCCAAATGTACCTTTAACACACTGCAGTTCACTCCCCTTCTATAGTTGCAGTTGGAGGACAGCAAGGGACTTGTACTCTGCACCTGGTGAAAACTTGGGATGAAGAGTTCTCTTCTCTCCTGAAAGACGTGAGCACATGGAGTTTTTCCATGACACAAACTGCTTCGCATCCGCTGCCCAGTCAAGAGGGCAGGAAGAGCTGTGTCTGAATCCTCTCCAACTTGAAACAAAGTTTACAGCATTTGTTTAATAGAGAATAATCAAGCAGGTGCAATGTCCGGGGCTGAATTCCCTGGCCCTAATGAAGTTCCAAGACTGCTTACACCTAGTTTAATAACAGGCTTTTTACATTCTTGTCACCTGTAACCTACCTTCATATACCTCATGCTGCCAACCCATCTCTAGCCAGGCAAGGAAAATGTTGCAGTGTTGAGATCATGTTCACACTTGCAGCTGAGACGTGTCTTGCCTTGTTTCTTATCTCTGAATTGTTCATAACAAGAGCTAAGTAAAAATTACTCTTCATGTTTTTTACATGAGCTTTCAAAGTTGGTTCTGGGTGGGGTGAATATTGCATCAACACCAAGTTAAAACTTATCTTTTGTTCTTATTTTTTTGGAAAGAAATGGGGATATAGATTCCAGGGAAAGAGTCTTCCCTATGAGACACAAATCAGGTAAAGTCCAAGGTATTAAATAGGCTTGGAGTATTTGAAATGCAAGTCTATGACAAAGGGATGTGTGCTTTACTTTGTTTTCTTTCTTTTTGCCTGAAAAGCCTTTCCCAGGACTTCAAATTTAAAAAGTTGATGGACACATATCCTAAATGCAGAAATTGGAACGGACTTGTAGCCTGTTCCTAGCTGCAGAAAAGCTAGGGAAGTGAAAGGTAGAAAGCTCTGCAGCCCCACCTCTCCTGGTAACCCCTTCCTGCTGACAGCACCATCACCCCAGACAGGCTGCAGCAAGTGACTCATGCACAGAGGAAACTCTGCTGCTGGCAGAGTCTCCCTTTCAGTCATCGCAGGCTTCTTTGCGGTTCCTCTTCTTTTGGGAAATAACCAAGGGGTGAGGGTAAGAAAGGTGTCTTAGCAAGACTGTTAATTTTGGCTTCCCAGTTAAAAGAGTTGGGCACTTCCTGCTGGGAAGGCCTTTTGCATGCATTTGTGTCAGAAGCCCAAAAACAGAGTATAACCTCTAAAGGCTGGAAGTCCATAGTGAGAAGATGAAGCTTTCTCTGATGGGCACCAAGTGTTCTCTGCTAAACAACAAAACATTCCAGCCATGGGGAGCTGTTTCCTTCTGCCTTGTTGCATCCTTGTAATCATCCACAGCAGTAGTCCCATGTTTGGCAAATACTCTATCAATTTATTGCTCTATTCATTCAGCTCTTCCACTTCTGCCCTAAGTACTGTCTTACCTGACACCTACCAACCTCTTGGTTACTTTCAAGTCTCAATATAAACAGTTAATGGCTTGCCTTGTCCAAATCCACCCTTACTTTCCCCTGTATTCTTTTATTGTCCTTTAGCCACTACTGTTAAACAAGCTCAGCCTTGCTACCTAGACAGAGAATAAATTCCAGCTGGACTCATTTTGCTACAGGCTTAATCCTGCAAGTTTGTGCCTTGTCACTTCGAGAGCAAAGAGAGTCACTTGGCACATTTACCTCGTGATCTCTCTGCTCTTCTGTAGTGCCTGCTTTGTGGGCAGACCTGGGTCTGCACAGGATTTATTGTGCTGTGCTTTGGACTCTGGGGCGGCTGCCTCTGCTCTTGCATTGTGGAGTGCTAGCATGGCAACGACAGTGATGTTTTGGTTTGGGGGAAGCAGGCTTAGAAAAGGTCTTGGGCACCACTGGGGAGTGCTGCAATGCCAGTTCTTGGCAGCTACCACAAATCTTTGCCTTTTGAAGTGATGTTTCCTGAGCCATGCTCTACCTCAAAATGGCAACCACCAAAACCAAGGGGCTGCTCCTCTGCCTGAGCAAGCCATGGGCAACACAGCCTCTTAAATCTACCTTGCTTGGGGGCTGAGAATCCCTTGGGCTTCACAATTCAGGCTCTCTCTTGGCTTTTTTCCAGGAACACAGCGTGGGTCCGTTCATGCAAGGCAAAGGCAGGGTGGTTGGCAGCCCAGCAGTGTTTTGTATACACTGTGCTCAGCGCTCAAAAGGCTAGTGCCGAACATGGGGAATTTCACATGGCTCAATTCCCTTCTGCCCCGGGGAATGTGTATGTCTCCTCTCCCAGCAGAGTGCGCTTACCAGGGGATGCTTGGTGCCAGGGAGGGGACTGCCTCCATCCTCTTAAAGCTGGTCTCATGTGAATTAGCTTCCAAATGTTTTGGCTAGCAGGGTGAGAAGAAGGGAGGCCTGGGCTTGTGGCTTTCTGAACTATCTATTTACAGAGTTGTGGGTTCCTGCTCCCTTTGGTCACGCACTGACTCAACTGGAGGCTTGGGGAGTGCTCCTGTCCCAGAACCACCCCATGGCCTGCTCCTTCTGAGAAGACCTGAGCTGCCTCTCATGCTCCCTGGGACTCCTGTCAGGCAGAAAAGAAGATTGAGCCCAGCTCGTCTTCATGAACTGTTGGACTACTGACTAAATTAAGGTATGAATAAAAATAGCCTACGCCCATATCCTCCACCCACCTTGAGCTCTTTTAGAAATAGGGAAGAAAAAAAAAATTATATCTATTGCTTCATTTTTGGACACCTGATCTGGAAGGTGGGCAGACTGAAAACACCTGCTGCACTGAGTCCTTAGGGAAGAAACTCAGAGATGTTCATCTAGTCATCATAAGGGACTATAGTCCAAGATGGATGCTGCAGGCTTTACAAGGCTTGGAGGCCTTTGGTTTGCCACTAAAGCCAGTGACAGGACCCTGGGCATCTTAAATGTATCGTCATGGAAGTCACTTCCACATTAGATGCTCAAGGTTTCTTTGAATTTTGCTACGACACAAGTAATTTTCACATAGAAAGTCAATTAATGGGGGTAGGAATTCAGCATCAGTTAAAACCACACATTTCAAAAATTTGAAGCTGCTCTAGCAGAAATAGAATAAGTGTCTTCTGTTTCCTTGAACTTTGTCCTGACATGCATGCACAACATAATTTGTATTGGGAGTGACAGGGAGTGGACATCCAACAAATGTTTCCACAAAGTGAAATCTGTGCAACAGCCTTATTTCTCATGATATATGTTCCAGCAGTTCACCAGGCTGTGGTCAATTTACTTAGTTGCTGCCCAGGAAGTACAGGTAAAGAGCATGCAATCATAGTGATGATATTAAGCAAAAAGCACCTTTCCACTGTGACTGCACACCATTGGCAGCTTGAGTGCACATTTTGTGGTAGGGGAAGTGCCTATGACCCGAGGAACACCTGAAGCTGAATAAAGCAAGAGCCCTCAGAAATGCAGTCCAAGCCATCGTACCTAGTGCTCAGTTTTCATGTCACTATGAAAAGACTATCTTTAACACACACACAGACACACACAAAATATAGGAGTACTGTGATGCCTGAATAACTGGTCATCTTAAATTTTCTCTAACCCTGACATCTGGAAAAAGCTGTGGCTGTACAAAATACCATCTATTGCTAATTTTTTATACAGCTCTAGCACCTCTCACCCTGAAGGACCAGACCCCTTGAACTCTGGCCTGTGACTACCTTCCCATTCGCCCCGAAAGACCACAGTAAATGAGCTTGTCTTAGAGAAGTCCAGCTGTGTGATAGCAGCTGCTGCCTTATGCTCCCCTAAAGGGGAAGTGGGGCCTGTTTTGGGGTGTGATGGGACCAACTGGATGCAGGCCTTGCATTTTCTCCCCGTGCCCTTCACTGTTCTTGTAGATGTGGCCCTGCAGAAGAGGGTCCCAAAGGATGCAGCAGCCATGTACAGCATCTGATGGAGTGAAAATTTGTGCGAAATTCAGAGCAAGTACCAGTTTACAATAACCTCTAGGAAAGAAGAATAAAACAACTAATTGGGTCTGTGTCAGGGTGCTTTAGTACCAATGATAAAATTTGGCCAAAGAATGAAGCTCACACCTTTCTGTTGCGCACAAATAAACCAATATTTCCTAGGGATCATTCATAACCAGTATTGGTGAGGATTTATCACACATAATGTCCCAACCTGAATGCACCTGGCCCCGGTATGGGATCCTTAGTGATTGTTTTTTGGGGTTTGAGTGTTTTTTTTAATATTCCATTTTCAGCTGGAAATTACTGATGTGACCAAAGTCCGATTCCTTTCAGCAGTTTCTCCCTTCCTCCCCCCACCTTTTCGCACTCCCTGAGGTCTGACCATCTGGAAATCCTCCTCCACCTCTTCATCATGTGTGAATTTCCACCTAGGGCTGAAAGTGTCACTGTACTAAAGTGTGATGCATTAACACATTGAGGCAGAAAGCAGAGGGGAGTTGGGGATTATAACACTTCATGACCCACTCTGCAGTCGCTCTATGATTTAATCATCTTTATCAGCTTGTATCCTTTTCTTTGTATCCCATATTTTCCCTGTATCCTTTATTAAAAAATTTCCATAATTAAAAAAAACCCAACGCTCTACACAAACATGTAGAGTGCAAGATCTTATACTGAGACTAGGATTGACTGAAAAAGGCAAATGTCTCAGGGAAAACATGCCTCACTTGAGCAATCTGGGACCTAGATCCCTCTTTCACAGTGAAGCTGAATAATTATCTCTATCTCCTATTGTAAACTTGGGTTTCTTCCTCCCAACTCTCATGCATATGATCTGAAAAAGATATATGTATATCTAAAATATAAGTAGTAATAATGTTATCTTGTACAGAAATGAAACAAACTCTGCAAACCAGGTGCTGTGTTGGTTTATAATTTTGATAGAGTGGAATGGAAAATTCACTAGTTTGGAAGTCAGTTAGCTGCCTAGCCTTCTTCTAACTAAATACTGAGGCTTATTATGCTTCAAATAAATATATATATGTATTTTGTGGCTTGGTTGCTGTAATCATCTTGGATGTAATAATGTTACTAGCCTCAGGGCTATATTTATTAAGATTTTAATTTAAAATCTTTCTGTCCTTCAGCATTTAAACAGAGGAAAACCCCATGTGGAGTAGCCAAAAAAAAAAAAAAAAAAAAAAAGTTCATCCTTTTCTTTTTCATGCATTCCCCTCCCCTAGGCCCCCTCTCTCATCTTTTAAGCAAAAAACTCTAGAACAACACACTTTCCTGTTGCAGCTCTGCACCCTGCTAACACTTCAGTACCTGCGTAGGTTTGTTAGACCCAATGTCTGCTTAACATGATCCATGTGCTTCTGCTCTTGCCACCTCTGAAGCAGTGGTTTGTTTTCTTATTCGGGTACAATAGTATCAGTATATTTCACAGTAATATTTCCACATATTATAATTTATTCTTAATAACGTTCTTGGTAAGGAACTCAACCACAGCTGTAAACACTGAGGGGGCAAGACTATTACTCTGAAATGGCAAAGGGCTGTAGAGAAGTTTTTAGGGTTATTCTTTGTTAATAAGCTCCCCCACTTCTGAGAAGATCATAGCAGGAAAATAACAGAACAAGAAGACCTGCTTGTTAGCCTGGAGAGTGAAAAAGCTGTCACAGTGTAAGTGCTTTTTCACATGTTTTGGAAGAAATGGCAGAGGTTAGCACCCAAGTCGTACAGCATTTGCAACCCATTTTGTTATAATCCCACAGCATACTCAATAGATACTGAGCAGGGCAGAATGCGATTCAGAAATTTCTGTTAATAACCTTCTCTTGTGGTTTAGTGTGGCAGCAGAGGGCCCGGCTTGGAGCCAGTGTCCATGCGGCAAACGTGGTGGGCGAGGCAGTCTGAGCATTCTATCTGGAGGCCTGCAGTGGCTAAATAGCCCTGGGCAGATGAGCGTGAGTTGTGGGGGCAGCTCTCAGGTGGGACCAATCCACAGAGCTCCAGGAACTGTGACAGTGCCACTGCTCTGCCCCGGTGGAAGAGCTCCTTGCTCAAACTGGGGCTCTCAGAGGAGTGCCTCGATCCTGGCCCTAGCAGAGAGTCAACCAGATTATAATCATCCTTCAAATCTCGCTCTGACATTCTTCTGCAAACAGCCGAACTGCACAACAGTTTTGGTTTCATATAATAAGATTCATGGAAACAAAACTGTGCAATTTAACTATGAACAGATTGAAAAGTACTTTTAACATACAGCACCAAGGCCATGCTGTTTGTGTCAAGCTCCACAGAAAAGATGAATCCTTGTATGCCTCTTTCCTTCATTTCAAAGCAACTTTACAGAGGACTGAATGCTGTCATCCTAACTTACAGATAGTGAAAATGGGGTAAAGAGAGAGAAATTCAGGCCTAAGCCCAGAACTTCTGGCTGCAGCCTGTCCGAAGGAAGTAGGTGTAGACACTTCCTCTGTTCAGGTGCTCATGGAGTGCTACTGACTGCCCATTGTGACATGACTCGAGTACTCCATTTCTCTTAAGGCATTGCAGAGCTACCAGCCATTTTTTTGCTTCTAAGCTTCATTTAAAATTGGAGGGAAACGTGTCCATCTTGTCACCACTCCCTGATAATCACTGCTTTTCTCAGGACAGTTGATTTCAACATTGCTCCATCCTAAAGTTCATTTTCTGGATCTATCATACACATCAGTCATGGATGGATGTACAGGAGAAAAGCACCCGTGGACTTCTAAATGCGCTGCCTCGGTAAGTAGCGTTCAAATTACAAAAAGTCAAGTTTTAACTATTTTGTTTACCACTTAAATGCAGATTTTATTTTTACCCACTTTGCTACTTTGCAAGCCTTTTGGTGTGAACTTAAACAAACATGAAAATCATGCTCTTTACAGTATGTTAAAAGTGCTTATATGTTAAAAGTGCTCACCACAAAGCAGACACTTCTTTGTTGGGCAACCAGCACAGCTTTTTCATGTTCTCTGTGTGTCCTCACCCGCCCCAACCTATTTAGGTCAATACAAGCAACTTCAGAGGAAGTCACTGCCTGGTTATAAGGCTACGGCTTTGGACTGCAGAGGACAGACTGTGAGGAAAACAAGAACACTCTGGGCTGTCAACAAGCAGTGGATAGCCCTTGAATATCACACGGGATATCCACCCGGTGGCGTTTGGCCCCTCTGCTCTGGAGATTGGAGCAGATCCCTGAAGTCAGCCCTTCTGGCAAAGGGACACTGCTGTGCGTGGAGAGCGGCCCGAGGCGGGGACCTGACTGCACTGCTCCACGGGCCCGAGATTCAGCCACGCTTCATCCCCACGGTGGACCTGGGGCTGGGCTGCAAACCTTCCCAGAGCATGGAGGGGTCGCTGAAGAGGATCAGTCAGTCAGCACATTGCCCGTGAAGCACGGCAAGGTAGCTGAGGTGAGGGGAGCGGGACTCCAGCCGCGCTGAAGCAGCTGCAGTGGGAGCAGGAGGCCGAGGCTGTGAGTATACCCCTGCCACCCTGTCCTGCTGTCTCCCCCGTGTCCCCCGTCCTGCCTGACTCTTGTGCCAAAAGCTGGCATTCAATAGGTGCTCTTCAAAACCTGTTGAGGGCTCTACTGCTTCTCTGTGACTCATCTTTCAGGTTCTTGTTGTATCTGCTTTAGAGAAGGGTTCCCTGTTTGGTCAGGTCTTTTGTTTTTGTCTGTTGAACCCTCTTTTTCCAAGTGCTGTTCAGAGCAGGACCCTTTCTTTTAGAAAGCAAATCTCTGTTAACAAACAGTTTTCAATTAAAGAAGCATGGGCAGGAGCAAAGAAACTAGATTAACCTCTTTGTGTTTTTAATTTTTTAATGAGTTAGGTCTATCTTTGACAGTTCAGAAAAATGTCTAAGTCACTCAGAATGACATTTACCTACCTGATTTTCAATACAACTTTTCTTTCATACAAACTTATGCTGCTTTTGAAGCATCCACTGTCTTTGGCACAATTGTTCAAGAAGTAATTTTGTGTAGTGAGGAATTAGTCTGATTATGGATACATAATTTCATCTGAAGCTAAAGAATGTAATGAATACAAATTCCAGATAGAGCACAGCACTCCCAGCTTGCGCCTGTATCTGTGTGTCTCAGTTTCTCTGTATTTCCTGAAAAATGACAATGGCCACCTTGTAAAAAACTCTTTCAGATATGAGGCAGAAGTATATACTTCAAGGTCTAGCCTTGAAACTTCTGTGGGATAGCAATGCTCTTCTGAAGTGCCATTTAAAACAGATTGCGTTTCACTACGTGCAAAAATCCCCCATATAGATGCAGCTATATGAGCAAAAAAAAAAAAAAAAAAAAAAAAAAAGGTGCTTTTGCCAGTATAGCCTATTTTATTTGGGAAACGCTTGCAGAAAAATATGCTTGTGCTAGTAAAACTTGTATTTGCTGGTTATCAAAGGAGAAGCATTTCTAGTGCAAACCAGGCCTCTCATATGTGAAGCTTTTATTCAGTTCACCATCAGTACAGTAGAGAAAATCCTACCTCAAAGGGATTAGTAAGGTTACCTAATAGATATTATTAATGGTTTAAGAGCACAAAATGTACTTTAGCTAAAGGTGAAGGGCTAGATCCTTCACTAATGTAAATTGTTCATGGTCCCACTGAGGGCATGGTCGAAACTCAGCACACTGAGGGAGCTTCCTTGTGCCATCGCTGTCTGTGCAGTTTCTAGCTCTGGGCTGCACTGACTGGCCTCTCCAAGAGCGATTCTGCATCCTTACCCCTGAGAAAAATGTGCGTAAGCAAATATCTGGGTTATAAAGGAAGAAAGCGTTGTGTCTAGGAAGACCCCGTTCGAGCGGGGAGGTTGGATCAGATGACCTCACGGGTGGTCCCTTCCAGCCTGGCCTGTTCCGTGATTCTGGAGCACTTGGATGTCTCGGGAACATGCCAGTTTGCACTGCCTGAGGATCTCAGTTTATACTGTTTTCATTATACTAGTAGCTTTTTATAGGCATCAGATTCCAGTCATGAGACTTGATGATTCTACAGAAAATACCCTCCGACGCTGTACTTTCTCACAGCAGGGCTCCCTGGCTAATCGTGTGCTTGCCCGTCAAGCACAAATCCCAGCCATTTCCTTCCCAGTTTTCCCCTACATTTAATGTATGGAAAAGCATGACCCTGAATCAGATGAATAGCAGCCGGTTTGAGAAGGTGTGTGTGAAAATGTATCCTCACGCAGATGAGCTCAGAACAAATAGAATAGAGGGGAGGAGGGGAAGAGAACCGAGTGGGGGGAATGTGAAGCTACCCTTTCCCTGATAGTTCAGCCATGAAGTGTAAGCAACAAGTTTATGCCCAAGGGGAAGAACTGAAAGCTGAGGAAATCTTAAAATTAACAGAGCTTTATGGCTCAATCAATAGGCCATGCTCCCCGAGCAAGATTAGAAATCAGACGGCACATTTCTTTCTGTTAACCCTGTTTGCTCTCCCCAAAGGCTCTTCTGCCTGAAAGCACATGTGGTTTGATTAAGTTCTTCTCTAGGAGGAAGCCAGATAAAGTCCATTGTCTGAGAACTGCCTCCAGAATGCTGTGTTGGACACACTTTAAATAACAATAGAGGTTATTAGAGTATTAGTTTGTTAGTAATTGTGAGAGAAGATAAGTCTTCCCAATATTTGAATATGCAAAATGGCTTTGGCTAACTGAGAAAGAGGGGGGAAAAAAAGTGCAAAAGCCAAAACATGCCACTACAGTGAGTAACAGGGATGATTAAAAATCTCCATATGTAAAAAAGAAAACCCCTACCTGGTTTTACTACTAGAAATGCAGTAAAATTACTTCCCAGTAGAATTACTTCCCAGATTTGTTATCCCCATCAAACCCATGATATTTTCCCTCTTTGGCATCTCATTTTCACTGGGGCAATGAAATAGTTTTTTCCAGAGGGAGACGGACTGTGTTTGCACCTATTTCTTGTTTGACAGTGACCTCTGTGAACCAGTCATCACTGCTCTGCCTGTTGTTTTCTTGTTAGCTCTTTACTGTCAAATTAATTACTGTGAAGTACTAAGCTTGTTGCATTCACGTGCTCTTATTAGCTCACAGGATGTCAGAGTGATTGGATTTTTAGCATTATTTCTTTTTTTACATTCCAGGCTTTCCATTCAAAACCTGTTACTGGCAGGGAGGAAATACTGTACCTAATTCTGATCTCTCATCAGGGTAGCTCCAGTGATGCTGAGGACTTACAAAGCTGTATATGCAATTAGATTTTGTTTCTATTAAACCAAACACGCACAATTTGATTGGGATTGCAATGTGACTTTGAAACACAGCATTAAATGTCTTTCCTTTTGCAGTATAGAACAAGAAAGAAAATATTAATAAGAATAGCACCTGTCCCCTCCATTCTTAAATCACAGTAATGAGCTGATCCTCCACTTGACCCTCTTCACACTCCTGAGTTGCTTGCATTAGTGACAGCTAACACTGCTCATACGAGTGCAGTCCAGGGGTCTGTGAGAAGTTTTATTCTTTTCTTCTTCTAAAAAATGAAACGAAGGGACTCCTTGCAGAAGGGACTTCTTTGCTGTCATGCTTGAAATTTGTGTGTCCTGCAGCTTCCCCTTGAAAACCACCATCTGGCTTGGTGAAAAAAGATGAAGGTCTTGAGAGTTGTCTTCATTCCTGAAGGTAGATTTTTCTTTCTTATTAAAAAAAAAGAAAAAGAAAAAGAAAAGAAAAAAGAAGTTATGATTAGAAGGGCCGGCAGAGCCCCACTGCCCGGGCAGGCTGCTCAGCGCGGAGCTGCGGCTGCAGCGCGCACCGCCCGCTGCCCAGCCCCAGCCGCTTTCCT
>VWZN01019520.1:968030-994221 GCA_013396955.1 Regulus satrapa | reverse complement strand
CCGCCTGTCCTGCCTCGCCCCGTCTGTCATTCCCCCTGCTCGACCCCTGTCAGTCTCCCTGCCTGACCTCTGTCAGTCTTCCCTCTCGCCCTGCCTGTCCTCCTGCCCACCTTCTCTTTCCGCCGGCCTGACCCCCTGGCACTTCCCCGGCTGCCCTTGCCTGGCCCCCTGCGCAGCCTGCCTTTCCCCCTGCCTGTCCTTCTGCCGGGTGCAGGCACCTGGCCGCTCAGCTCACCCGCTTGCCCTCCGCCTCATTCGCTCTCCCCCGTGCCCCGTTACCGTCTCGCCCTGGCCCTGCCCGCGCCTTCCCCGTCCTCCCCGCTCGTGTCCCTGTGGCCGCGATTCTCCCCGGGTTGTGCCC
Source organism: Regulus satrapa (assembly GCA_013396955.1). NCBI lineage: Eukaryota > Metazoa > Chordata > Aves > Passeriformes > Regulidae > Regulus > Regulus satrapa. The sequence goes on along the minus strand of VWZN01019520.1, from coordinate 993,860 downwards.
TGTAACCCCCCCCTCTCTTGTCCCTCCGTCCCTCCGCAGCCTCTGTGCCCCCGGCTCCCCTCCGGCGGTCCTTGCAGTCGCACCGGGGCTTGTCTCCGTCCCCGCGTGTCCCACTGTCCCTCCTCTGCCTGTCCCGCTACGTTTCTTGCATCCCTTGCCGTGTCTGTCTGCCCTGCACATTCATCTGGTTCACTGCCTGCATCTGTCTGTTGAGGCTTGTATTTGCCCATCCTCTCTTTCCGTTCGTTTCCCGTTTATTTAGCTTTCATTTGCAGCGTTGGCCTTGTCTGTTTGTCCACTGCATGCGGTGTCCTGCCAAGCGTGTCTGTCTCCTCTCTGTCCGTCAGTCCGTTTACTGGCTGCCCTCCATCCCCACGGTACCAGCCATCTCAGTCCTGTCCAGCCATTGCAGTTATGTGCCACCGAATCCCTTCAGCACAGCTTTCCAGTAGTTTAACCACTGTCCCCGTGAACTTTGCACATCTGGCTGGAACACCATCACTCTGCAAATTACCTCTCTCCTGTCTATCTGCCCATCTCTCCTTTCCTTCATCGCTCTACAGCTCGGTTCATTTTTCTCTCTCTATCTTCTTGTGGCATCTATATATCATTTGTCCACAAAATAAATCTCTTTCTATCCTGTATGCTGCCCACTCATCTTCTTTATCTACCCTCCCACTTACCAAAGGCATATACATTTACAGTATCTATGGGATCTGTTGCATTATACATATGCTTGTTATATTCACATACAAAATTTATGAGCGCACACAATCTCACACAACACAAGTGATGTGGATCGGTGCAGCAGCACCATACTGTTCTTTTTCTGTCACTGTCACCACAGTTTACGAAAAAGTTGTATATTTACTAACATGCGAAAGGTTTTCTTAGTGTACATTTTGGGGGTTATTATTTTTTAATAGGACGTTGTTGGGAGATCGGGGGTGGGCTTGTACTTCCATTTGGTATTCAGTCAATCGCTGTCTTTTGTAACACTTCCAAATCGACTTTATGTAAAACGTAGACAAACACAGTGAAAATTTTTGTCACTGAACTATTACAAGGTACTGAATGGGCTCTGGAGGCACATTTGAAAGGCATCTAGGGTAACAAATGAAGACACCGACTACGCAAAAAATCCCATTCAGAGATTGACAAAAATGCTAAAGATTCTTAGGGAAGGAAAAGGCAGGGAAAAAAAAATAAATCTACATTTAGCTCTGTACAGACGGAAGCAAAACCGATAAGGGCAGATGAGAAAATGCCTTTCCAGCAATAATTTTAAATAGCGATTGGGATGCTTTGATTCAGGGAGCAGAATTACGGTTTCTGCTATAAAGGCCGGCACATTTATCACCTACGCCAAATTTAGTTAGGACTTACAGTACAAAATTGCAGGAAGGCCGCTGGTATTTCTGAAATATTTCATGCAGCAGGCTCTTCTGTTTACAAATAAGGGGTTATGTCAGACATTTGGTGACATTTGGTTTTCTGTGACAATTTTTCTCCTTTAATTCTTGTGTTGCTGAAAAGCGTATTGAGAACAGCCAATAACGGCGTTACAGCGGGAACAACCGCTTCATTGCCTTGCCTCATATGGGAGTTCATCGTTTCGGGGAGAAAAGGCAGAGATGGAAATGATTAATAATAGCAGATATTCTACCAGGCTAAGAGGGGGGTTAGCTTGATCTGTTGGACAAGCAGGCACATTACTGAAATATTTTCCGTTCTGTCTCGTGAATCCTCTCCTTTAAATCGCAGCGAGAATATGTGCAAATCGAAACGAAATCCCTGGTTTGGCATTGGTGCTTTAGTGGTTATTGAAAGACCTCTCGCCATGAGAACTGGCAGGTAGCTGAAAGTTAAAACGATTCTTAAACTGATGAGATAGCAGAGTCATAGTCCTAGTGCCGGTCTTTTTCAAAGATGCTGCTGTAGCATCTTTTAATCTGGCTTTCTGGGAAAAGCATATATTCTGGAAAGCTCTCGCTCTTACATGTCGGTGGATCTGACACATCCAAGTACAGCCCAACGTTGAAGGTTGCTGGGGGAAGTCCCCTTTTCAATTAATTCTGATTGCAAATTTGGGATATCTGATGCAGTGCATGCCTTCTGACTGGCACAGCCCCGTCGCCGTTCGCTCGATCTGCTTGCTCTAGCGTTGCCCCTGAGTCCAGGAAGGCACATAAGCTAACGTTTCCTTTTTGACTTAATCTTGCTGATCTCTCCTTATCTTGCAGACGATCTGGCCTCATCTAGAGTCCGCCTCTATTTCTTCATCTCGAATGAAGGGAACCAGAACTTGTTTGTCGTTCAAGCCAGCCTGTGGCTTTACTTGAAGCTGCTTCCATATGTCTTAGAGAAAGGCAGCAGGCGAAAAGTAAGAGTCAAAGTCTATTTCCAAGACCCGGACACTAGCAACAAGTGGAATGTGGTTGAAAAGAAAGTTGATCTCAAAAGAAGTGGTTGGCACACTTTTCCCATGACAGAGGCGATCCAGGCTCTGTTTGAGAGAGGAGAAAGGAGACTGAACTTGGATGTTCAATGTGAGGGCTGTGAAGAGTATTCAGTGCTGCCAATTTATGTGGACCCCGGGGAGGAATCCCACCGGCCTTTTTTAGTGGTGCAAGCCCGCCTCGCCGATAACAAACACAGGATCCGGAAAAGAGGCCTGGAGTGCGATGGCAGGACCAATCTATGTTGCAGGCAACAGTTTTACATTGACTTTAGACTCATTGGGTGGAATGACTGGATCATAGCACCATCAGGTTACTATGGGAATTACTGTGAAGGGAGCTGCCCGGCCTACTTGGCCGGTGTCCCGGGGTCGGCTTCCTCCTTTCACACCGCTGTCGTGAATCAGTACCGAATGCGGGGGCTGAACCCGGGCACCGTGAACTCCTGTTGCATTCCAACCAAACTTAGCACAATGTCAATGCTGTACTTTGATGATGAATACAACATTGTGAAAAGGGACGTTCCCAATATGATTGTGGAAGAATGTGGTTGTGCTTGATTTAAGGTGTGTTTTGGGGGGGGAGAGAGAGAGAGGGAGAGAGAGAGAGAGAGAGAAACATTCCCGTACAAGATGGTGTTGGAGGAAGTTTCACTGTGTATCCAGGCATCAGTGTTGGAAAGTCACTGTGGAAAAGTTTGACAGAAAAAAAAAAAAAAAAGAAAAAAAATAATCATTTCACTTTGGTGTCAGGACAGTGGCAGTTTGTGGATCATGGACACTTATATATTCTATCACTTATAAGTTAATGCTATGAAATATATTAAAGACACACACACACACACTCTCACACACACATACACACACGAAACGTGGGCACGCACACAAACACGCGCTCATACACACAGACACAGACACACACACACACGAGGCAGCTCGGAAAAGGGACATGAGCACAGAAAGTCAGTGACCAGTGACGACGGACCTAAATGCCTGCCAGTACGAGTGAACGGCTGAGCAGCTGTTTCCCCACCTGCCGGCGAAGCCAGACTGAAATGAGCTCCCTTTGCTCAGGCAAAAGCACAGACTGTGAGAACACAACGTATTCTTGCACGCAGGTGTCAAAATGACCAAACTTAGCAAATTAAAAAATTAAAAAAATAAAAAAAAAAAAAAAAGAGAAAAAAAAAAAAAGACTGTCACCTCTTAGGTCTAACAGGAAGCTGTAGGACACCTGCCTTGGGAGGCGTTCACTTCCTCTTAATTTAAATTTATCTAGACATAAACATCACAAATACCCGCTTCTTCCTACAGCACTTCCAGCAAGGAATCCTGTGGTTCCATCGGGGGGAGAGAGAGAGAGAAAGAGAGAGAGAGAGAGGGAGAGAGAAGGGGACAGCCATGTAAGAAGCCGTTGTATTTCTAACACCTGGCCGCTGCGGAGTCACAAGCTGGGCTGGCGTGATCCGATGCTTTCACTGCCCACTAGCAACCCATGGCTGGCTATACCCGCCGCGTCTTGGAAAAGGGAATCGATACCGAATCTGGGCTGTGTTGACTGTTGGCATCTCTCACTGCTCGAAGAACAAAAAGTCAAAAGTTGCAATCTGTGTTCTTCAACGGGGGACTCGGCAAGGCTACGTCACGTGGGGGACGAGCAAACAAGCAATGGCCACCACGGCTAAACCAATGAGCCCTAAAGAGGAGTGACAGCGACAGAGTGGAGACGTTCTGGGAAATGCAGTGCGTTTGAAAACAGGCGAGGAACATTTTTACAAGTCTTGGAAAGGAGGAGGAGAGAGGAGAGTGCTTTCAATTTCCTTACCAGGAGGTGTCAAGGATGGCCATAAAGATCAGAAAATAATGATACAGCATAGCACTTGCAAACTGCTTGAATGCACGTATAATAGCACTTGCAAATTTCAATGCCTTGAAAAGTGGTACTTGATAGTGCACTTATCTTTGCTCACTATCTAGGTAAACAGGTGCCGCATGAGCTATGCAATTTAAAGTGTTGACCCATACTAGACAAAACTGGACTTATGATATGACTTTTTTATATTTTTTTATACTTGAAATTAAATCTTTTGCTTCTTTTTTAAAGCGAATGATTGCTTTTAATGTTTGCACTGATTTAGTTGCATGATTAGTCAAAAAACTGCCATTTGAAAAAAAAATGTTATTTTTATAGCAGCAAAAAATGAATACAGTTAAATGTATTATACATAAATTTTGGAACCAAAGAGGCCAACATATTAGTTATAATTTTTATGAGATGGCAAAGCCATCATATATCATGTAGTCATACTGAGCAATCCCTCACGAGGCCTACCAATTGTTTCAGGGTACAAAATGGATTCTGTTTGTTCTATTCAGTGTCTTTTCTATACCATACGCACATGGAATGTAGAGTGAAAAAAAAAGTGACTATTGTAGAATACATTACAATATGTGCATCCTTTAAATCCAATTTTTATGTTTATTTAATAAAGTTCCTTTTAGGTTCTGTTCCATAATAATTTAAACCAAACAATTTTCACTTAGATTTGCTGTTGAAGTATTTTACATTTGTGTACAGTTTAAATAAATAAAAAAGATTGAAAACTGGATGTGCTTTTTTTTTTTTTTTTTTTTCCAGTGTGTAACATCTGGAGGAACTCTCTTACTTTTGGGACTGAATAGGCTGCAGACGGTGAACTGTCGCATTAGACCGTAGTCGTATTAGTCATTGCAGAAAGCCTTGTCTTAGAGCTCAGCTGCGATCCTAAAAATGTTACACTCCAGTTTTATTGCTGTCTATCCATGTAAGCATCTGCTTCTTTCTCTCTGCAGCAGCGCAGGGGCTCTGGGCGCAGGAACGGCGCTGTTCCGCATACCTGCAGGTCATTTGCAGCCAGTTCCTGGTTCACCTGCTGTGTAAGAATGTAACTTCTTCTCTGGGTCACTCCCTGACTGCTTAGAAGAAGTAAAAAAAAAAANGACACTAAGAAAAGTGTTTTTTCTCTTTTTTTTTAACTCCCTTTTACTAACAAGCCCTCAAAAATGGTGAGAAATACTCAAGTACTCAGCTGCACATATATCTAGATATTGATTTAATTGATTTTCACAGATAAATTCTTCCTCCTGGAGACCTGAGCAAATGCCAGCTCAAGCTGACAGAAGGACCTCTGTTGACTTAGCAAATGTTACACCTGACCCTGAAAAATGAAAAGTGTTGAAGAAGCAAGATCACGGAACTAATGATGGGTTCTAGTTACAATTCACATTCAGGTGCAGCTCTGCCCAGCTCTCCTCACAGCCAGGCACTGGGGTTAAGTGGGAGACCTGGAGGAGTAATTTTCTGTGTCAACAATCTGCTTCTCAGAACTTTGTCCTCCAGATCAAATTTTTTTAATATCTCACAGTTTTCTCACCACCTTGAGCTGCACATTGATTGTCAAAGCCTCTAACTGCTCACTGTTGCTGCTCCACCTCTCACCAGCCTTCTCTCTGGTTCTCATTCCGTGGGTCAACTGTGCTGCTGATGAGTTCAGTAAATTCCCCTTGAATTATCAGTGGCCAATACCCAGCCCTTCATTCTGAAGGCATGTTTGCCCTAATGTGAAACCGTCATTATAAATAAGACCAGGCAGCCCTTTAAAAAATGCGATATATTAAGAAATCTTGCCCACTGAAATGCAAGGCCCTGGAGGCTGGCTCCAGTTAGGTATTGTTTTTAATTGAAAGTGTTTGGTTCCTGGGGTCAAAGCCAAACCCTGCATTGGAAATTGGGACTCCTGTGCCCAAGAGGAGACCAGGATGTCTCAGTGAGGGATTTGGACCTACAGCCCTGGGGAACAAGGAACTGCTGGCAGCCAGGATGCTTCGAGCTTGGGCTGGCCAGGAGTGAAGGGCAGGGACAGGCTGCACTCTGCATCCTGCTGCAAACCCACAAGCAATCCCACTGCAGACCCACAAGCAAGCTCAGGATCCTGACCTTTTTCACAGAGGCCATCAAAAAGCACCCCTTTTCTTGGTAAAAGTCTTTCCCAGCTTTCTCCCCCTATCCCTGCCTTCTCTGCTCCCCAGTTTGTAGCTAGAGTCATGGTGTTTATGAAACAAATGCAAGGAAGAGCATGAGTATCAGCATAGTGTGAGGGGCATCATCCGGGAAGTGGGAAGAGCTGGATCGTAGTCCAGGCTCCTAGGTCCTTTTATTTTGTGAAATAAATCGATGTGAACTGAACATGCTTGGAGTCTTCTGCAGCATGGAGTCCCTTGCTGCTCTGGGCATTCTACAGACAGTGAGGTGTTACTGTATCCTGGCGCTGACAGCAACCTGTCACATGGATTTCTAAGGCTGAAATGAAATAAAATCATCTTTAATTTTGTGGGACCCATCTGAGACAGTTTGGGCTTGATTTTTCAGAGATGTGACAAAGCTATTGCTCTTGCCAGCTTTTTACAGGGGAGTGCAGGAATTCTGTTTTGTACAGCTTCCACCTGCATTTTTGAGATTGGGAAAAGTGTAAAATGAGATGCCCAAGTCTGATGGCTGCATTTCAAAAATTTTGGGGTTTTCCCATCTGTCATTTCCATCCTCATAAAACGGAGCATCCAGTTTGATTGCTTTATGCCAGGTTAGGTATTCTGCCTCAAAAAACAGCTGGGTCACATCCATACAAACCCGCCACCCCCCAAAGGTGACTTGGTGACTCTCTCTTGTCTTTGATAGCCTTTGAACTCGATTCTGTAAATGCTAAATCAGTGTGTTCTCTCATGGGACAGAAACAATCTCTGGAGCTGGAGAATCTTCACCCTTTAAAATATTCTAACGCAGGCAAAACCCCATCCCGGACCTCCCACTGCTGTTAACAAGGACGGTGTGAACAGGGTGACTGTCACGATGTGATGCAACAGAGCACTTGTCGGATTAACTCTGCATACATCATGTGTTTCCACACATAATAGACACCTGCTCCAAAATTACCAGCTCTCACCTTCTTTGCTTTGTCACTTGTGAGAGATGAACTCAGCAGCTGAAAATGAATTGCTGCATTTGCCCTGCCACTGGAGAAGAGGGAAACCCCTCACTGAATGCGTCCTTCCTAAGGATAATTTCTGTGTGGAGTGGTTTCTACTGGGAAGGGTGGGAGAACATTTTGCAAAATGGATCAGAAATACAAATTTCTGTCTAAGAGGGGAGCCTGTTTCAGTTAATGCTTATGTCAGTCTACATTAACTCCCCTAAAGTCTGCAGATGTAATTCAGGCTAGCACCCATATGAGTAATGACACACCTGAATCCAGTTTTCTGGAATTCCTGATCGGGCCCAGTTCTCAGTATTTCTAAAAAAAGTATTTCTTTCCTTTAGAATCAGCAGCTAAAAGTTTTAGCAAAATCCACACATGCAGGGTGACAGATCAGAGCAACAGTAGAAGACATCTAACTTTGTCATGAATCTCCCTACATGCACTGGAATTTGGCCAGGAATTAGCAATCTGCATCAGTACAAAACGCCCCAGTAGCTTTAATTTGCTTGCCTAGTCAGTAACCTTGAACTAAAAGCTGTATTTACGTGCCTGCTTGTAACAGTAGGGGCCAATTTTATTTGGGTAACTTCATTGATTTCAAGGGAATTGTTTCTGATTTGTACTAGAATAAGTGGGAGCAGATTTAGGTTCTTTAATGTTCTTCCAGTTTAGCTCTTGGAATAACTTATATTTCATTATTATGTGTTTATGTAATTAGTGCAATTATATCAAATTATATAATTGGTACAATTACTTGGACTCATGTAACCACTGCATATAGCATTCCATGCTGTAAAATCTTTTACTCTAGAAAAAAAAAAAAAAAAAAAGGCAGAAAAAAAAGCAAAGAAAAAAAAGCAGTCAATATTACATGGGAATCTTAATTTGTTTTTAAATTCCAGTATCAAATTTAGGGCCTGACCACATGTAAGGAACTTCTGGTTCACATCAGTGGAATCTCTGAGCAGGCAGCTTCCAGCCTTCACCATAGATACTGCGTTTTTAATCTGATTTGGCCAATTCTATTCAACAGAGGCCCTCCTGGAATGTGTGCAGCTCTAACCAGCCTTCCTTGTACAAAGCAGAGACGTCAAGCTTTTGCACACACACATACCGTATGACCTGAGAGATCTCAAAGCCATCAGAGCCCTGAGATATGTGTACAGCTTTTTTATACTTGATCAGATTTGTGATCTGCCATTGAGGATTTTTAACCAATATTTTATTAAATTCATAGAGTCCCATTTTTGGGTCATTGAAACTGTTTTGTCATTCCCTCCCCTCCATAATTTGCTTTCAGGCTACATTGTTATGAAAGCTTGGAAACAGAGGGTTCTGCTCTGTGTGGTTTGGGCAGAGGGAGGTTACTCTACCCCTGTACTCCACTCTGGTGAGACCCTGCCTGGAGTCTCCATCCAGCTCTGGGGTCCCCCACTATAAGAAGGACATGGACTTGCTGAAGAGTCCTGAGGAGGGTCACAAAAATGATCAGGAGCACCTCTCCTGTGAAGATAGCACTGGGGCTGTTCAGCTGCAAAAGAGAAGGTTTACAGCGCCTAAAAGGACCTAGAGGAGAGCTGGAGAGGGGCTTTTCACAAGGGCATATAGTGATAGCCAAGGAGTGATGGCTTTAAATTGAATGAGGATAGGCTTAGATTATCTGTAAGGCACAAATTTTTTATTGTGAGGGTGGTGAGGCACTGGAACAGCTTGCCCAGGGATGTTGTGGATGCCTTCCATCCTGGAAGTGTTCAAGGCCAGGTTGATGGGACTTTGGGCAACCTGGTCTAGGGGAAGATGTCCCTTCCCATATCAGGGGTGTTGGAACTAAATGATCTTTAAGATCCCTTCCAAACCAAGCCATTCAATGAGTCTGTGAAAGGCAAACTAAGCACATCCAGCAAAACAGGGGAAAAAAAGGTAAGAAGAAAAATGATTTGATTTCCCTAGGTCACACCAAGGAAGACTCAGGGTGAGAGCTATGATTGATAACCACCTGATGGATGTCTCCTCAGAAAAGATCAGCACTCCCAGGTGCTGTGCATTTAGAGTTCTGCCCTGGCCCAAATGCAATCGTTGAACCCAGCTGCCAGTGCACAGACCCCAGGGAAGGCAGTGCTCTGGCTAAGGACATCTCCACAGAGTCTGCATGCTACTGCTCTTTCTCATTTTGGACCTGCTTTTGGAGAGGGTTCACCTCTCTGTGTGCTCTCCTGCAGTCTGGCCTTTGAAATCAGGCTACAGCACAGCCATTTTAGGGCTGCAGCTTGTGCTGCCTCACTGCCTTCCTCCAGCTGGTAAGTGTGCTCAGTGCCTGTTATTTTTATCTTGAGCTTTTGCTTTGTTTTTGAGGATAATTACACATTATTGCTGCAATATGTTATAATAAGTGCTATGAAGATGACTGTAGTATCCAAGGCGAAAGAAGATGTGGCTGGGGAGCAAACTTAAACCTGTGTGTCAGCAAAACAAACAGGCTGTGTTTGGGCTGTGTCAGTCGAGTGGTACCGAAGCGGCGTTTAGGTTTTGCCCAAGTGGAAGCTGCTGGACCGATCTCGCCCCTCTCCAGTTTGTTGGCTGGGGTGGCTCGTGCCCGTTTCTGCAGAGCAGCTTGAGGAGCTGTGGCAGAGCTGCAGCTTTCCTGCAGCCGGAGCTGAGCTCCTCACCCGGTGATGGGCGAGCCGGTCCTGAGCAGTGCGCCGGGAGCGAGGTAGGAGAGGTGGATGCTGAAGGCACTCTGCGTTTGAGGATAAAGGGTTAAAAATAGTCCTTCATCTGGCTCCTGTGAGCTGAAGCAGACTGGGCTCTTGGACTTTTGGGCCCCCGTGTGATGTATCCTATTCGCTATATTCTCTGTAATTTCGTTTGATCGAATATGGCCTGGTTTTGGGTCAGGTTTTGGAACTGATCCTCAGCTGTTGGGACTCCAAGGTTAGCAAAATTAATTTGTGACCTTATAAATTAAGGCCTTGGGCTCTTGTGAAAGGAAACAAACAACGTTACCTGTCTTAATGAGAGTCGTGTATATGTATTTTGTATCCAATTGTGTGAATTATCTTTAGTAGTGATTCTTTTTAAGACCGTATAATTTACGAGGTGGTTATCAGTGACTCATAAGTATTTATTTATGTCTTATATGCACTGTGTATGTTTGGCTTGATCAGGGTGGCATGTTTTCATGGGTGAGCACCATTTTACCTGTAAACACACAGACAAGAAACGCAGGGCTTTATCTAGGCAAATTGCCTTCTGCTATGTTAATGCCCCCAGAATAAAATTTATTTTGGGGGATCCTGATGAGAGATTGGAGGTAATGCAGTGTAGCTACCGACTATTTTGAGTAGATTTCTCGTCTCTTGTGTGCCTCATCCTTGGTAAGTAACTTGCCTTGCATTCAGAGTGTAGGTGCCCTTGTGATGGCTGAAGAGAGACAGCCTGTTCTCAGATGTGGCTCTGCTCCAGCCTCTTCCACATCCAAGAGAGTGCAGCAAACCACTTTTGCTCAACTCGTGTTTTGAAATTGTTCAAAAACTGGTTTGGTCTTTAGCACAGTTTGAAGCAACCTTGAGGCTGCCTTAGGACAGCTGCCAGGGTCCCCAGTGTAAAAGCTGAGAAAGGGCTGGAATACCATAGTGCCCTGAGCACATGCCTTGTATTTGGCCATACTTCCTATACTGGGAGCTTTTGGGTGGCACTTGGGTGGAGCGGAACCCATCTAAGGCTCTGTGCTGAGTGTTTCTTATTAAGTACGTGATAGGCACAGAGATGCAGGATTTAAACCAGCTCTGTTTCTGTTAGCTGTGCACCACAGTGGTTGAATCACTGTGTTAACAGTGCGTGACAATGAATCAAGCCCTACATTTCATTTTATGGGTGGGTTCCACTTACTTTGTTCTCATTTTCTCCTCCCCTCCTTTTGACAATTTAGACATGTGCATCTTGGAGAACATTGCTTCCAGACTGTATCCCCTTGAATGGGGTTACTGCATTAAGCAAGGAAAGTAATGCTGTGTTTAAGTTCTACCCTAAATGAAAGCTTTTTCTACTTTGCATGCTGCAAATAGACTTTTAATTATGGGGAGCACATGCTGTAAGTGCGCTCCAGGATTTGATTCCATCCTTTGTTAAGCTTGTGGATGTGCCAGCTCTTAGGGAATTTTTCTTTCTTCAGCATCACTAGTTGCATCCATAGTTAGCAGATAAAGCAACAAAAGGAATGGCAAACCAGTCAACCATGCTGATGGCCACCAGTTTGCTGCCTCTAGTAGACTTTCTTGAGGTGATATTGAATGTTAAAACAATTCAGATGTGCTCTGTGACTTGCTGGGTTTTAAAAATCTGTTGATGTTAATGTAGGGCCAGATTCAGTTGTTCAAGCCTGTGGAAAGCAGGTTCAAAATCCTACCAAATTGGAATTCCCCAGTGGACCGACAGACTGTACAGAGCAAAGCCTGTCATGCTTCTGGTGCAATATCAGAGCCTTAGCTGAAGGTGCTGTTACTCCATGAGCTTCTGTTCAGTTGCACCCTTTAGCACCAGGTGTGAGTTTATCCTGTTGGCTTGTGGACAAACCCCTTGCTTTAGATCAGTCAGCAGTCCGGCTCCTGGTGCTCTGTGCATTTCTATAGCTGGTGATAGCTATTGTTCTTTTCTGCAGTATGTTCATGGCATCAGGCATTATGACTCATGTCATAACACCATTGTGAGCCATTTGTTTAATAATACAGCATCCGTGTTGTGTCACTCTAGCAATATTCTTAATTCTTTCTATTATTAACATCTGGTTTGAAGTGTTTATACTTGTAATTCAGCTTTTCAAATTCTCACTGGATGTAAGCTGGTGGAAGAGGAAGATGTTCATAAACACATCTAAAAGAATCTGACACTTTATTGGCCATACCTGATCAGAAAACTAGGAGGCTTATTTGTTTAGGACGTGTTTTGGTTTTCAATAAATGGTAATGCAGGTTTCTTCAGCACCTAGAAAGGAAAATGCAGGCGCTTTTGGTCAGTTTTGGTTTTTTACCCCTGTGGGACTAGTTGGATTTTAATTGTTAATGTTATCTTTTGACAGAGCAGATGCTGTAAAAAAAGTAGCTCGCCTTTCTCCAGTCAGGCAAATTACTAATTTGTTAGGGCGGGGGCTTTTTTAGACAGGGGCTGTATCTACATCCTATCTATAGATCTTTGAAGCGGTTTGTGCATCCCTGGCACTGTGCAGAATGTGAAGAACCTCCCAGGGTCCTTCCTTTCTGTCTGCTGGCAAAAGAGTGGAGCGAGATCCAGCAAATATTTGGGCAGCAGATCTTCTGTTGAAGCTGTTGGAGTAGAAATGCTTATCCTATAAACAATTTGGGGTCAGGGAACTTCTGAAATGTTCTTTGTTGCTGTTGTTCTGTTTTTGTTTTGGTGGGTTGTTTTTTTTTTTTCTGATTGGCTTAGCTTCTAGTGGTGTTGTCATACAATGAGAACTCAGAGGTGTCTTTCTGGAAAACAGAAAAGTTCTGGAACATAAATGTAGCTCTCTTCTATTCTGCTGGGATGTCTGCAGTGACCCCGTATTGGGGCTCTGAGTAAATCTTGCCATAATTGATAGAAACAGCTTTAAAAGAAAAGCAAAACAGATCATGAAGAAAAGAAAGAGCTGATAAAGCTTCTAGCATCAAGAGTGTGCATGTTGAAACACTCTCTAATTATATATTTATCCAATCCAGTTAATACTACAGAGCTTGCAAAAAAAGCCCCATAATTAGGGGTTATGAAAATGTCTACATAGCAATAATATGGCACCTAAATATAGCATCTTTCCTCCTGAAGCACTTTATATCATTTGAGAACCATGGACTCAATTCACAGCTGGCATTCACAGGTGCAACCTTATTGATTTCAATGGAATAGTGCCATTTTTACCAGGGAGGAATTTTGTCATAAATGGAAGTTTTATCTTAGGGGATTGTAGGGCTACCCATCACAATAGTATCTGCATATCTTTTGCATCAAATTAGCTGGCAATAGCAAAACCTTTAGCAGACTTCACAAAGTCTCTGTCGCATCTGCCCTTTTATCCTGCAGAAATCTTTTCTTGGACTAAACTCTCTCATATTTTGTGTCTTTTGGGGACTGGGGGAGAAGAACAGCTGATGGTAGTGAAGATCTACAATGCTCTTTTGGTGGGTAATGTGACCATGGGTTTCATTCAATTTTTCTGCTGGAAGCTGAATTTACAGTTGTAGTTTCTGGATTGAGAATATCAGGACTTTGGGGTTTGTGTTGCTCAGAGCACCCCCAGAGCTAAAACACAGGGTCCCATGACTTTAGCAGGACCTGAATGATGTATTGGTCATGGCACCCATCACTGATGAAGTGACTGCTGCATACAATTAATAAGATTTGTAAGTGAACTTTGTCCAATAGCTGGTGAAGCACTGGGGCTAAGGCTCAGGGCTTATGTAAGGCTCATTACGCCGTATTCCCCACTGTCAGAACAGGCCCTGGAGATTATGGTCTACTTCTCTGCCACTTTGCAGATTACCAATAAAATAACGACAAACCCATCACCTACTTCCCTCTAACATGGGAAAGACAGTGTTTCCTGAGTGTGAAGTAAAAGGGTGTATTGGGAGCTCAGAGGGAAGAAAAACAGTTGGCTTATCCTTCACTTGCATTTGCCACAACCTTCCATGTGAGGAAAATTTGATTAGGCTGAAACTCTTCAGCTTGAAGATGAGATGTTGGTAGGGTAGGAGTGAATCCTTCAAGTCAGAAGGTGGGCAGGGATTGTTTGTTCTGTGGCGGTGTCTCAATTAAAGTCATTAAATGAAACTAGGAGCAGCCAGGCTCAAAGCAAACAAAAAGAGATGTTCTCCATGCAACTGGTAGTGGACACAAGGAATTCACTGCCAAAGGTGGTTGTGGAGGCTAAAAGCTTATTAGAGTTCAAAGGATGACTGGACAAGTTTGTGTAAAGAAATGCACAGAGGATTACTAAGTAGCTAGAAACCACCTCTGGCTTAGGAAATACCTTGATCTGAAAATAGCTGGAGGCTAGCAGAAATGTGAGGGAAATAGCATAAGTGGTTCCATTGCTTCTGCTGCTTTCTGGCTGGCTCCTGAAGACAGCTATAGGAGACTTGATGCTGGTCTAGATGGACTGGTATGGCCATTCTTTTGTTTGTACTTAATGTGACAACCCTGCCCTGGAGGTTGTTGCAGCAGGCACATGTGGGTCAGCACTCTCAGAGGTATTGTATGGTCCAGTTCTCCTCCATTTGTGATTGAAAAACTTGGTCCTGTGTTGCCTGTGAAGATATGGGTTCAGATCCTCTGTGAAATGCATCTGGAAGATGTTTTATGTTGGAATACCTGCTTAGTGTGAATGGAAGGGCAAGACTGTGGAGTACTGAAAATCAGTCCTGTTTCCTGTGGTAACTGATTTTCCTTTGAGACTTCTTCTCCAAAACTTTGCAAGACAGACCCTGTGCAGTTCTGAAAGGATCGAGGAGCGATATAGTTTTTTTGTGAAAGAGAATAAATTATATTGAACAACTCCTACACACACATAGGGAAGAAAAAAATTTCACCTCCTCCCATAATATCAGATTGTTGATATTCCCTGCATAGAACTGTAGGGAATAAACAAATGCATTCATTAACATTTACCCAGTAAGGTGAACTGAGGACAGAATATCAGTCCAGATATCCAGGCTTATCTCTGAATTTCCTGGATTTTATGGGTTTAAGTCTGACTCTGAACAGGTCTTAAGGGCATTTTCTTGGTGGATTAGAAGGATCTGTGTTTGGACGGTCCCATCTATAGTACCTATGGGATTGTACAAAGCCCCCATTTTACTATTTGTATCTGTTTTAAAATCCTGCTATTCATTTGCCTGAGCTTTCCAACTAGAATTAGAGTTGGGTACATCGCACGAGGAGAGTACACATCTGGAAAGAGCTCGAAAGACTCAACCAATGTTTCACAGACAATGTTGGAAAACAAACAAAAACCTCTCTGAAAATGTGGTCTGCAGATGGGTCTTTATATTCTCTTCCCCATTATTTTAATGGGGAAAATTCATCTTTAACAGAAAGGCATTCAGCACAAAAACAGCAGGAAAAGGGCTCAATGGGAGTCATTTTCCGGGATATCTTTCTGTCTGGGTCAGAGAATGAATTCTTCTGTGCCAAGAGACTCCACTCCTCACTGCAGTGGCTGCAGTGTCGGAAATGTCATCAGCAGTGTCTTCCGCTGAAACAGTGCTGGGTGAAGCTGTAAATTTCCTCAGGATATTTCTCCGGTAGCTGGTATGGGGCTCTGCTGTGGGCTTGCCCAGTTTGCCACAGAAAGCGTCGCGTGGCTCGGGCGGCCAATCCCAGCTCCAAAGATGGTGTGCTTGTTGCAAGCTTGTGCCAAGCCATCTGTAAGATTTGTCAGATAAATGTGACTAGCGAAGTGGCACTCGTGAGCAGATGAAGGGAAATTCCCTAGGGGATTCTTTGCTCATCATTAACAGGAGAGGCAGTGGGAAAATTCATTGTTTAGCTGTTCAAAACACTGGTGAACATTTGATACTGAATAATCTTTAAATCTTTGTCGGGGGATGTCAAACGTGTCTTGAGCAGCCCAGACTGTGCTGGAGGCGGAGTATCATGTTCTGCATGTTGCGCTTACCTTCAGGAAGAAGGATAAAGATATCCCAGTTCCTCGATTTTGTATTTCACCTCAAAACCACCTCCCCTCCCTGGGTTAGCTTTACTTAAAGTGAGCTGAGGCATGGAGCAGCCTAGAGGTGCATTACTGCTGTTTACCTGTGTGTGTCCCTGATCCTAAATGGAAAATAAAATCTGTCCCTGCTGTGAGAAGGTACTGCCCATTCGCTAAATTGAACTGGCTTGAAGGCTTTTTGGTGGCAGCTTTGCAGTGAGGACTAAATCTCATTTGCTCCAGTCACAAGGCTGACTTAGATGTGATGTCTCATGGAGTAAACTTACTGGGCTCTGTTGCTGGTATTTTGTGAGCTAAAGTGGGTCCACTCTCCATGCTGATGAGAAACAGGTCACTAGTCTCACATGTTCTCTGTAGGGCTCCTTTTATGCAACTCACTTTGCTAGACCAAAGGGATTTTTTTTTAGTCTTAGAAGTGATTAAGCTCCTATTACTGCCTCCCTTAGTCAAGATATTTTAGGCAAAGCCCTTGGTTCTTTTACATTTTTATGGTGGGGCCAGGATGCTTTATGACATCTGTGTGCTGACAAGGGCACATGTGGCACAAAGTATTCTGCTTGCATTGTTGTCAGCTCTATTATTCATTCAAATTCTATTTAGACTTATATTTAAACAGGAGCTTGAAAATTAATGCAAACATCTTCCACTTGAAAGATACAAGGTTGTAGTTGCAACCATTGGGGTCTTTTCCTTCCAATGAGGATAGGGAGAGGGCACTAAGCTGGTGTTTGGGGAGTAGGAGAGAGTGAGTTGCAGGATCCAAGTCAGAAAACTCTGTGATTCTGTGAGATTCCCAGTTCCACAAACTCTACCGTGGCTGGAGAGCAGCACAGGTTTCATCTTCAGGGAAGCTGACTAAGGTGATGAAGAGGACATAGGGAGAAAGGTGGTCTTCTACTGAATCCCATAAGACCATTCCCCCAAAGCCTTGCTGGTCTAAGGTATTGTAAAAAGATGACAATTCTGTCTTCCACCACTTCTTCCCATAAGCCAAGAGGAAAATCAAACCAAACAATCCATAACACCATTGTACCGCAGCAAGGGTCCCATATCCACATTCAGCATATTCATTGTGTGAGCAGATTTGAAAAAGCTTGAACCCCTTTGGAGTTCCAGTTGGCTTGAGGGAGACATGAAGCAGCAGCATCTGACTTTAAATGGTAGTATGTGAAATGTAAAGGCTATCAGTGAACCTTCATGAGTGAATAGGTAGCTTTTCAGATGCAGCAGGTTTCATCAGTGAAAATGTATTTGTGAATTTGACTTGAATGCAGTGGATGGCTAGAAAAATGAGAATATTCCAACAACAGCTCCAGACCTTGCTTCAGTTTTTCTGTAAATAGATGAACTTCTGTTGACTCCAATACAACGTTGCTTGCTCGCATGACATCGGTCTTTTTTATTACAAAGGAAAAAGTCACCTCACAAGAGACCTTTGATGTTTTAATGTGTCCTGGCATATCGATGGATACATCCAGTGGAGAAGAACAATCTGGGACACTTGGTCTGCATTTGTGCTTTGCTGGAGATTTGCTATGTAACCTCGAGCAAATCTATTAATCTCCCAGTACCTCAATTCCCCAAATGCAAAATGGAGATAATAAAACATAACTCCCTTAGCAGGGTAAACACATTAAAAAATGCACTTAAAAGCAGTTGGGTACTAGGTTAATGGAGACCTATATCTTGTGGGGAAGATTTGTTGTATTATAAATAATACATCTTCACAATTATTCCACTTAGTCTGCCTTGAAGCCTTCAAAGACATACCACGCAAATGTTTACTGGCAGCATGTTTCCCCCCTTTTATTGGCCAACAACATGTTTAGACCAGACTTTGCTGTGGCAAAGTATTTCAGCACATTGCACATGGCAAATGGCTCTTTTACTGTAAAAGTAGATTTTAATTTTTTTTTTTTTTTTAGAGAATACCCCAAATAATGCTGTACTCAGCAAAGGCCTGTGCACCTGGAATAGCTGTCTCTGAGCAGATTTTCCTTGCAAAATGTTCAGCATGCTTCTGCCTAGAGCTTTCAACAGAAATGGAGAATGAAGGAGATGTGGTGGGTACCAAGGACAAACTTTTTAAGGGTGAGTTAACTTTGCAGACCACCTGAAAGAACTTGGGTATGTCTCAAATATGTCAGCTAAGCAATACTGGTGCCAGAATGTCCCAGACAAAAAGGCCAGTGTTGCAGAGCATGGTTGAATTGCCTAGGGTACAAAGTGGGGGTCTGGGGGACTCCACTGCAGTGTTAGTGCACAGGAGCTATTCAAGCCTTTAGACCACCCACTGTTTTAGCAGTGTTACTTAGCTTCCCTGGACTCTGTAATTGCTCTTGTCACATTACTGAGGATAATGTAGAAATATTGCAAGCATTTGCCTTGAACTTGGAGTGTTGAAGCTTATGTAAGGGAGGAGGGGGGGAAAGCTACACAGCATAAAATGAAGGGTGTGATTCTTATCCCACTTGTGCTTGTTTTACACTGTTTTCCCCTCTGCTGGAGTAATTCCTCTTTAACGATGTAATATGTTTAGAAGAAGACCTCTGTATGTTTGTGAAACATTTTTGCCTGCCTAAAAGAGGTGTGTTATGAGGGTATTTTGAGGAAAGCAGTATCCTGGAATAGGCATTTGCTTCAGTTAAGATTCCCCCCCCATACAGTGAAAGGCCAGTGCAGTGTGAAGAAGAGGGAAAGTTTCTGTTCTGTTTCTGTGATCAGGACATCAAATAGAGAATTGCATTTTCTCCAGTGCCTTTCTCATGGGGATGCTCCCTAAGAGCTGATGATGGCAGAGGTGTGCTGTCACACTCTCTACCTCAGGCTGCTGAAGATGGGGAGCTGGATTTGCTAGTGTGTAAGACCTGTCATGTACCTGCTTCCTAGATGGGGGGGCTGGTGTAATAAACCTGTGGTAGCTCTGGTTATACAGATAATCCCAGGTCTGTGACACCTCTTGGGAGGTGTCATGCAGCCAGCTAAGAAAGGCTGGGTGCCAGGAGAGCTTGCTTTTAACCTCTGCCCTGAAGTAAAGGAACTGTGGAATTGCGGGGTGTTTTTGTTTTTTTTTTCTATTGGTAGTGTAATGCTTTTGGGTGACAGGCGCCATGGAAGAATAGCAGCAGTGAAAAAATATGAAGGACCCTAAGAAGAATACCCTGAAATTAGGATTAGATGGGAAGAAAGGTAGCCCTGCCGAGGGGCTTCCACACTTGCCAGTAGCCCCCTCAGTTCTCCTGATCTGATGCTAACAGAAACCACAGCAAATGTTTATTTTAACCTCTGGCAAACATCTATTCATTGGGTAAGACTAAAAAGTTGATCTCATGCTTGGGAGGAGCTCCGGAACAGCTAGTACATGCCACTTGGCTGTGCCTCAGGCACGGCTGGCCAGTCCCTCCAGCAGGTGAAGCTGGGCACACTGGGAGTGCTCCTGGTCTGTCTCAGGCCTTTTGTGTGCAGCAGTGAACATGGTTCTGAGCCTCTCCGCAGCCTGGCCTGCATGGGCTGTGTTAGGGGAACCTGTAAGAGGGCTGAGGTTTGATCGTGTTTGAGCCCTAAACAGTATGCAATTGATAAGAAGGTGGCATTAATTTGTGGGTACCCATGGGTGCTGCTTGGAACGCACCTCTGGTTTCATGCTTCATTAATGTTTATTCTGCAGTAAAACGCAAAGCAGCTGAACCATTGTCCTGTAATAAGGCAAAGAGATATATCTGCATTATTTTCATAGTCCACTGAGGAGAGACCCAAGAAGAGAGAATACGTAGGAGCAGATACTCCAACCCCAATGATTGATCTCCCACTGATGCTAAACTGAAGGCCAAATTTTTTCATATGCATTACTGCTACTGTTGCTGCGATATGCCCTAATGAAAAACATTTATTTTGACTCTGTATCTTGGGTGTTCTACCATATCTTGATGCCTAGAGTCTACAGGTTAACTAAGTCTCTGTTTTATTGGGAAATATTTCAAATTATTCTAGATATTAATTTGGATATCATGACTGTACTTTCTATTGTGATTCAGATTATCTCCTTTAGTAGTGTCTTGTCCTCTCTCCTTGATTTTAACTGTGTTAGGGACATGAAGCTATGTAATGCAGGGTCACTTATTCTTCTGTTCTGTGATCATCTGTTACCTAGACTAGCAGACAACAAAGAAAAAAAATGGTAGCGCCAATCTATGAGGTGTCACTATTTATGTATAGCACCTAGCACAGTTGGGAGTATATATTATCGACATTGCTGTGGTGTGAAGGGACCTTAATGCTCCAGGCATTACACAGGCAGACAACAAAATATGGTGCCTCCCCAAAGAGCTTATGAACAAAATGTGGTTAATGATCAATTGATCTTTGCAGCAGAATCCTGTAGAACACCAGTGGATCAAAGCTGCATAAAGCAGCGACACACAGAGTGGCACGTGTTTATCTGACTGGCACGCAACGCTTGTGCAGAGGCTCAGGGAGGGCTGTATGTCAGATGGCTTGGGAAGAACCTGCAAGCATTGCTTCAGTGTTAATAGGAGGACTTAGAATAATGAAGTTAAGGCCTCGGTAAAGGCCAATGGATCAGACAGAAGGGATGACTGAAAATGAGAGGTTACAAGAATCACTTCAGAGAACACTAAAAGGGTATTTCTACCCATGCTAAGGCTCTTTATCTTCTTACCTTCTTTACACATGAAGAGAAGCCAGCCAGAGGTTGACACTTCTCTGCTGAACCAGGCAGAGACTGCTGGAGAAGCTGCCTTGGGAGGCCTGGGTGTACCTGTGGTGCCACCACCCTGTGGAAGATGAGGAGAGGCACTGAAGGCCCAGACAATGCTTCTTAGAAACTGGTACTGTGGAGACGCAGGGTAGAAAGGGGATAATGAATTGGTAGTTGTTAAAGAGGCCTAGCGCCATGGGGACTGTGGGAGAACAAGGCTTTCAGAAGAAAACACACATCTGCTGTTGTGCAGGTGTTGATGACTGCTCAAGGCTGAGGATGGGAAGAGTGAAACTCATGTTTCCCTAGGGAATGTGCTCCAAGCCTCAAACTTCTACCTTTTAGACCAGCAGAGTGTAGGAGAGTGTTGCAGGATAATGAAACCATATTGCATTTTTGCATGCTTTTTATGGATGGGTGGGGGGGGGAGAAGCAATGGCATGGAAAAAAATACATGGAGACAAGGTTGAAATAGTACCAAAAACTAATGGAAAAGTGATGAAAGTGCAAGAAGTAAGGCTCATTTGCAAAATGAGGAGCAAATCTGGCCCTAGAAAAAATGGCAAAGCAAGAGAGCAAGTACGGGGACAAAAATTAAAATCCCAGTCACAATTATGTGGACAGGAGGCCTTTGTAGAACATGTGGTGCAGGTGGTCAGCACCTAAGGAAAAGAATGCAACAGAGGTAAAACCAGACCAAAGAAATTGAGTTAAAGGAGAAAGCACAGCTTGTGACTAAATTTAAACAAATAATTTGTATCTTGCTTTATTTTTTTCCTCCCCCAGATTTTACACACGGCTTTTGTACGGACTATAAAGTCTTTTGAAAGGCGTTGTTGGAAAAAGTAGTAATTTCAATATCAATGTATTTGGTGATGATTTTAACTATTTGTTTTATGGCAGAATTTGGGGAAGAGTTGTAAATCCTCAACCTCCATTTCTTGTTTTAGCATGACTATGTGAACTCCTTTGTATGAATAGGACAGAGCTTAACACTTAGAGGCACAGGAAGAAGGGAATGCATACTAAAAATGCAGATTAAATAGATTCAATATGAATCAAATGGATTCAGATGTGAAATCTGCAAATGCAATCTTACTGCAGTGTAAATAGAGTTTATTTCAAGTTTTTATCCCAAGCCTGAACTGCACCTGAAAAAGCTTAGCCTAAACAGAAATACGAATCTGTACAAAACCTCTTGCCAGAGTTTAAAAAATAATTTCAACTTGCATTAGTGCAGCTTTTAGCTGTAAACAAAAGATGTATGTTAGAGTGGAAATTGAACTTTGATTTCTGCTCTTCTAATTGAGCACATACACCACAAGCCCACTGCTTATGGTATGAAAATCAGAGCAAGGAGGGAAGATGCAGAGCACAGCGGCATAGGATGGTAATGTTTCTGCCTTTGTCATGCAATATCCTACAGTAAGAACTGCAGATGAGGGGAATTCTAACACCAAGAGAGGGCTCTCTCTAGCCCTTGGAGAGCAGAAGGTCAGGGGTGAAGTATTTATATTGCAGTGTTGGGGAACTGAGGTTTGCCAGAATGGGAGAGGTTGGAAGGGAGCTCAGTGGGTCACCTGAGCCATCCCAGAACACATGGCACAAGACTGGGTCCAGACAGTTCTGGAATATCTCCAGTGAGGGGAACTCCAAAGCCTCTCTGGGCAACCTGTTCCAGTGCTCTGTAAAGAAGGTACTCCTTCTATTCATGTGGAAATTGCTGTGCATCAGTTTTCATCCACTGCCCCTTCTCCTGTTGCTTGGCGCCAAGAAGAGTTTGGATATTCATGCTGTGTCACCTTCCCTTATAGACTGTTAGTCTACAAATAGATAAATTTCCCAGTCTCGCTTTCCTTTCCTCTCCCCACAGTGTGGAAAACCGTGGCTAGAAACATCCCCTGGACCTGTGAAACGCTTTTTCCCCCTTCCTTGCAGGCACTGCAAAGTGAAGAGCTGATAATCCTCTGCAGGGCCATCAGAGCTGTTGAGCTGTCAGACTTTGGCTGCTCCCCGTGTTCCCAAGAGCACAGGTGCCCATTCTTCTTGCTTTAGGGGATGCTCTGTTTGCACCGCCTTAATCAGCAGCGTGTTATGGTTATGGCCAGTGCAGTTTAGGACGGTGACAAAGTATATTTATTTTTAATGTGGAATCGGCCCGTGCCTCATTGAACAATGTACAAATAAAAGATATGGAAATCAAAACTCATTTGGCTTGCTGGCCAACACAGACAAGAATAAAAAAAGAACAGGTGAACAGTTCTAGCAGGTAATTCCCAGTCTTTGGTGGGTGCCTGAACTTCCACGTGTCAGAGGGAGAGAGAGCAAGGCATTTCCTAGCAGCACTGCATGCATTTGGAGAATGATGATTATGACTTGGAAACATTAATTCTCATACAAGATGTTCTTCTTTGACATTCGGGTTTTATGAATATTAAAATCTTTATCATCTGGTCAACAACTCCTGCTACTCATTTTGGGAAAAGCTGATATTTTCATGTTGTTCTCTAGGTGGGGCTTACAGAAATACTGTTCCATGATCCTGCACAGGCAAGAGCACAAAATAGGAAGCTAAAATAAATCTTGTTCAAAACTTCAGGTGAAATAAAAGGAACGTGATTGACCATTTTCAGGTCTGACCCTGCTAAAAAGCCTCTGAGAAAAAAAATAAAAATCTTGCTATGTGGGCAGGCTGCTTTCAGTATCTATCTCAGGGAAAGATTTCACTTGATGACAGAATTATTATTAAATCATGTATTTGGTTGCTGGGAGTTACCTCAGACTTGAAATCTAATAGATAACAGGCTTTATGTCACTGATGAAATAACTAAATCTGCATATATTATATCTGAAGTAAATGAAACAAGCAAAGGGAATCTACTAAATGGCTTAAAGACTTTTCCTGCTTCACTTTTGGAAACAAGTGAAAAATTAAACATTTCCCAGTGCTTGGCTGAGTGCAGTGACATCATGCTTGTTAAAGGGTTTAACTGCAGCAAAACAAATAGTCCAACTGCTCTGCCTCTGCTGAGGTGGAGAACATCATCTTGGGTCCTAAATGTGCTTATGGACAGTATCCATGGGATACTCTGGGGATCCTGAACTGAATCTGAGGCACATATCTGTAATAAATAATAAAATCTCATTTTCACTTTTTTTTTTAATACCTGCTTTTCTGTTTCCAAGGTATATAATAATGCAATGTGATTGGAGTTGATTTTCTTCCCCCTAAGAAAAAGGATTATGCAAGGATATTAATCATATTAGTTGTAACAGAGGGCAGCTATCTTTTCCAATACGTGTTCCACGACATAAAAATTTTTTCTGGGTGCCTTCAGGAAGGATTAAAAAGTCTGCTGTTAAAGAGCAAGGAAGATATGGACATTTTGATTTTGTCTTTACCATTGTTACTCCCATCCAAGATAAAATGTCAGCAGCAAATTTATCTCTGTTGTGTCTTCTGTCCAAGTCAGCTTAGGTCTCTGCTTCAGACTGTTCGTATTTGATAATTTGCATTTAAGTCAAAGCTCCAGTTACCTTCTGCCAGTAATAGCTGTCAAGGTGTAAAATACACAGCCTCCATGCAAGCACTGCTTAATTGGCAAATAATTCATGGCATAGGCCTTTAGCTGTGATTGCAAATCAAACTGATAACAGAAGAAATCCTGCAGTGAGCACAGCCATCATTATCTTTCAAAAACGGAGAATCTCACAAGCAGTTTCTCTTGCTGGGGGGGGGAGGGAAGGTAGCTCTGTCCAAGCTAAACCCATCTCAAAATTCTGAGGTATTCTCAGGGAAAATGATTATATGTGTAGCTTTTCCAGGCATTACTATAATGGATTTTGTCTCAGAATAGAAAATGGAGGTCATACTGAGAAAAGGAAAATGTTTCTTTTATGTGGTCAAAAGTGGAAGCCTTCCAAATTTGAGAAAATACAGTAATAAATCTGCAGCCATCTAGAATTATGTGGTGTTACAAGTGAAGACAGCTCCAAACTTCATTCCTGCAGCAGGAAGAAAACTCTGTTCCCCCACCTTGAATCCACCACTGCCTGAGCTCATCATCACTGGCCCAACGTGCTCTCTCCAGCGTGGAGCCAGGCTGCCTGAGCCACTGCCTTCCAGGGCATTGCTGCCCAGCACAGATGCTTCTGCTACAGTCACACCACAACTTTTACAAATAAGTATTGCTCTAACATATGGGACAGTGGAGTTCAGAGGTCCTGTGGGACTGGGTGCCACCTCGTGTGTTCCTCCTGGATCCCTAGCTATGGCAGGCAACCACATCAGTTGATTTCAAGAGGGGAACTGACACTAAGATGGTTTTGGTTTCTCGCCTCTGTTGATCTCCAGAAAGTATTCAGGTGCTTCATCTCTCTGATGGTTAAGCAGCGGCTGCTTCCCCTGCTGAGGTTCCCCACTTGGTGCCTGGGAGGGCACCTTTGCTCCCTGGCAGCCTCTCCTTTACAGTTCTCTCTTGCATGCTTAATGCCATTAATTCATAGCTTTTTCTTTCTTTTCTTTTTTTTTTTTTTTTTTTTTTTTTTTTTTTTTTTTTTTTTTTTTTTTTTTTTCTTTCCCCTTCCCTCTTGCTTGGGGATTTTCTGCCCATTTTCTCTGTGTTGCCAAGTGGTTCTGTGTTGTAGCTTGTTAACTGCCAGCGTGTTGGTGTTGCATATGGTAAAAAAGCATAGCTGGCAATGTAGTATCACCTCCGCAAAAGAAAAAGATGTGAAATTCAGCCCTGAAGTTGCTTTTGCTGGGACCGTCTGGGGCAGAGCCCCTCATGGCTACAAGGAGTCAGGGATGCTGGGCAGCGTGGTGCGCAGGGGCTGAGCTGCGGCAAACGACCTCTCTGCGCTGAGTGTCGGGCTCTGCCACCAGGGATTTTAAACGCTGAGGTCAAACACTGTTGCTGGA
>VWZN01019520.1:947089-967205 GCA_013396955.1 Regulus satrapa | reverse complement strand
AAAAAAAATCACAGTCACACATAGTCAGTGATTGCCAGAGCTCTGGTCTGGTGATGATCTTGGTGGTGTCATGGTGGAAGAGCAACGTACCTGGAACAGGCAGGCAAGGGAAGCGGAAGAGACCCTATTCTGTTCCGTCTCCCTGTTTCAATGTGAACAGGACACGTGGCTCCTGACACATGTTGTCTAACCAGCTTGGTTTTATGTGCTACTTCAGTCAGGAAATTAATCGGGCAAAAAAAAAGATAAGGAAGCATTATGCTATTCAGAGTAAATCGCTGCATTACACAATGCTGCTCCCATTGCCTAGGTAAAGCTGTTTAAGAAAATGGGCTGGCTTGAGGGCTTCCTTCTGATTGTCTAATTAAACTTCCAACCTTTGCAATTATGAAAATAACCATGTGGTTAGAAGTACTCCTATATGCTATAGGTAACTGTTGAATTAGTTAGAAAGAAGCTAAGATGTTTGCATTGAGATCTTATTCCAAGATATCTTTTTTTATGCACTTTGGTTTTTTCCCCAAAGATACTCTTTCAATGTGGAGTTGCACAAACTCATAAATGCAACTGATGACTAAAACTAGAGTTTATACTTGTTGCAGCTTCTCACTTGCAGCGAGACCCAGTTAAAAAAGGCCTTTGAGGAGACAAAAGATGCAAACCAGTTGGGTCTTTGTACCCCCAACAATTAACTTCCATTTAAAAATCTTTCATCCAATGACAGCCAGGCAATTGAAAGATAATGTCTTGTGGCAGGGAGTTCTACTGGTTAACTGTGTGATGCATTAATGCAGAAAGCATTAACTATTTTCCTGTTTTCTGGCTTGCAGACGTGCTTGACATGCTATTATATGAGAAGGTAAAGTTGTAACTTGTTTTTTTTTGCATCTGGGAGCAGTCTGGGTTTTTGGTTTTTTAAAAATTATCTACAGTTTTGAATGCAGGTAGCTAATGCACAATTATTAACTACCGTTTGATTCATCTCACTTAAGTCACTCAAAGTCAACAAACTCCCTTAGGATGGGTATGTGTCCTAGGCTTATATAATTTGTTATCTTTCCAGGACTAATATATCAATATTGGAAACAGCTGTCTGCCTGATCTCCTGGGGTACAGTACTTTTTGGATGAAGGTGACACCATTTTTCGCAGTGCACCTGTGCATGGTGCAAGCAGCATGCTCTGCCTACCACAGCCATGAAGGCTCTCATTAGAGCAAAGCTATAGATGCAGATATTAAAAATCTGGTCTTTGAAAGAATTTTCACTTCTCCCTTAAGCCCCTGGCTCATCACTGTGGATAACTGCCTCAGAGGAAGGACTGGTAGCAGAGGCTCTGTTGTCCTCCCGTGCAATGAACCTCAAAGTGTTTCCTCTTAGATTGTTAGCGCCTTACCCTCAGCTTTTGCTGGTATGAGTGAGCACATCCGTTTGCTTGTGATTTTTTAGTCATGACCCAAAGATTAGCTCAGTTGGTTAGAGCATAGTGCTATTATCACTGATGGTTGGGGGTTCAATCCCCAATGGGCCATTTACTTAAGAGTTGGACCTTGTGGGCCCCTTCTGACTAGGAATCTTTTTTTCCTCCTGTTTTATCAGATCCTCCTTATAAAAACAGAGCTATGTCATGCACAGCTGGATGCGCTTTGAGAAATCTGCTGCTGCCTGAGTGCTACCTGTTCGTGTGATTGGAGGGGAGTGCTGAGCTAAAGAATAGAAAATGTCTTTTGTGATTGATCTGCCAGGCGGGTTTGATAGCGCGGAAAAAAAGTAGGTGTTGTACATACAGGAGCGTTAGGGCTTGGACTCTGCTTTCAGTATGAAAGATGAAGTGTTGAAATTGGAAGGGAGAGAGGGCCTTTGCATAACCACGTGGTAAGTGCAGATGAGTGACTTGTCTGGTGCGTTCAAGTGATTTTTCGGTTTCTAATGGCGCTGGTTGCAGTGGGGACTGCAGCGTGGTAGCCCGTGGAGGTACTGACAGAAGCAAGGATCTGGTGGTGAAGGTGCGATACACGTGGTATTCAGCCATCACTCAATGCTTCACATTCTTGTGAGAAATCTGCTTTAATCTGGGTCTGGTTCCAACTGGCAGTGCATAACAACAAGGCTTTCCAGCCTTCTCCTCCCCCGGGGTTTTAGTCCTTAAAGATGCAGGTTCTGATAGCATGTTTTTCTTTCTAATCCAAAATTTAGTTAAAAAATTGACAAGCACTTACAGCAAAATATTTAACCTTGCTGCCAAGATGGAATTAGCCTGTGAGTTGCTTTCTGCTTTTTCATGGTTAGCAGCACTACTGCAATGAGAAAGCAGCACAGCTACTTCACTCTTTGCATCCAAGAGTGCCATGAGGTCACCTTGTTGTCACCATGGCTTTTCTGAGATCTTTCTCCAGTAAGGCTGTCACCTATTTCTTTTCCTTGTAATTTAATGATCCCCTTCACACAAGGTCCCAGGAAGCAATAAGTAAGGGATCACAGCCCCTTGGGGCACAGATGTGATCTTTCTTTTCCACTCCCAAGACACACAGCTTCCATGCAGTGGTGGTGACTGCCAGGATCTGTTCCGTGACTGAGCAGAGCTGCATATGGGTAGAATATGCTTTCCCTGATTTATTTCAGGGTGACCTTTAGTATTCTGACACCATTTTTCATATATTTAGCAGAGTGAAGATAACATAGACTAGAGATTACGTGTCTAGATGTGTATTCCATTGCCAGCTGTTTATGCCCCTAGCCACTGAAATGGACTGTTGTCAGACTTTATTATGTAAAGTGCATGATATTCAGTAAAAATAGGTTTTATATGCAAAGTCAATGCCCCAGTGCTAACTCAGGGAAAACCATTCTCTTTCTAGCTACAGTAAGCAAACCGGGCTCATTTTGCTCCAAAAGGCCAATTTTTCATGTCCTTTTGCAGTTAATGTGGTCTATGGTTTGCTTGTGCTACAAAGAAATCTCAGTGGTTCCCTCACAGGGGTCGTTTTGGGTTGGGGTTTTTTTTTGTTGCTGTTTTTGTTTTTAATGACAAGTATGAAATAGCTCTTGTCCTTCCTTGAAGACTTGTGAATTGCAACTGACTTTCATAAGTCCCTCTTAAGATGTTCATTTGTGACACTGTAAGAAATGCAGCCCTGGTGTCTTTAAAACTCTAGAGAGCGTCTTGGTGAGCTGACTGTAATAGCAAGGCTGTGCTGTGCTGGTTGCTCCAAGCTGACCTGATGGCAGTAACACTGCCTGTCTCAGCCCAGTCCATCCAAAGGGGAAGGGATCAGGTTTTGGAAGGTTTTATGGGACCTGTTTGTACAGCATCCTGCATTGCAGAGCCACAGCGAGCATCGTAGTGCTCCGCCCATAAAGACCTTCTGAGCGCCAGAGCTGCACACAGCCCCAGATACCAGGCATCCACCTTGGCTGGACTCTGAGACCACAAGTGTTTGGGTCTTTTGCAGTTGGAAAATTCCACCCATGCTTAATTCTTTGCTGGTCTGGGACCTAAAAGTCCCATTTGTAGAAGTTGTAGGGAACCGAGTTTCTAGGCAGAGAGGCTCCAGCTGACCCCTGAACAGTTCTTGTCTCTAGATCCATGATTTTTGCACACACTGCTTAGTTTTCTCCATAGAGAAACCATAGACATTGGATCTCTAAAACACACTTGATGTAGGTTATTTTCCATTTACTTTAATCGTATTCTCAACCCATTTAACAAATAGACAAATGTGTAATGCTTGGGGCAGACCCAGTTCGCCTGTGGGAGAAATAGTTATTTTAAATAAAAACAGTCTGATTTTTCTGGAGGTGATGAAGACCCGCAATTCTGATTGACTAGTTCACCAATAGATAAAAATCAAAATATCATCAAACTTATCTATTTACAAATTGTCCAGGAGCAGATTGTGAAATTGTCAGGTTTGTCATGTAAAGTTATTCACTAATTTCTTCAGGGAATAATTAGATCATTAGACAAATATGCCATAGGCAATCTGTGTGGGAACTTGTGTAATTAACCAATCCAAAATGAGTGATAAATTGTATATCGGTAATTTTCACACTTAGCAATTTAAGATGTGTTAAGTAGTTTTGTCATCAAGTTAAGGAACAGAAACAATACATTATGACTTATATAACTAATTAGCATTCCCGATTTTACAAACACAAACAATTTGGAATTTACCTTGGGCGACAGTTTGCTCATGTGATGTTGGAGAATATTCATGAGCGCAGAACTTTGCACTCACTTTTTGCAAATGCTTGAACGTTAAAGAGGTCATAAATCTGGTTAATCAGAAATTTGCCTTTCAATTTTAACAAATGTTCATGGTATGTTACTAAGAAAAAAAAAAATCTCTTTTCTTCCCCTGATATTGGCTCAGCTTCTTGTAAAATCCTCTTGATAGCACTTACTGAATCAGAATTGTGTTGTACTAAGGAATGGGCCTGTGCATGTTTTGTAAAGTACTGGGTGATTCCTTTGTTCACTGAATTGCTGAATTTATGGTGCAATGTCAAATTATGATTTTAATTGTAAATTAACTCGGGGGGGAGAGGGGAGGAGGTTGGAAACAGAAAGGTTTAGTAATTGGAAAAGGCTAAATTCAGAACGGATGGAAGTTATCAGGAGAGGTTAGACTGTGGCCACAAGTAAACAAGAGTGGCACAAGCCCGCTGGCCAAGTGGAGAGGCTGGGACCAGCGTGGTATATGAGGAGTGTAGCAAGGAGAGATGTTGCATAAAGTGGTGGAGGTTTGGGGTGTATATCAGAAAAGAAAAAACCTCCAAGTGCTGCATACCTTTTATGACCTCGCTACAGCCATCTAAGAAGGTGAGATATGTGATGGTGAAGTGAGGAAGACAAAGGATCTTGCTGAAGGTTAGCTGTCCATATGCATCTTTTTATGTCTATACCTATCTGTATATATGCACGCCTACCGTGTGAAGAAAGAAGGAGCAGGAGACCTCCTGGTCCTCTTCTATACCTGAATTTGAGATCCACAAAGCCCACAGCCCTGCAAGCCTGTCAGGCATAAATCCTCTCATCCTCTCCTTCTCTACAGCATTCTTTAGATACAGAGTGAGCTCATCAGTATAATATTAGGTCAAGCACTATGCAACACCATGTGTATATATAACAAGGCTGTGATGTGTGCAATACAGGGCTACCGATGGTATCAAGGTCTCTGGGAAGAACAAGCAGCTGTCTGCTTTTATACATTATGCTGATACTACAGGAACTGTGAATGGTCTCTGGTTTGCTCAGAGCACCTAATTAAAGACGGAGACAAATCAGTGACACTGTCCAGTTGCATCAAGTCACCAAAGAAATCCACAGACCTACCTGACTAAAGATCAGTGTGTTGTATTCTTGTTTTTAGGCTTGAAAAATATGTGTGTGTGCGCCAGGATGCTTTTTAGAGTGAAGAGTGTTGTGTAGAGACCATTAAAAATAAATTTAAAAAAAATACACTGCACCACTGGAGAGTCAGCAGAGGGAGTGCGAGTTAGGAAGCCCCTCTTTTAATATCTGCATGGCTGCAATGCTGGAGGAGGGAAGTAAACATGAAGATGTGTGAGCTAGAATTGTGGAGAAGAAATAGGCCTAAACCAAAATCTCAATGGTAAGGTGACAGCAACACCCTGATGAATATTTTGATAGCCTTGCTTTTGAAGGTATGTGAGCTTGATTCTAGAATCCATTCTAGAAAATGCAGTAAATTTCACAAGGTTGCCTAAGCACTTTCGGCTCCTGTGTTTTAATTAATATCCTACAATATTTTGTGTTCACACCCCCTGGTCCATCAAATCATGGTTACATTAAAATCCTTTGCTTTTCTGTACTTTTGACTCTTAAGTTTCTGCTGAAATGTTATCGAGTCTTAATATTATTGAGATGGTTATGAAGTCAGGCTTAAATTGTGATCTGATTGCATTTAATGTGTGAAAAAGCCATAAGGCAAATAACACGATTCTCAGGGCTTGAAAAGTCATGATGGTGCTTAAATGCTTTGAGCTGGCAGAGCTAGCACTACTTAAAATGACATTTAATGAGGGTGCATTTCTGGGCAACTCCACAGAATCTATTTTACCTCTGCATCTTGTAGGGTTTTTCTTTTCAGTTACTGAGAAAATGTGTAATAAAAAAAGCCTGAAATGGCATTTTTGCATTTGTGTTTAATTTGTCTCTTCCAAGAATACACAGTTATTCCTTAGAGATGCACTCTATTTTTTTGGTCAGTTGAGGACTTTTCCTTCAGCCATGCCTGTAGTCGATCATGTCTGAGACCAGCCATTTTCTTGAATATGTTTTAGAAAGAAGTCCAGGAGTGGCCCTAAAACTTAAACCAAGCTGCTGTTCTAATTAGGGAAAAAGTTCTTTCTCAGTGGAGAGGTAAAAAGCAATGCCATACTAGATGGATAATATATTAAGTAATTGAATACTGTTTTGTCTGGAGCTTCAGAAATACACAATGTGTCCTTTTTTTACTCCCAAACGTATATGCACCCATGTAGATGATCAAAATTAAGATAAGCAATTGTATAGGAGATACTTGTGGGCTACTTACATTTTTGCTTAGCTTTGAATATGTTTCTTTATCTGTGAAGTAATTTACTTTGAAGTATGTGCTCAGACAGAAATGCTCCTTGAGATTTAGGGGGCAACGATGCTGAAAATATTTTTGGCTGGGTTCTTTTTTGGGTTTGTTTTTATATTAGGCACACAAAAAGCCTCAGTAAAAATGTCCAAGGTCCGCTCTACTTTTGACTGCTTAAGATCACTCTCAGTAGGGTAGAGAAGTGTCACTTCTGACTGTGTCTGTCTCTTATGGGCTATTGTGCTAGTAACTCCTCATGCTTTTTCAGTTTGTTTCTTTTCAGTATTATGTTACCCAGTTTATTTTCAGTGGTGGTTTTTTTTTTTTAAATTTTTTTTTCTTCTCCTCTCTCCCTTTCCTAAACTTCTGTCAATGTGTTATGGTAATGCAGCTCGGCTTTCCACTCATGAGGTGCCTGCATTCATTGGTGGGTGATACGAATAAGTAAAACCTGTCTCGTAGTGCGCATTCACAAGAGTGTTGAACTGAGATTACACTGACATCTGAAATTCTGGCAGTTTGTAACTCCAAGTGCTTACACTTTGTAAATCTCAATCGCGTCCTTAATGTAGATTTTGTTTCGTTTCCTGCTAAAGAGTAAAAAAAAAATGTAAATTTAGAAAGACTGTCACTCTCCCCCTTGGTCTTTGAGTGATTTAAGTCATTCCTTTGTCAACTGATCTAATGTGTTTTTGCAGCGATAATGTCTGCTTAGTCTCCAACATCTGTGCGCTGGACAGAAACTGAGATTCCTTGATGTGCCTTGGGTGCAACTGTATCTGCACCATAGCACAGTGACATGTAGGTAAAATATATGCCTCAATGCAACAAGTACAAATGAGAATGTTTTGACCTGAGTGAGCATTGTTTGAAAGCTATGATGAAAGAAACTAGTGTCAGGTGCAGGTTTATTTGATTTTATCAAAACTGTCCTCTTACTTGAAGAAACTGGAAGTAGAGCGAGCCTGTGGTGCCATAACTGGTTCTGGAATTGTTGACTCCTGGACAAGGTCAGGTGTGGGTGAGAGGGGCATGACTCAGGGCTCTTACTGGCATGGGCCTAGTCACAGCCCCAAGTTCATGTGCCTTTCTGTTGCCTGCAAAATCAGAGACCTGTAACTATGGCCTCTCCTAAAAAGAGCCTGAACCATGTCCTGGGTGAATAGAGCAGTTCTCTGTGAAGAGAACATTTTCTCCTGATTTATCTGAACAGACATCTCTGGCTTGTGGTTGTTTCCACTGGGACTGCAGGACACTTTATGTTTGTTCCTGGATTGAATTTTGACATGACTTTAGCTCTCAAAACTGGGCATGGTTTATTTCCTTGTCTTCATACTTTCTCCATAGATATCTGCCACCTTTTTTGCCTGCCTCTTTGTGCGTGCACTTAAAAACTTTTTATCAGCTGAAGTAACCTCAGCATCACTGTATGCTGCAGGCTGTCTGTGAATATGGCTTTTTAATTTTTTTATTTATTTTTTTTAATAAGAGCAGAGGGAACCAGAAAGACTTATCTCCGTGCCTCTGAACTCAGAAGAGCCCAGAGGCTACACAGGTACCTGAGATACAGTTTTAACCCACAGTAGATTGGGGTTTTTATTTTCTGCATTGTTGTTTAGTGAGGCTTGAGGTAACATTGCCATGAGGGTCTTTCTCTGGTCGAGAACTTGGAAACAGACTGCTCCCCAGCAAAGAACTGATGAGCCTCAACATGTCAAACCAACGACTGCCACTTGCCCTTGTACATGGCATCACCTGCTAAGTAAGGAAGGGAAAGTTCCAGCTACAAAATTATATGGTTATAGAAATACAGAACACTTCTTGCAAAATAAGAACAACATGCCAAAATAAACCACCACTCTCTGTAGCGGAGAAACGGAGCAGCTGCTCTTGGGCAAGATCAGGGGTGTAGCTGCAGATGCGGAAATCAGCCTCCGTGCCGGGGGGCAGTGGTGGAGCGGGGTGGTTTCTGTTGCGCAAAGTGCATGGTCTTTAAATAAGTAAAGGGCTCTGTGCCCTCCTCTCGTGCCTTCCTGAGGAGAAGTTGTGGGATGTGGCCATGCTTGCTCCACAGGTTCTCTGAGCTGGCTGGTTTCTCATGCCACTGATGTTCCCATGGTCCCCTGGCAGGGGAAAAGCAGAGGGACTGGTGCGTGGCGGCATCCAAGGTCTGCCTGCAGCAGTGGCTTGGTACAGCCATGGATGTCCAAGATGGTGCAGGAACAGAGAGCGAGGACAGGCTTTGGTTGCTGTGGGGCCAGGGCTCTCCACTGTCCACTCCACAGGCTCTCCAATCCCCATGCTGTAGTGGGGATTGGCCTCAGGCTGTGTCCAACCAGTCTCTGCTGGTGTCCCTGGGGACTGTCCAGTTTTGCTCAGTTGTTTCATTGTTTTAATTACTTTTTTCCTTTTCCCCTTTTTAATATGAGAAATGAAATGGATAGAAATGCTGACAATTTAAATGCAGCAAAGATCCCCTGACTCCTCCATTTAGTGTCTCCTTGTAAATATCTGCTTTGGGTCAATTGAAATGGACTTAATTCTTCTGAGTGAAAATTCATCACCAGCAAAAGTTGCTCCTGGCCAAACCAGTGTCTTTAATTTCTTGTTATCTGAACCTTCATTAAGTCTTATTTTTTTAAAAAGTCACATTAAACCCCATTTTGTATTTTAACTCTTTCCCCCATACCTAGAACTAATTTAAAAGCCCTGAGGGAAGCATTTTGACTTGTAGAAGTTGTTCTCAATTCTTTCAATAGGCAGATCCAAGTTTTACATACAATATCATACTCTTTTGATTTTGAATAAATTGATAAATAAAATCGTTGTCAAGAATGTTACCAAGCCTTTCTCATGTAGCCTTCTGTGTGCCGGTTGCATTTGGTTCTTATTTTAAGGATTTCTCCATATTGTAACAGGTTTAAGTCCCCAAAATGAGGACTGACCTCTTGAAGACCAACATCATCATCTCTTGTTAGCTTAGGCCAAAAGACAGGAGTTGCAAGATCTCTGATTTATGTAACAATATATTTTCCCATGTTTGAGTAATAAGAATTCTGCAATTAATTTTAATTAACGTAAGTAGACCGAATTTTCAGGGATGCTCTGCTTTTCCTAATGAGAGGTTAAGTGGGCCGCCAGAATTTTATTTCATTGGCAGCATTTGACTTCTAAGCTATTGCAGGTCACCTTACCAGCTGAACTTTACATTGTGTTTGGTGCCCATGGTGGGTAGATAATCTTCCTTTAGAGCAGGGGCTGGGCATCGTGGTCCCACTTGTTCATTCACATTATTCCCCAAGGAGACTGGGTTGGAGAAATGCTCTGGTTTTGCAGCCAGAGCAAAGACCCATGAGCTGCGCTTTCAGTTTTGGTGTCTTTGGGTCCTACTGCCTCTATTTGAAGAAATAGTTCAGAGAGTGACAGAACGTTCTGGATCTCTGTCTGTTTGACCTTCAAGACTTGCCCCATGGCATAAGATGTGCCACCTTCTGATCAGACCACGCAAGCTATGCCATATGGATTCAGGTGAAAAGTCAAACAAGGCTAAAGGGAATGCCAGTGCAGTGCTTGACTGGTATGGACAGAAAAGCATTGGCTCAATATGTAATATTAATTGTTTCTGGAACTCTGATTAAGCAAGTGTGATTGTCTTTGGAAGCCCTGCTGGCACCTGTAACCACCCACGGAATGAAGAATGTGTTTCCAGCAGAATCTTTTGCTGCAGAGAGCTCAGAGGGGAGCTGGTGCTACAGTCTAGTTATGTCAGCACTCTGCTGCAGATACTGAAGGAAGCTGCTCACAGTTGGCTGCAGCAGAGCTGATCTGTGGGGCAGCCAGCTGGGGGCTGCTCTCTGTCCATCTTCTTCACCCACCAGATCATTGTTTTCTGAGAATCCCTGAGCTGTTTTGCCATGGGTTCAGGTTGTGCTCGTCCTTCCTGCTGGGTGGGAAGCAAAACACTAGGGACAGCTTTTAGCCTGTCTGCAATATCAGCCTCAAGGGCCATGGAATAATTTGGAAATAGAGTATGTATCTCTTTTTGGATTTTAAGAATTTTAGAAAGAAAAAGGGGGACATTCCCCTCCACCTTTGTAACTAAATTATTTTGGCTTTTTTTTTCAGTCTGAGTTGGACCAGCGCTTCTTCATTGATCCGTGTGAAGATTGCTGAGCCATATAAAGACCCTGCTGTCATATTCCTGTCAGATATCCTGTTGTGTTCCTGCCCAACTAGCAAAATGTCATGCACAACACAGCCTTTCCTACACAGAATAGCCTTAGGCAAATGCACTCTACTAGTGCCTAACAACCCATGGGATCTAATCTCTGCTCCTTTACTGACTGTTCATAACCTTTCTGTGCACTTCAAGACTTTTCAGACTAATCCTTCTGCATATAATCACAGCAGATATGAAATTGGGAAGGGAGCACTGGCCAAGGCTGGATCTGAGGATCCAAGTGTCTGCTATGGCAAACCTCTATTTTAGTCACTTTTCCACATTATTTTTGGGAAGCAAAGTGTCTGTGGTGACTTAACTGTAGGAAAAGGTTTAATAGATTCTTATTGACAAACAGGCAATGGCAACCCCTTTGCTATGGACAGAGCTTCCAGGATTTTGGAGACCCTCTAAATGTAAACCTGAAGGTGATAGCAGTGGATCTTTATCATACCTGGCTGTCCTCCTTGGATAGCAGATTATTCTGCGTGCCAAGATCCAAGAAGAAGCCAGTTGAGGGGTTACTTGGCATTCAGTGGTAGTGCAGTTGTTTCCAAATAACTGGAATTCTGTGTCTTGCTAGTGTTGGTTGATGTGCCTGGAGATACATGCTTTTTATGAGCTGCAGTGGTGGAGACTTATTCTGTTGATGTGATGATTTGGTATTTTCTATGAGATGGTCCACTTGGGGGCATGTGTGCCAAAAGTCCGGTAAGGTCCCGGAATAATTGCTACTATGAAGATCATTTTAGAGTGAAGCATGTGCTGAAAGGTGACATTTGACGTTGGGTGGAGCTGAGATGCCTGATTAATTGCTATAGTTAATTAAATCCACCTCTGAAAGTGGAGAGAGGTGGAGATGCTGGCTGAGGAGATATGGGAGTGCAGCAAGTTTGCAAGCATTGTGAACTCAAATAAGCTCTAAATTTTGGAGATNATGGAGGAGGATGGGGTTTTTTTGTTTAAATGTATGAATCCAGCCCTGTTTACAGCAGCTGTAGGAAAGTAAATTAAACCAATGTGTGCATGGTGACTGCTCACTGCAGGAACCTCTGTTGTGGCTTCAACGCTGCAAACAAAACTCACTGCTGTGAGCTGAGTGACTCAGAAGAGATCAGGGTTGCAGATACCAACTTCTGCTCTGTCTCCTGTGAGAAACTTAGACCTGCAGGTCAGGGTTGGGCTGAGATGGCCTGGCAGCAAAGGTGCCCCTAGATAAAGAGATCACATTTTTCTTTAGCACTGCCAAAATTATTCCTTTCAACCTGTGATAATTCTCTAAAGTATTTTTACAGCTACACTTTAGAAAGTTGCAAATTGGGTGATTTGTGCTTCAGTAACTAATGCCCTTTGCACTGAAGATGCAGCAAATAGGGATCTGCTGCTTCCTTTTTCTCCCTTCCCGTTGATAAACAAACAAGTTACCCAACGTGTTAGTTATTCCACCGAATTACACCTGGGATTAACTTGTGCTGTTGGCTTCATTCATCTTTGTGAAAAACAAGCAAGAGCTCAGAGGCCATCCATGGGAACTGGAGATGAAGGATTCCTGTGTGCTGTGGTATATTCCAAGAGTAATGAAAGAGACACTTTGCATTATTCCTTGCATATGTAGCAACTCTGAGAGTACCAGGAAGCCTGCCCTGCTTTCTCAGTATGCTGTAATCCTGGGGAGGTGTTTGCGATAGCAGCTTTGGTCGTGTGGTACCTCTGACCTCTACAGACCAGAGTGCTGGAACAGCTTCAGTTCTGGATGGCTCCACTGGTTGAGGGGAGAGGTCAGAAAGCTCAGGGACAGAGTGAGAAAAATTGTTCACTGGGACCACTCAATTCTGGACTGATATGTTTTCTTTAGTCTTGGACAAAGTTCAGC
The DNA here is from genome assembly GCA_013396955.1 of Regulus satrapa. Lineage (NCBI taxonomy): Eukaryota > Metazoa > Chordata > Aves > Passeriformes > Regulidae > Regulus > Regulus satrapa. The sequence continues at coordinate 954,525 of VWZN01019520.1, read as the reverse complement.
AGGCTTAGCTTCTCTCTCAACATGCACTCCTTAGAAAAATGAGTTCAACCAGGGAAAAGTGCCTAGACATCACATTTTCAAAAGAAAGTTTCCATTTCTTTTATGCCTTCGTGGCATTTTGATCAGGCTGTCTGAAACTGTAACTGTGCTCTTACAGCACAAGACTCAGGACGCTCTGCCTTGCTGTGTAATCTCCGTGTTTGCTCTAGGTATAATTTAGGAAATATCCAAAGACCGGGGTCCCTGTCATGAATTACTTACTGGTGTAAATGACAGATGTGACAAATTACAATGTAACAGACATCAGAAAAGGAGGGACCAGCATACTGCAGTTTGAAGATTTGGGGGTTGAGTTTAGATGCACCTATATTTTATTGGGTCCTCTGTTTATACGAACACGGGAGGCCAGATTCTCATGCCGTGTGAACGCCGAGCTCGGTGCAGAGCCTGCTCTTTGATGTTTGTAGGCAAAGGGATTTCTCAGGAGCAGTTTGAATGAGGTGAGGGGCTGATGTGTGCTGACTAGAGCTTAGAAAGCTGTTCCAAGCATGAGAGAAGGTGTGGGAGATGGTGCAGAAATGCCTCTGTGATGAGGGAATGAAGGGGAATGCAAGGTCAGTGCTGCAGGACTCGCTGGGGGGTGGGTCGGGTCACATGCAGGACCGTGGGCAAATCCATTAACTGCTCTGTGCTTAAGCTTTACTGCTCTAAAATGGGGATGGTAATGCAATATCCTTGGCTCCTGTGGTAACTCACAGTTGATAACAGAGATGTCCTGAGTAAACACAGCTAAGCCTGGATCTGGGTGTGCATTTGGGTTTGTGCTGTTCGTTCTTTTTGATGCTTTTAGAAATCCTGCAAAAGTCAAGGGGCTATGAAAAACCAGGCTTTCTATCAGCATCTGGAGGCCAAAATCCCAGCAGAAGACCAGTTATTGTATTATTCTACTTCATTAAGTACCTCCTTGAGGGGTTAAAGTAGCCTGTGAAAATGTGTTATCATGAGCAGTGGAGTGTCTTAGAGCCCTTTGGGAAAAGGGAAGATACACTATCTGTACACTTCAAGATCCATTTGTAGTGGCAGCCATGTAGATTGCTCCCCTCCCTCAGCGCTCTGCTCTTCGTAGCACCTGGACACTTCAGATTTTGTGGATAATTGCTCCACAGAAGAAGGAATTTCCCAAGTAGTGCAAGTTTAGTACTTACTGGAAGAATCTTGCATGTAGCAGCCCTGGATCTGTATAGATCAAAACTCAAATAATGCCTGATCAGGAATATATACTGGGTTACCCATGAAGCCATGGAGACAGAAGCAATTTCAAATTCTTGCATCTGTGAAGAAAGCTGTTTCTTCTACTGACTGCTTTACTACTGCTGGGGTGTGTATGGGTTAGTGCACGCTGAGCTGTATGTTATCCTTTGCCAGTAGTTCCTGACCTGAAATGAACACTGCTCTGTTACCATTTTTCATGGAGTCTCAAGCAATAAATGCAGGGAACTTGTTTTCAGGACAATGGAAAGTTTAAATGTGGGTTCAGGAGTTGGTAAAGTAATAGATCCTGTCCTGTCAGATTCAATACCAGAGGGTATAAAATATGTCAGATAATTCATCAGCTGTTGGGATTAGATAACATAACTTAATTAAGGTATAGTTTGGCTGAAAAACACGCATTAGGACAGGAGTAATGCTATTACTGAGTACCATGTAGCAACACGTAGATGTCTTTTCTGGAACAATAGAAGAATAAACAGACATCAAAATGGATAAATCTTTTCACATATTGCTGAAGATGATCAAATAACTAATGGCAAAACCGATCTTTGTTTTTTTCCATTTTTAAATCCTTCATAATCCAGTCCTCTTTTCTATTTTCAACTTCTTAGTGTCTGCCAAATTGCTTCTGAACATTTTTCAGCTGATGAGTTGCTCATGAGGGCTCTGCTCTGTAACTAGCTGGTATTTGTTCATGATGTGCTTGACTGGCTGCACTCTCATTCTTTCTGAGTAAATGGCTTAAACTTTTTGAGCACAAAAAGGGGAATAATGGAGCCACACACACTTAAACTGCGTAATTCAATGATTTATATTAAAGTCATGAAATCTTTGAGTTTGGGACTGCTTTCATAGTGACCCTGGCAGTGCAAAAAGGGAATAAGTATGACTGGACTGGTAGCAGTAGCAGACAGATTTCCCTCCCCCCTTTCCAAGTTGTTTGTATCATTCAACTTGATGGAAAAAAGTATTTCCACTTGTGGTTCTTGTTCTTAGAGGGGTGCAGTGTGCCTAACTGTGGTGGCTGGCCTTTGTTCTGGGTTCCTATACGGATGTGGGTTGGTCGCTGCCTGTATTTGCTCAAGCAGCACTGGCTCATCCCCTCCAGCTGTAGACATGGTCCTCTCTTTACAGGCTTGTCTTGGAAGGAGCACGGATGGCCTGAAACAGACTGAACTAACAGCAGACTGCAGTGAACAACTGGAATTCTTATGCTTGAGCTTGGTCCCTGGCCTCCTTTAACACTGTAGTAGTCATGACCTTTGTGACTTATCCTTGACATACAGCTAAGGAATTTATTCTCTCCTCTCTTGGAGAAGTGTTACTAGGGGATGAGAAAATATTATGTGGCAGTTGGTTTAATAATAGGCTTTTAAAATTTTTTTAATGGGCAAAAGCAATTAGGTATATATATAGCAAATTCTATATGCACTAAAGGAAGCCTTCAGGATATCCAATGTTACACTGAAAATAGAGGTTAGATATGGATATAAAAGGGAAGGAAAGTGCAACTTCTGCAGTAGTGAAAACCTTGAGATGGCCCAAGGAGAAAGGGTATATAGGATCTCTTAGCCTGTAGGTCACCCCTGTCTTGTCATGAGGAGCAGACTAATGCGTGTGAAGAATATGCTTATTTATATCTGTGGTTTTACCAGAGGGGGTTGTCAGATTATACTTGATAAAGCTTGAAAATGTTTCTGCATTTATGGCACTGTTGATTTGCTGAAAGGAACAACCCAGCAAATAACCGATGACTGATTTTTGCCGCCTTGTGCAAAAATATGTCGAAGTGCGTGACTTCCCCACCACTGCAAGAGAGATCAACATCAGTATTGCAGACTTTTGGGGTGAGGGAGAAACTTTGTTCAGAAGCAAGAGAAGAAGAAAACGATCATTTAAGTGTATTTCAATGGGGCATTACTGTATCTGCATGTATTTTTTGCTTGCTTTTGTATTGACTTAGGTTCCTCACTTTGTTTATCTTTGTTCTTAGGAGGAACAAAGGAGTGATTCATCACCAATGTGCAGGAATACCTCACTTTGCATTTGTATGGTATTGTCTGTCCAAGTGGCTCAAAGGCCTTTACAGACTTCAAGGGCTGTCTTCAGCTGGTACAGCAGTGCTATGCTGACACCATCTGAAAATCTGATCCTATCTCACTTCCATTTTCGTCTGGTTTTTGACTTGACATATCATAATATTACAGATGCAAAACTAGTCCCCAGCAAACTCAAGAGCAGCGTGATTTACTCATGGATGACTTCTCTAACATCAGCTTTTAGAACTGCAGAAGTACCTGATTCTTTTTTCTAGCTGATTTTCCTTGTTCATGTAGTTTTATATATCTGTACTGAAATGTACTGTTTGAGTGAGTCCAAGTTAGCAACTGACTAACTAACTGTGAATTATTTTGTGCAGCACTCCTTAATTTACTATTATTTACTATCTGTCGATCCTAGGGGGTTGTCTCATGCATTTTATCATGGTTTGTCTTGTATGTGATAATTTTATGTCAGTGAACATCCAGCTTCAAAGCTGGATGTGCATTCAAATGTGGAGAGCTGCCCAGAACTCCCCTCTGTGACTGCTTTCTGTACCGTAGCTAATTATACATTAGTTGGGAAACGTGTGCTACTCATACTGTTGCAACATTCTAATGTCAAGATATCACACTGGACCAAATGCTACAATCTCTGTATTTCTCTGCAAGTAGCTATAATCTTGTCACTTCTGCAAAGAATTTATATATTTTATATATACGTGTGTAAGTATGTATAAAATTTTATGTTTATGTTATATATAATTGTTTTCACTAAAATAATATTAACGGGTGTTGATTAAAACAAGAATCTGATTTTTTTATTAGCAGGTTTATTGGGCGTTTTGTTTGTTTTCACTCAGCCACATTACTCTGAAAAACATGCAGGTTTTTTGACTACTTCAATATTTATCTCTGTGTATTTACTTACCCTTATCTTTGGGATCTTCTGGAACTGGCTTGGTGTTCCACTCTAAAAAATAATAACATCAGTAAGACTTTTTCAGCTGACTATCTTTGGTATTTTTAGTTACAAATTTTCTGGACCTATTCACTAACAAACATTGTTTAACAGTTTTTAATAATGAATATTCTTCCCCATCAACAGAAAAAGTTGGGAATTTTCATTTCTAATGGGAAATCTTTGTAGTTCACATACATAAGAATAAACTGTAAGAACATTGAAGGCTGTTGCTACAGGGAGGTGGTTAAATTGTCGGTAACACTGCAGAAATAGCAGAAATAGTTTTGACTTCTTTGAAGAAGCAGCATTGGCTTTATGGCCTCCTGATTAGCTCCTCATTAAAAATTTAGACTTTCCTTTGTATCTCTTGCATCTACTAGGCATTATCCCTGTCTTTTGAAACAAAACTTTATTAATATTACTGGCTGTGGGCTGCCTGCACTGATGCTGAATGAGTTTGGGTCCAAATAGTCGTTTTGGGGTCTGCTGGTATGTGGTTTGGCAACTAGTTTATTTTGGACCCTTAAAAAAATAGCCAATACAAAATAGAAAGTCCATGTGTAAAGGTTTTCAGGCGTGAAGGTTGTGTTAAATATTACCTTTGATTTTTCAGAAAAGTTTCATTACAATCTGTGAGGGCTTTCAGCAAACTGGAGTCATGTAATGCAGTTTTTAATTCTGAACATTTAACAAGTGTTCAAGGATTAAATCATCCTGCTCCCTGATGTGTTTTGGTGGTCTAAAACAATGTGGACTAAGATTCCCCCATCAGAGCTTTACATTTCCCTGAAGTCTTATATAAGCCATGTAATACAACGGGATGCTGTGTCACTTATTCCAAAGGTATCATCACCAGTGGAGATTTGCCAGGTGACTTCATCCTCCCACTCAGTTTTGCCTCTGTCTCATGGTTGTGTTTCAAGGAGGGAGCATACCAGCCTGTTGTCCTTGTGCACGTCGCTAAATTTTCTTTCTGTATTTTCTACTGTGAAGTCCTTGAGGATTACTTGCCCTTTTAGGAAGGCTGAAAGGCCTCCTTTCATAGCTGCTTAGTTCCTATCGTAAAGTNCTAGCTGGGTAAAAATGTCTCCTGATTCTTTTTCCTTGTGGTCACAAATCTGTTTCTTGTATCTCCAGTTCTTGTACCATCTGTCCTTCCCCCTGCAGCATGTGTGGCTGTAATTTGGGTAACTTATTGTCCAAGAAGTCTTTGTTTTCTCAGATGCTGTGCATTAATGATGTTTGAGTTTTAGACTGTGTGTATTCTTCCTTTTAATGGATCAGGAGTTTATTTGGACCACTATCAGATTGGAAAACCTGAGCACAGCCAAGACACTACCAGAAAATTTTGCCTGCTCATCTGCTCTTTGCTTACAGGAAACAGTGAGCCTCTCCTACCCAGGCTGTCCCCCAAACTGGGGGTTAACTGCAGCCCCTACCCCCGAAACTCAAATAAGCTTCATTTCAAAGATTTGGTGACATCATTTTGCAGAAGTGCTGGGTGAAGCATAAGTTCATTTCCCTCGGCACCACTTCTTAATGCATTTTTGTTCATCAAGGCGTACAACTAATGTGAAGAGGCAATTCAGTCTCAGCAGTCATTCTGCTGAGGGTGAAATACTGATAGGTACTTCATTTAATAAAATAATAATGCTGTGCAGCTGTACACTGTCTCTCCCACAAGGATCTCTAGGTACCTGAAAGAGTATTAAATAATTAAGCCTGACAATACCCCTGTATTTCATTAGTTCCATTTCACAGGTGGATTAGCAGAGGTTAAGTGACTTGACCAAGGTCAGGATCAGACCATATTCCTGTGAGGGAAGCCTGTTTGGGGGATAGTTCATACGTGGGTGGATCAGCTCGTCCTGCATCGGGTTTCTGTGACAACCTGGGGTCTGTGCATGGAGGCAGAGCCAAAGCCCATGGCAGAATGGGGAGGGAACCAGGGAATCCTGGCTCTGTTTTCTTAATTTGTTTCCAAATGTCCAGGCCTAGGATAATCCATACTAAATGCGGTGACAGGACTGAAGGGTTTGATTTGCTGAAGCCACAAAAATATATAAACTGCTGCCCAAGAGACCTGTAAGCATTTATTTAATATTCACTGACATCTCCTGTCCAGTTGGCTCAGCAAGTCATATTTTTGTAAAGTTATTTTGCACCATCTGTATTGAAAATGGCAACCTGGCCAGTTACAATGGATTTTAACTCTCTTCTGTGAGAGAGTTTTAAAATGGATAGAATCCAGGAGTGAGGCAGGGGGAGGAAATACCCTATCTTTCCCAAGAAAAGTCAGGGTTTGATCCTGCAGGCAGCTGAAACGTGCCAAATTAGTTGGGTGCTGAGTGTTCAGCACCTTTTCAGTGATGCTCAGGACTTTGCAGAGTCAAAGCTCTGAGCTATAAGGTTAAGCATGAACATTAATGAAATGTTATCTCTCTACCAGATGGAACTAAGTGACAAGTATTCTGGCTGTCAAGCGCAGAAAATCGTGAATCTGTCGCACATCCCCTGACAACAGCAAGGCAATCTTCTTAAAACTGACTTATGCAATAGGAATTGCTCTGTGGTGGGGTATCTCATTCATGTGGTCAGGAAGCTGACCTTTGCTGGGAACTATTTGTCCCTGGGTTTTGTTGGTTTTGGTTTTTGTTTTGTTTTTGTTTTATTTTTGGTTTTGTTTTGTTTTGTTTTTTTGTTTGTTTGGTTTTTTCGTTTTGGTGGTGTTGTTGTTGTTTGGTGGGGTTTTTTTTTGTTTTGGGTTTGTTTTTTTTTTTTTGTGGGATGCATCTAGCTTGCTGATCAGCTGCCACTTTGCAAATAATCCACTTAAAAGGATATTTTTTTCAATGCTAAAATAGCTACAAGCTAAGGCTCAAATTGCATAAAAATTACATGTATGCTTGAAATCTTTACAACTGATGATTCCAGATAAGAGCAGATACTCCGTTCTGATCAGCCTTCGGCTGAAAGGTGTAACCACTACCAGCCTTTTGCTGTCAATGAAACATCTTCCCTGTCTACCAGGATACAACAAAAACATTATGTTGCCATATCAGAGCAGAGTAGAACTTTCCTGGAGCCTTAAGAGATTGCCTCATATTTTACAGACTTAACTGACTGCTGATAAATGAATAACAACTTTTTTTTTTTTTTTT
>VWZN01019520.1:923241-947065 GCA_013396955.1 Regulus satrapa | reverse complement strand
TTTTTTTTTTTTAATATGTGCATACTCTACGTGAATGATCATGTAGTAGTAACATTTAATCCACAACTGAAATACCTGCTTTATGGAAGTGGAATGCAGAGCATAAGGGAGAACACTCTCATATTTGAGGTTGGAACTGAGATGAAAAGTGGGGCTAGGAAAATAAAACAAGCTTTCAAAGTGATCTCAAAATCCGAGTCCATCTCTTTGGCCTAACCTTGTAGCTGCAAGCTGATAGCAAATTAGATGAGGTTGTTCAGAGGAAACTGAGGTTCCTCTGGAAGTTTGGCTTCTTGGGTTTGGGCAAATAAATTTACCAATTTACCTTTGCTATGTAATAGACCTGCTGCTTCAATTCTCACCTGCTCCTGGAGAATGCCCTTGTCTGTTTGTGCAAAGAAGGGCACATTTTATCATTAAGTTTAGATGAATGGTTGGAGCTAAATTTTTTTCTGTAAAATATTCATTATGAACAAACTGTGAACTTTTGAATATGCATGATTCCCCTTTAATCTGGTGGGGTTTTTTGGTGGGTTTTTTGGGTTTTGTTTTTGTTTGTTTGTTTGTTTTTGGGTTTTTTTAAGAAATATTTCCTTAAAAAAAAAAAAGGCAAAAATTGGTCTGCTCAAACTGACCAACAAGGCTTAAGTATCAGTTGCCGAACAATCTGCGCACAAGCTGCCTACGGGTGTGATTCTTCTTCACATGTAGAATTTGCTGAGAAAACCACAAACATGACTGTGGACAACTTGCAATGGACTGAAACTTCCTCAGGAAATTGTGCTTCACTCTGGCAAGAAAAGAGTCTCCAACTAATGGATGCTACATAAAGAAAAGTGCAAGAAAGAAGCTAGAAAATCTTGAGATACACCAGAAAATTCCTTCCATACCTAAGATGTATGTTTGTTAGTTTCCTCTCCTTGCAAGAAGGGGAATTGGTAATCAGGTTAATGCTCGGACAAGTGCACTTAATTGGTGGCAGAGAGCAGCTACATTCTCATGATGTGAATATTTCTTCATCACCTGGTTACTGAGGTGTTTTCAGAGGTTGCCACTGTTTAAAATAATGTCAGTCTGAGGTATTCCCCTGCTGTCATCCAAGGTGTCCGTGAAGCTCTGCTTTAGGCCATCTTGTTCTCCCCTCATCCAGGCAATGCTACTTGCCATATGTCAGTTTTGGGTGGCTGATCCTTTGTCCCAGTGGTAGGTCTTCTCAGAATATTTGTGTGGGAAGTGACTGTAAGGAAAGGGAAACCCACAGATTTCTTATATTTCAAAATTATTCTAGGAGTTGTAGAGGAGGAAAGACTCACCATATTGGCACAACCAAGCGGAAGATAATATACATACATCTCTTTCACACTACTCAGGAGTGGAGTTGGGGCAAAATATTGGGAAACATCCTAAAATAATCTCAAAACCATAATTAGCCATGGCTATTCCATATTATACCAATGATGGATTTCCAGGGATCTGCTAAACACAAAACAAGGGTGGTGGTACTTTTTTAGAAGGTTAGACTTCTAGCTGAGGTAACCAAGCCTTGGAGATGTTGACCTGCAAGTTGCTACAGTACTTTGAGGTCTACAGCTTCTAGATACATGGAAACACTCTTTGAGAGAATAGCGAAGAGAAAAGATTATAATCCTCTTCCGTAACTTATATCTTCATTACTTATTTCTTATTTCTTCTTATTTATTTCTTCTTCCCTAACATTTATTAAGTTGCATGATGGAGGGTTTGGAACTTCTTGAGATGCTGACCTGCTGTAAGAAATTTCTTACTTCTTTAGGTATCTTCCTTAGAGGCAGTAAATAAGAGTGAAGTGTTCTTCTTATGCAATTGTTCCTGGTAATAAAACCTGTGATGTGTGCATTTACATTAATGAAAGAAGGGAAAGAAGGTTGCATTGCAAGTAGTGGCAGTTTCCACATTGGTCATAACTCACCACAGTCCCAGTTCAGCAAGTTTTAATTGGTGAGGTTCTGGCTTTCTCATAGGCAACTTCCAAACCATCTTATTAATTTCATTAGAAGTGTATGCTGCTAGGAGATACTGAGCTTTTGAGGAGGTACAACCCTGAAGAAAACAGTCCTCTGAATATTTAGCTTGCAGCCTAGGTAAGCACTAGGTAAGAGATAAGTGCTCTGATGTGAGAGGACCAGAGATGTGTGAGAGCAAAGTCTTGTTTTCCTTCTCCACAGAAAATATGTAATTAAAAGTGACAACCAAATCAGCTGACTAAGTCTGTGATTGTGGGCAACATGGGTCAAGTCAATTATGCGGGAAATCAAAACATTCCTTTGACTTCTGAGTGGTGGGCAGCCTTATGCCATTTCTGGAAGGTTCTGAAAGCTTTCTGGGATGTGGTCCTTCACGGGTAGGGGAAAAAGGATCTGAGGAGCAGGTCTCCATCCTGCTTGAGAGATTTAGGGTGTGCCTCTTGTCCCCACTGCACCCGTATACTCTTGCCTTAAACGTCTGTGTCATGCTTGCGATGAAGTGGGTGTCAGAGCTGGAGGAGGTAGGGATGTGCTGAAAAGTCATGTGTGTTTGTGAAGTAGATATTTAAGGGATAGAAGTCTCAATTTAGATAGGAAGAAAGAAGAGAAGACACCCTGTATATGCTGTAACAAGGGGAGAAGGTTATAGAAAGGGAAGAATTTTACTTCCAGAGTTCATCCACTCTCTTTTCTAGGGTGTGACCAGGGACCTTGCATTTGAAAGCTATCCAAAACCAGAAGCTGTCAAGGACTGCTGAAGCTTCACATTACTGGGTTTTTGAGATGTCTCCTGTTGCTTAGTTTTGAAATGCAGCCAGTGCTGGGGTAGGTCGTGCAGTTGCAACATGCACATCATTTTTTGAGCAGAATATCAACTCTGTGCTTAGAGAAATCCAGGCAGAGTAGAAGCTGGCTTGGGCACCCGTGCTTGCATCTCTGGGCTCATGAAAGTGAAAAATGAAATATTTGACTATCGCAAACAGCTCCAACACAGTGATCTTCAAAAATGTGTCGTAGGAGCGCTGCTTTGCCGCTGGCTGCGGAGAAAGGAGAATGCACTTCTGGAACTACCCCATCCTTTCCTTCCTCTCCTGCTTGCATATTGACCTAGCTTAACTCTCCCTGGCAGGGTCAGGAAGCACATAAATTCAGAAAGGCAACCTGCCAACTTTAATTTTTCATAGTTTAGTCATTCATGGTTTTCTGTGGAAGAAATGCCCTGTTTGGTTGGAAGGTAAACTTATTTTGGCAGAGAGGTAAATTCGCAATTTTCACTGTCAAATTATGGCTAAAAAGAAAGAGAAACCATTTTTGCATTCCAAGAATTAAACTCGTTAATGTATGTAGCATTACATTTTAGCAAAGTAATCACAGCTGAGCATCCAAAATGTTGTCTTGAATGCTTGAAAAATTTACTGAAAGTAGAAATGGAAAGGGCTCTGCAACATCCTTTATAAGAGAAGCTGCTAGGAATTCTCATATTGGGTCAGGCATTCAAGATGTTAAAATTTTTTTATTTATGTATTATAGATGAATTGTGTGTTTGCTTATAAGGGGGAAAAATCTCACTATGAAAATTTTCAGTAGCTTTCCATATTTCAAGCTATACTTCTCCCTCAATCTGAACATTTATGATTCTGAAGTTCATATCATATACAGATATATTGTATCTGAAGTTTAGGCTTCTGAAGGGCACATGTATAAACATAATGTCATAATTCTATGATACAAATTTAGAACTATACATAAGTAATTTGTAGCTGTAAAAGAAGAAGAAAAAAAAAGTGGGGAGAAGGAGCAGAAAAAAGAAAGCCCAGCTCCTGGTTCCTAGGCTGTTTTTGGAATTCCTGTGTGACTCTCTACAAGTTCTTACATTGTAAAGGTACCAGCTTTTGACACCGCCCTTAGTCTTTGGCAGTAAGGCACTGAATGTTGTACAGGTACTTTTTTGCATTTAAGTAGAAGTGTGTAATAAGCAATACAAAAAAACTGGCAAATGTCAAGTTTCATGAGGGCTGATTTCCAAGTGGGTTTTCAGACACTAAATTGTTGGGGAATACTCTTATTGATCCTTGGTGTTCTTGGACCTGAAAGGATACCTCTCACCAAAAAAACTGGTTTTGAGGGGTAGTTTGAGTAGGGATGTGTGAAAGCTCCTTATGTTTCTGTACGTATGTGTGTGAATTATTTATCAGGGAAGTTGAAATGGATGCTTCATTTTTGTTTAGTGTAATTAAGACCCTAATATTAAAATATAATCAAACATATCGCTTAGGGGTTGACTCTTCTGATTCTTAGCCTCAGCCTGAAGATATTGTCTCATTCTTTCCTCCTCATTTTCCTCATTAGTAGCTTAGATAGGCATGAAAAATCTTTTGAGCTTAAATAAGAGATCTTTGTTGTTGTTGTTCTTGTATAGTTCAAAAGCAGTTAATTTTTAAGACCTCAAACTTGGCATGTGGCCACTCTCAGCTGGCAAATACACCCTTGCTATTTTTGCTGTGTGTGATTTTTAGTTCATCTGGAAGCTGCTGCCAAACAACTTTTGTCTAATTCTCCTGCCCCTTGCCTCTTCCTATTGCTCTCCAAGTGCTCTCATGTGCTTCCACCCAGTTAATGAACCATCTGTAAAATGAAGGAGTAGTTCAGTCCTTGCTTGCTTTCTCTGCTGAATCCCCAGGCCATAATGGCAACTGTGGCGGCTGGTGGCTTGCAGAGCCATGCCCGAGTCGGCTGCGCTGGCACCTCCGCGTCCTCCTCCGACCCACCCCAAGCAATCATCCCATGGATGGCGGAATTACAGGCGCTGCAAGGCTGGTCTGCTTTGGAGCTGTGCTCCCCAGCTGTAAGGTGTTATACCTCTTCATCATTCTCCTCTGACATCCATCCGTACAGGCAATTGCATCATTACAACCACATCATTTTGTCTGGCATTCAATCTGCAGCTTGGGAGAAGATTATTGTAGCTTCAGGTGCATGAAAGTGGGAGCTGGCGTGTTTTGTGAGCGGCAGGTGGGAGTTGTTCAGTGGGAAGGTAGATGAGATGGTAATTGGGAGAGAGTCTTCAGGCTAGTTAACAGGGCAGGAAAACTTGTGTGGATTTTATTTTCTGGTTTAGAACAGTTTGGGAAATAAAGGGAAATACCATATCAAATTTGAAATCAAAGGTGGGAATGAGCTATCCAGAGGCAGAGTGTAAATACAAGGAGCCTGGCTAGAACAGTAGAATTAAACAGTTATTCCAAAATTTTCACTTTAAAAACAAAGGATTTTAAAAAAAATATTATTTATTAGATCTAGCTTAATGCTATAAAGTCTATCTGCTGGAAATTTTCTAAATGAAATTTCTGCAGAAATATAAAAAAAGTCTTACAAATCTTTCATCTTTTCCCCTTGTCATTCCCCTTGTTTATCAGTAACAGTGAAAAATCTGTCTGGGAAAAGATACAGAGAAAATCTAAACAACTCTTGTTCCATCTGTAAAAGGAAACGACATCTCTTTGAAAAACTTCAAATGGCGTAGCCCTCGATTGTATCATAACACTTATTATATGTAATGTTATGGGAGTATTTTTAAAAGATAGCATATTAATATAACGTATCACAAATGTCTTGTTTGGTTTTACCAGGAGGAGTTTGGTGTGCAATGAATTCATTTGCTGCGTGTGAATTGCGCATGTGTCCCTTTCCAGAACTGAGTGTTATCTGCGCGTGGTCCACCCACACTTCCTGGCATGCTTGGCAATGCTTACAGTCAAAGGTGACTGCAGGGCCCAAGTCCCTTTGAGATAGAAATACTGCGTAGGTGAGTGAGACAATATCCAGGAAGGGCAGAAAAGTAACCACTGAGTGACGGTGTGTATTTTAAAAAATAATAAAAATATTGGAATGAGGGGAGCTGAATGGCAATGTTGTTCTTGTTCCCTCAGGAGGCCGGAGGAATAAGGAAGTGTGGGCACTGTCATGTTATGTATGTTTCTTATTTCTCACAAACACAGAAGGGCGAGCTTTTACTGAACGGGTAGTGGATTGAATTAAGCAGACAGCACTGGCAGCATAGCCATAACTTGCTGAGAGTGAAAAAGCTGAAATTGGCAACTGCAAATTAAACACACCAAGGTTTTTGATATGGTTTTGTTTAAGATAACAAGTGAGACATCTGCAGAAACTGATGTGAATTGTCTAGATTCCCAGACACTTTTTGCATCCGTCAAATTTTGGGAGTGTGTCTGTCTGCACATGTGATCTTTGCTATGAGTGTCTGGCACAACATGATCATCAGAAGCCGTCTTCATTACATCTGCACTAGGGTCTCTGCTGATGTCAGTCATTAGGAAGATTGTTTTTCAGTTTTAACAGGACAATGTGGAAAGGATGGAGTTTATTCTTGCTGTGTGTAAATCCCGAAGACTAATTGTAAGTTCCTCAGTCCCTTTCCTGCATCCAAGATGGAAGGTTATGAAAATGATGTGGCTTAGAGTAGCACTGAAGCTTGGTTGATACTTGTATACTTGTATCTCTAATTGTCTTCTCATTGGACCTGTGTTCAGTGGTTCCTTTGCTTCCTTAGCTCTTGGCAGAGGTGGTAATGAGCCGGTTGCAGCTCTGTGCTGAGCAGGTGATAACAATGAGGATTGTTCAGGAAGAATGGGTGGGACCTTCTGCCTGCCTCAGCTTGTATGATATATGTCCTATACTATTATATATGACCTAAAGGCTTTCTCTCAGTCTGGAAGAGAGAAATCAAACCATTTGAAATCAGCCACTTGCTTTTAGACAAGTATGTATTTGTGCATCTTTGGTTTTCTTAAACAGAAAACACACAAAGTAAAAGAGTAGGGAGAAAAAAGTGCACAGCAGATCCATACGTATATTATGCATTTTAAAAATATGTATTTTTTAATCAATTTCTTCCCATCTACCCGTGGCGAATAAAACCTTGAGGAAAGCAATTGGAGAGTGAAGAATTTAGAGGTCAGAAAATTGGCAGGATGGGGGATGGATGAGAACAAGTAAGCAAGAAGATGAAGAAGATGCATTTTTGTCTTGGGGCTTTTCTGATTTTCACTAAATATTGTATTGTCTGACTGAGTTTGAATGAATTTTCAGGTGGGTTGTTAAACTTGGCAGTGTGGGCTGCACATTTAGTGAGAGATTTATGAACTGAACTCCTGCAGGTGGTAGACCTGTGTGCCGTTAGCTATAAAGGAGCCAGCAAGCTTGGTATGAATCCCTCAGCACCTGCTCAGTTGAAGGTCACAATGTGATAAACCTCACAAAGCTCCTGATTCCTGAGGAACCTGAAGGAAAAAGACATAACTGCTACTCTCAATGTGTGCATTTTCTCTGTATGCAGCTTAATTCACCATTCAGTTCCCACCCCTAACTGTAGATTGTCCATAGTGCAGTTGGTTTTGGTGAGTCTTAACCACCTTTACTGTGCTAATAAGATCTAATTTACCTTTTGTTCTTGTTCATTCACTCTGCCTTAACGGTGCGTTGAATCTTCCAGTATGAAAATTCAGTCAAATGCATATAAAATGTATTAGGCTGATGGATTGAGCTTTAGGATTAGGATGCAATTTTTTTGTCTGTCTGTGTAATTGTACATGGTGCTTTATTCATTTGCTGGTATTTACATGGCTTATGTTTTTCCTGTATGTATTGTGCTGTTGTAATTCTTTTTAAAAAACCAAACTATTGTAATTTTTATGTTCTTATCTTTTACAGTGAATCTCCTCCCTGTGGATTTTTCACTGTTAAAAAGGACATGTATTTTCCACTTTAGTGCACCATAGCTAAGTTAATAATACTCATATGAGGCTTTAGCATTTGGAAGCATGCTACATACATTAAATCCTGTAAAATTCTAATCAACTTAGTAAGTATTTTTTCCCACATTGTACAGATGAAGAAACGCAGTCAAAGTAGTTAAGCTACTTGCCAAACCACACAGTGAGTTAAAGACAGAGACATGATAGGACTTTGTGGTTCTCAATCCATGTTCAGACTAGTAAACTATATTGAACCTCTGGGTTCTTTCTGTAATACAATATCCAAACCCTCTTTGATTTCTTTGTGTAGAGTGGAAATGTCATTGACAGAAAGACCATTTGATTTTTCTCAGCCTTGATAAGAATATGAATTTTTTTAGAACTGAATATTTCATCAGAAAATTGTATGCTGACTTTTATACGTCACAAATCCCATATGGACTCCTAAATATGGAGAGAGAATAATTATGAGCCCCTTTGTACTGACTCACTTCTCTGATTTTTTTTTTAAACTGCATTTTAAGGATTCAAATGCTGATTGCCAATGTGGTGTATTGCTTCTGTTGTTAGATAATCTTAGCTTTTTAACTGAGTACAGCCATGCACTGCCTTATGATTAATTACATGTACAACAGGTGTTGATCTTGTTGGACCAAGATTATGAAGTTCTTTGCTATCCAGGTGGTCTGTTTTAATATAAAAAGACCAGTAGCATAATGAGCAAGAAATTGAACTAACAAGCAAAGGGAAAAATACTTGAATGCATTAATCACCTTTAATAAGCTTAGCCAGCTCAGCACAGCTAATCAGCTGGGAAGTCCTTGCTTTGAAGAAGCATCAATTGTTGTATACCCAGTAGGGTAAATAAAAGATAAGCCAAGAGCGGTGGGAAGGGTGTTTGTACATCTAAAAGCTTTCAAGATTTTCCAAATATAAGGCACCTGGTACGATGGTTTTTAAAATTATATTAGTCAAAATGAAAATGCAGTTACCTTTTGGTAATATGGAGAGATATGTCATTCAGATATCTCCAGATGCAGCAGCATGGTAGTAATTATTGAAAAGGGTTGGTTATTTGCAATATAGCTAATTTTAATTTTCACACTTTGAAGGGAGCAGTGGGGCTAACCTAAAGCCCTCTAATGACCTCTGTTCATAGACCCTGAGCTCAGAAATGTGGGGCTAAGATACTATTCCTACTTGGAAAGGTATGTGGATAAATCCCTCACCCTCCCTCCTCCCCTCCAGTATTTTACATTTCATATACATCAATTCTTTGTATTTCAAATTCTTTGACAGTGAATGAAGTGTCTGTCTAATGCTTAGTGAACGGCTCTTTTAGCGTAGCATATGTAATTTTTTTTTCCTTAATGCCATAAATATATTTTCTTCTCTTAACTCCTGGTTTTGCAACTGTTATGGTAGCAATGATTACACTTGGGCTGTTGAGGGGTTGTGAGCTGGACAGTTGCACAGATAAAAAACAAATGCACATAACCGCCAATGATGAACCTACTACTCTTTCTTCTTTTTTTTGGAGAACTTTAGTAGTGCTTCTGTGTTGCTGATATTAGGACAAAATGCTTCTGATTCTGCAGTTTGCTGGTTAAAACACTGCATATTTCAAAGCTATTGCAACCTTTTTCACGAGTATTCCCTCAGCATTGCTCCAAGCCTGGAAAGAAAGGAAATGCAGCTCTCTCAATACCTGTGGTGCTCAGAATATGATTTCCTCAGGCTGTTCAAGGGTCTCTTCCACCACAATTGCTTACACTCTTTCTTTCCTTCTCCCCCACCCTGTGATTTTTCTCTTCAGCCATTGAGGCATGTGCTGAATTTGGAGGCTTCACTGCTCTATTCTGCTCTTTTAACTTTTTTTTGCATTGAAAAATATTTTCCTTGTTCTCCCACAATCTCAAGAGTTAAAAAAATCTTCTGCAGACTTTCCAGACCAATTTACCTTGGAGATAAAACCAAGAAAGCAGTTTCAATGTTTCTCTATGAAGTGAGAAAATAGGATTGCCATGTCTGACCATACTACACAGCCATCACCTGAGCGAGAAATCCTCACGTGCTAATACAAAAATGTTTCTGTATGTTCTGAAGGATTTTCTTAGAGAGAAATGGCAAAAAAGATTCTAAGTATAATGAAATCTGTCCAGGCTGATGCTTTGAGTAAAGTGTTGTTTAAAGCGTAACTGTGGCTGTGTTAGAGGCACTTGGGTGCAGTGAGACATTTACACCTTGCCTGGCATCTTGGTCGAACTGTTCCAATATGGTGGGAATCTAACTATGTGTGTGATCACATCAAGGCAAAAGCAGCTACTGTTATGTTTTCTTTTCACAACTTCCGTTTGATTGCTCGTGGTGGTTATGCTGAACTTGGGGCATGTCTGTACAAGCAACTCAGCGCAGATGAGGCAGGACATTGATTCTGTAGCTGAGTACCTGGGCATAGCCCTTCTGTAGCTGGCACGATCCGATGCTTTTGTAATTGGGGGTAGGCAACACCTAAAATACTGGCAGCATATGGACATGTTCAGTAGCCACTTTTTACAAAAAGCTTCTGAGTTTTTTGCAGCTGCCTGGCACAGAATTTGGCAGGACCCATGCTGAACTGACTGAGGAGAAGGTGATCTCACCCTCATAGCATTTTCGTGTTGATGTGCCTCATTCTCCAGTAATGTTGTGATTCAACTGAGGCTGTCACATATCCCTTAACATGTTCAGACGAACGTGTTCAGATTTGGCATGCCAGGCTAGTATGTGCAGCCAGGATGCTGGAGGGTGAGGGAAGCCTCCAGAAGTTCCATGTTCACTGAAATGACCATGGTGTCATTCATTTGAAACAGAGTCCTAGCAAGAGTCCCCTTATTTTCATTTAGTAGTTTGGCAGCACTGTGGCACAATCCCAAGCCAGAAGGGAGGCTGTCTCAGTCAGGGCTTTCAGCCTGAGATCTTCACCCAGGGTGAGAAAGAAGCTGAGAGAAAGAAATGTGAGGGGCAGTTTGGTACAGGTGTAAATGCATCTGTGCTGATGACCATGCAAGGAATGACCTGTATGTTGTGACCACAGATGTTGCCTTCTACAATTAGAAGAGTTGGACTGTGTCCAAGCTGCTGATGAATGTTGAGACTGAAAATGGCTGCTTCTTATTTTGGAATATCACCATCAAAATCCTTGGCTCGTAATTATGATCCTTGAGGCTGGAGTACAGCAATTCACTTTTCCGCTTGGGTAATGGGAAGGTAGGGGGAACAGCTGTTTTCCTCTTCCCTTCTCCTCTGCTGAAGTCTACTTGCTCTCAGCAATTCTGGGTGCTTTCAGGAAGACACGCAACCCACATGTTTGCTGTTGTTAACAATGCTAGAATCAAGCACTCCTGTTTCCCCGAAATGGGAAAGCATGCTTCTTCTGTCATCACATATTAGATATATCAGTGTATTAACTGGGCCTTGTGTTGAATCTCCTACCAGACTGTAGCATTGTTTTATAATCCTGCATTTGCTTCTGCCCTGTTCAGATAGCATGGAACAAATTTGCTAATAAAGAGCACACAGATAAAACTTCTTTCAGAAATCCTTGTCCAAATCCCAAGTCAAATCCTTATGAAGTGTCTTTTCTCCAAGACTTGACTCTGGTTAAGCTAAGGCAGGATAAGTTACCCATTCTACA
Source organism: Regulus satrapa (assembly GCA_013396955.1). Classification (NCBI taxonomy): domain Eukaryota; kingdom Metazoa; phylum Chordata; class Aves; order Passeriformes; family Regulidae; genus Regulus; species Regulus satrapa. The sequence goes on along the minus strand of VWZN01019520.1, from coordinate 935,612 downwards.
CTTTACCAGAAGACGTCAGATGCTGCAGTATATTAGGAACTTCGTAGTGGGTTGTATAAAGTGAGAAATTGGTACAATTAATTTTAATAGTCAACTAGTATTACTTCAAATTCTTCAAAATAATTTCCCCTATCATTCAAGGCATTTGTTCAGTGATATGATAAAACTGAAGTTTGATTGTTCCAAATGAGTGTTATTGAAAGTGAGAGAAGAAGTGGGTGGGATGGAGTAACCCCTAACACCCTTACCCTCTTAAATTTCCCGAGCAAGAATGACCTGCAGTCCTGGATATAGATTTACCTTGTATTCCCTAAGCAATGCTATAATCATGAGTGTTGTACATTAAGGGAGCTGACCTTAAGCTACCTCCCTCACAGATTACTTTCCTTCCTGCAAGCTCACAGTGCTTGGGAGCATATGTGCATGCTGTCAAAGCATGATTTCATGAGAGAAAATAAGGTTATAATGATAATTTAGGTCTTGGCTGTACTCAGATTATTTCAGTAGTGAATCCTTTTCATACTCGATTTTCATTAGATTTTTAATGCCCTTTTAGATGCCAAAATTGTCATCTTTATTCTACAGAGTAGATGTGCAATTTGAGAGAGCTAGAAGTATCTTTCTGATTTTGAAGTGTATTATAAATCACTTTTTCTTCCACATGTCCTGCCAAACCTGAAAGTCCTGCAGCTCAGTCAACATATAGATGAACAAAACATATTGCTAAAAACCTTCTTGAGCCTCTGTACTACTTTCAGAATTGCCAGAGGTCAAGCTGACCTGTTTTCTTACAAAGGAACTTAAATAGTAAAACTTTCTTTAGTCATACAAATAAAAGAGAACAAGGAACGAGGAAGTGATGTTGCTCAGCAATGATGCAATCAAAAATTTAGTAGTCTCCCAATAGGTAAGTTGATACTTTGCCTCTGGTTTTTAAGTAAATATGATAATTTGAAGTGTGAAGGTAAAATCAAGACTTCCAATGAGAATGAGTATGTATCATGAAAACTGGCACATACAGGTAGAATTTTGACTGAAGAGCTTAATGCACTCAAGATGCAGGCAAGAGATAGTCTACATTCCAAAAAAAAAAAAAAAAAAAGAGAAAAAAATAATTTGAGAAATCTGGCAGCGTGCAGTGGAATTCCACCAGTGAGGATTTTTAATGCATTTGTCAAGCTGATGTTGTGACTGTGGAATAGCAAATGTATTATCCATAGACATTAAGGAAATGTGGAAAAATTATCCAGGCAACTACAAACTTGTTAGTCTGGCCTGAGAAGTATGCAAGTTTTTGGAACAAATTCTGAGGGGAAGTATTATCAAACAAGATAGAGGAGAATGTGATAAAAATTTAGTGTACTTTTAACAAAAGACAATCATGCCAGACTAATCCCATAGTATTCTTTGATGTGATTGCTGATCTTATAGGCAAGCCAACTGTGCTAGGTCTCATGTATTTCTTTTTCAATTAAGCATTTAGTGAGGTGTTCCATAGAAAAGTGTTAAATGAGGAGAAAGTAGGATTTGGTATTGTAAGGCAGGTATTGTAAAAGTTGTGATGGGAAGAAAACCTTATTATTGGTTCCAGAAAAATGAATAATATTCAATTTAAAGGATTGTGGGGCAAAAAGATAAAAAGCAAAGTGCCAATGAGATACATTTCTGTCAACAATGTAGGAGGCAAAGTTGCATGAAGCACTGTGATGTCTGGGACAGCCTAGATTTTGAAGGACCAGGAATTTCATGCGGTATGGTTGTTGTTACTTTGAGAACACCAGCATTAGTTCTTGTAGTAAAATGTGAGTTTATCAGCCAGAAACTGAGTATAGAAGTAGTGATAGTTGCACATTCAGGGTGTACAGCAACTACTGCAGGGCATAACAGTTATACAGAGGATCATTGTGAGCTACCTTGTGATCCAGCCATGAAAAAGGCAGAGTGCAAGCAACTATTTATAGTGGAGGTATGAGCTCTTCATGCTTGTAAATAAGGCTTTATATACACAAAATAAGATGTAACTTTTAGTCACCCATATTCAACAAAGAGTGGTTTACTGGAGCAGCTTCAAAGAAAGGTTAGCATAGAGGACTGGGAAAATGAAGAGTCTTTTTTATGAGTAGAGCTGAAAAATGTTTGGCTCTTTCAGTAAAATGAAAGCACAGAAGGGAAATAATTGCTGTCTATAAGCAAATCACATGGGTAAATAATAAAGGGGAGGGGAAAGTTATTTCAAAGAAGAGTGTTGGTAGCAAGACAAAACATTAAGTTGGTCACGAATATGGTTAAGATTAAATGAAAGATTTCTATTTATCAACAAAAGTCAATGAAATTCTGGAAAACTTTTCTAAAAGGACAACAAACCCAACTTTTAAGATGCAGGAAAAAGACTATGAGTGAGATTATATGTCATGGTTGCTCAGTTGTGAAGGGTTTTGTTGGATGATTCTGGTATTCCTATGCCAAATGCTCGTGTTATGGCTCTACCGTGAAGCTGGTCTGCCCATAGGTGTAGCACACTCTAAAAGGAATTGTTGGTTGCAGCTGTGAATGTAGAAACATCCATTACCAATATTTTATTACTATAGAAAATAATCTAGTCCATTGACAAGAATAATAGTCTAAATTACATAAAATTAGTTGGCTTTTTTGGTAATGCAAGACCAGGCTATAGGCTGGTACGTATTAGCAGACTTAAATCCATAATGGAGTTAGATCAGATCCCTTGTTTTAAGCTTGTTGGTATGGCAACCTATGGCTGAAATTGTCCAAAAGGAGTTTCTTAGCACGTGTCTCTTTGTCTCCATATCTGTATGTGCTTGCTGCTAGTTTTCACTATGTCAGCAAATTCAGGGGGTTTGTAGTGGTTCTGTTTTAAAATCTTTTGGTCCCCAGAGTGTAACATTTTTACAAGGATATCTTATTTTTAAGAACTTAAAGCATCTGCTTTTGTGCCTAATTATTGCCTCCATGTTAGTTTAACGAGTTGAATTTTGCTTTTTATATTGCACCAAGTATGGTCTATGGGCTGTTTAAGGGCAGTTCCACGGAAGATGTGTTGTCCTTCAACATCAGTACTGTTTGGGAGACTCACCTTAACATTTGGAGCTCAGCATCCCAGATGTGGCATTTGAAATAGGCTTTATTACCCATATCCAGCCATGCTGGCTTCCCATTGTTCCCAACTGGATGTGGTTTTGAAGGTTGGGGTGAGACCTGGGGCTCTCCGTAGTGCAATTCCCCAATTCCAGCAGTAGCAGCAGCATTAATTCCCAGCGTGGCTGTTGGGGCTCTGCCGGGCTGAGCCCTGCCTCCCTGACGTCATCGCTTTTTTCCATCCCCAAATAGGTGATGAGTAATTACTTGGTCTTGATTTATCATTCAGACCATAGTAGCTCTGTTACAAAGTAAACATTTTTGTTGGCTGAGTCCTAATGCAAAGACTATTTCACAACCACCTCTTATTTTAGGTTTTAATTGCTTCGCTTTGCTGTCAACTGATGTCCCCCTCCCCCATGCCTGGAGCCCTCCTCCCCTCTCCCCCTTCCCTGGTATGGGTTTTTTCCTGTTCCCACACTGCTAATGTGATGAGCAACAGTTGCAGTATCACGGGGCTCTCTCTGAAGGAGAAGAAAAAAAAGAAAAAAAAAAAAAATCCCAAACACCACCTTGTTTGCTTTTAGAGCCCTCCCGCCTTTTCAGTAGGGGCTGTGTTAATCCTTGCACTATGAAGGGAAACTCCTATGTAAATCAAACCAGTGCTCAGTGCTCTCCTCCTTCCCCCTTCCAGCTCCCATATATTAAGTGATTGTTCTCCTCCCTTAGAAATGACAAATGATTGGTTGCTTTACTCTTGGCTTTCAACATATTTTTTTTACGGCCCAGAATTCTGGGGTTAAATCATGCTTCTTTCTGTTCTGTTCTGTTTCTATTCCTTCATATTATGCCATACATTCATGTGAATTTTTTTTCCACCAACATGCTCAGAATAAACCAAGGCCTTTCCTTGATTTAAAGATGCAAAAGCTAATGCAACTCAACCCAGAGCAGATTGCAACTATATTTTTTTCTTTTTCTTCTTTTTTTTTTTTTTTTCCTTTCCCCTAATGCTGTTTCTGTTTTTGTGCTGCATAGCCTTTTCTGGTTTAGCCTGCACTCCGAGGCTAGATTTTGATGTCAATGATTAGTATTTCTAATCGGTTGAACAAGGACAATGTCCCTTCTGCTGCGCAGAGGACACAAAGGCCCAGGCACTGATTCTGCTCCCCCTTGAAGCATTTTGGCTCCACTGGGCCTTTTCCCCGTTGCTGTAAATCAGGGGAAATTCCACCCATCCCTGGGGTTAGAGATTAGAGCTGCAACCATAGGGGAGCTGTGGTTCCCCAAGGTGGCCGAAGCAGAGAAGCCCACGTGCGCCTCCAGCCTGGACTCTGCTCTTTGTGGTGGACAGGGGCTCTGGTGGTCTCCCTTTGGTGCTGGCTCAGCAGCTGCAGATTTGCTGCTTTGGGGGAAATAACTCTGGATTTCCACCTGTAAAGCAGATTCCAAGGCTTTGTTCTGCCCTGACAAGGCAAACTTTGCTTCTGGCAGCCCGTGCCTGCTCAGTTCCTGGCGTCATCTGAGGGGCAGAGGCTGAGGGCCCCGTCCAACTTTCTTTGATATTAGTGGAAGTTTGCAGTTCTTCTGTGCCCTCAGGATGGATCCATGAAGTGGTCGTACAGGTTCAGGCTTCACTTGTTTTATTTTTCCAGAAAGAGTTAGTAAGTTAATTTACATGAGATGTGCACCCTGGCAAATGCCATCTCCTAGCTATTGTTTCAGCTAAGCAGCTGTCATTTGCGTAACATTATGCATCCTTCATTGTACCATGCTAATTTTTTGAGGGGCAATTTTTCTACAATGAGCACTGCGGCTTCTAACAGAAACCTCTTTATGGCATTGGCCCCGGGGAGCTGCAAGCCCTGCCAAAGCAAACAAAGGCTTATTGCTCCAACTGGGCATGTCTGTGCCTTTAATACAGCGTGAAGTTCACAGAACACTGCATCCAATCTGCACATAGTTAACACCTGGTCCAATGCCTTCTGGCAATTAATCAAGATATCAATCAGTGGTGACAAAAATTAATAAATAACCCATGCTTGCATATTGCACATTCTCAGAATGGGAGAATTTGCATTGACACTTACAGCCCATTTACATTTTTTGACTGAGTTTTCAGTGTGTGATACTGTACAATACAATATTTACTGATTCATATAAGTAACTGGTACCTTGGACACTTATGAAAGGGTATTAAGAGTCTATCTCGATTAAAAAAAAGCTTTGACCTCGTTGAATTACTGTCCCAAACTTTGATGTAGGACCACAAAACTCGATTGCAGCAGATGCATCAATGGGGCTAGCCTAATTTTGTCTCCTTTCTAAAGCAGTGGAGTGGTTTGGGGTTGAACATGGCGTATTCTTATCTTACTAATTAATGGGAATGTTTTCCTATACCTTAAGCTAAATTCCACTGTTGTACCTTTTTTAACTCTGAACAAGTACCCAAACTTTTTCCCTTTTGAAGTAACTTGGAAGCTAGCCACAACTTCAAAGGAAGGAAGATCTGTTCCTCTCTTCATTTAGAATACATAAAAGTACTCTGGACTATGTTTAATTTATCAAAACAGAGGCAGCACTTTGCAAATATAGGTGCACAGTCATTTGTACTGGCCACGCGAAGGTGTTATCAAAGGAGTGGCTTGTCTGCCCTGAAAATAGAAATCACTTGGTCGGATATAAACAAAGGTATCCTCTCTTTTGTAAAAGCTGGTACTTGTTCTCTAGTGATGCAAGAAAATATTCCTGGCAAAGAAGGAAGCTGGTAGCTTTTGTAATCCTACGGAGTCCTGTACTACAGTGGTCAGAAATGGTAATTATAAATCCCCGTCACAAATGGTTGTTCTCCTTTGCAGCCCGAGAAGCCGTGGCTGTACGGACCTGGAGTTCAATATTTGCTGCTGCTTTTAGGTCAGGGTTGAAGCTCATTAGCAGTGCAGGGGTGGGGAGTTTGTTGTGCTTTCACAGCATGTTTCTGTCCTACCTGCTCTGTGAATGAGCAGAGCTCTCCTTGGGTGTCAGCTGGGGTAATTAAACCCGCTGCTGAATGTCATGGCTTTCAAAAGGGAGGGTCGTGCGTGGCCAGGTAGAACCAGGAGCAGACAAGGAGGAGTTGTACCCTGTACTGACCTACTGTGCTGCCCTACTCTCTCCTGAGCAATAATTTGGCTATCATGCCACACTACTGGCTTTCCAATGTGGGTAAATATGGCCTTGGAAATAGCAGTTTGGTGGATACCTCTGCAAGTGTGAAATCCTGTCAGGACCTACTAGAACTGAGTAAATGTAACAGTTTCATAATAGTCTGGTACATGAAACAAGAACATAATTCTGCTACCTGAACCAAAGCTATGGTATCTCTAAAAGGTAACTTCTGAAATAGTTCTGGTTTGGCTTCTGAATTATTTGGAGTATAACAGTGCCTGTGAACTTCATGATTTAAATACTTTCCAGAACAAGGAGACAAGAACATTTAAATTAGCTTAGTAGAAAGGCATTTAACATAAAGAGAGCAATAAAAATACATCACCTGTCACATGTGATCTTTATATGACCTTAGCCACAGAACAATAAATATTACATAACCACACTAAAAGCAGTTTTTAACATCATATATTTATATTTAATAAGTCGTGATTTTCTTTCCTTCAAGATGCAATTTTGATGAGACACTTTAAGTGTGTGATCTAAAGGCAAAAACTTTGTGACTGGTTATGTAATGCTTCTAGTGGGGCATCATTTAAAGACTGTTTGAATGAAAACACAGTCACTTTGTTTTACTCTGTGTCTTGCCAATCTAATAGAGAAGTAGTTATACAGTCCTTTTTAAATATGATTTTATGTTTTCTACCTTTTTTTTGTGCTTGGCTGTTGGACAACTCTCCACCTAGATGCATAAAATCACACTTGCTGAATACTGCATAGTTCCAGTGATCAGTTGCTATACCAAATTATCAGTTTAGGTGTTAGATTTCCATTTGTAGTGTTTAAAATAAAGAATATTGCAAGCTAGTTAGACTTTAATTGTCCCTTTTAAATTAATTTTGTCGGATTCAGGTTGCAATATAAAAATGCAACAAGGGAAATCAAAGTATCCTGCTTTAATTTAAATTAGCTTTTAATTACTTTAGAAAGCCAAATACTACAGCTGTAGTTATTTTTTATTGAAGAAAGGCTGATTTTTTTTTGCATGTGGTGTCCTGTCTTACTAAGTTTTTTGGTGAAGCAGTAATTATTAAGAATAGATTTGTATAAAGGAAAAGCTGATAGTACTTTCTGTACAAATATAGGCAATAAATATTCAAAGTCTAAAATAATAATAAAATGTTTCTTTTTTGACTCATGTAAGCATCCTTCAAATTGTCTAGAGTTTTATACTGGCTATTTTTTTAGATTCATGATGTCTGTCCTTAGATAATGCCCATAAATACGTAATATATAGCAAGTTCATTAATCCAACTGGGGAGAAGACAAAGTTTGCCCCTTCTTTTCCCAACAAGTTATAACTATTCTGTGCAATCAGCCTTTAGGCGCTAGTCAGCTGAAATGGAAAAAATATTTAATAACAAAAGCTCAATAGCCTGCAGATCTCTGATGTCTGAGATGACTTCAACTCTTGTGATGAGCTACATTTAACCTAAGAAATATGATTTAATTCCACTTCAAAAGTATACTGAAATCTTTGATATATGGTCTGTGGCCTATTAAGCTTGATCCTGGCCTGACCCCTGAAAGGAAGAAAAGCTTTGTGTCTTTTTAAGACGCACAACCGAACAAAGCAGAAATTTCTATGTGGGTTCCAGTAGTTATGGCTTCAAAAATGAAATGCATTTAAATACAGGCTTTACTTAAGTATTTCTATTGTCTTATTGACTTCACCATCTAGATATTTCTTTCTTTCCTGTTGGGAAACATTGACCTCAAAATTGCTCCTTGCAGTGGAGTTCCCTGATTGACTTCAGAGGCTGTTACTTGAACGAAGCCATCTGAGCTATGCTTGCTGGAGGGGTCAAATAAAATAAATGTGGATGTGGCTAAATTAAACTCAGCCACTTAATGCTCTCAGGTGCAAAGAAAGGGGCAGTAGCTATGCCAGAGGGAGTCAGCATTCTAGAAAGACTAATGGGGAGAAAGTATATTCAGTATTTAGACTGGGTGATCAGTGAAGGGTTGAGTGTACATAGAGCAAGGGACATTCTGTAATATACTGAAGGTCCCTTCTTTTGTCTTTCAAAGAATCTGGCTGAAGGGCTGGAAGAGGTATCTATTGCTTCTCTGAATTTGATTTCCTGTTTTAGAGATAGCCACACCATAAGAAAAAAAATTAGTCCTTTCCTCTTGCCTTGTAGTGATGGGCTATCACACCTGGTGGGTAGTTTGCTTTAACTCACAGCATGCATTAACTCGTGACAAGTTCATACCCAGTTCTCATGTCCCAGTTTTTTTTTGTTTGACTAAAATAACTCTTCTTCCTCCATGATGCTTAGCTCTGATGCATCTCTGAAGAGTAGTCATAACCTTTCTGGCCAATGTTTTGGTACGTTTGGCATACCACACTGTTTGAGAGTCCTGCACAGCCATTCGTAGGGTTTTCTTTAAAGCTTTTCCAGTAATCTGAGGCTGAGACATGGTAAAAGGGAACACTTCACTGCTCATCACCTTGATCCTGGGTGGCTGTAAGGTGGAGTGAAGGGACTTGTCTGGTTAGAAGAACTACCATGGGGCATTAAGGTCATCACAGACACATAAATTATAAAGGAATGGGAGATTCGATCATTGACTAGGTAGATATGGGATGACCTCAGAACAGCTTTGTGGCTTTTGGTTGGGTGCAAAGTAATTGATAATAGCAAAGAAGAAACCTTTGGTAGTGGTGTATGTTGACATTGGTGTAGGAGAGAGTTTTAGAGAGTTAATTTCCGAATGCTTTAACAGAAGATCTCTGACAGACTTCTCTGGATGTTTCCCGGTACTATGTGATGCAGGGAAGGCAAGGTAATCTCAAGTTCTCCAAAGTGTAGCTAAGCAGGGTGGCAGAGCAGAGAGAAGTTAAGCTTGGTTAGGTATTTGTAGACATCTTGGGGAAGAGAAGAGAGTGCAGGAAAGCTGGGAGAAGCATCTATCAAAATAGAACCTACATACAAAGAAAAAGTCAGGAAAATAATTAATCTCAAGAAACTGATGGGAAATCAAGAATTTGCAAATTGGAGACATCTGCTAAAGATGTGGGTAAAGCAAAGAATTACAATAGAGGGTGGGGATAGAAATTTTAATTGAATTAAGGGGGAGAAGGGATGTGGCAATACATTATGTGAAGTCAGTGGCATGTGAGGTTAAGTTAAAGTGAGTGAAAACCAGGCATGACCAGAGAGGTTGGAAAGCAAAGTTGTGCTTGATGGTCTTCTACAAACCTTAATAAGAGGAAAGGTTTAGAAGGAGCATGAAACACTGGATTGTACATGGGCATAATCATAACCTGAACCTTTGTATATAAACCTGCTTTCTGATGTACTGAGCATTACTAGGTAAAAGAGGGCTACAAAAAGTTGGTCCGGGACAGTTAAGCAAAAGGATCTTTTATCTGCTCCCCTACAGAGTAATTAAAGCTGCAAGAGGATCTAGTCAATGAAAGCAGTTTCTTGATATTATATATATGGACTTTAAAGCAGCACATTTTAATGAAACTAAGTGGTTCATTCAATGTTATGAGAAATGTAGCATTTCAGTTACAGAGTGATGATAACTGAACAAGAAGCATCAGAACTCTTCTAAATGACCTTCAGTGCATAAAGGCAAAGTAGAGAGTGACAGAGTGATGCAGAAATTAACTAAAAGCATTATCAGTTAAAAGCAGTAGTTGAGACAAATAAGCAAAGGGAATTAAGATCTCTTTAGGTACAATGAAAAATGCTTCAAAATATGTTTCAAAGTCACGTATTGTTTTCTTGGCTCCAAGGTCAGTTAGGTGAAAGCAAAGAATTGGATTTGAGGGCTCATTTCATCAGAAGAAAGTATCAAGTTTGATTTAGCTCCTGTGTTACTTAACATGCTAGTGGTCTGCAGAATGTGTGGGGAAAGAGGGAGGTAGCAGCATTTCCCAGCTGACGCAAATGTGGTGAGTGCTTTCTTTAAAGTAGTGGGGTGGGGAAGGTGGGCAGCAATGTTTACACTCTCTGCAGTATTTCTGCTTTGCACCTAGATCTTACACAGGAGCTTTTGCAGAACAACACTGGGTTTTCTCCTACCATGGTGAAGCAGAAGGCTTACTGGTAGAAGGCTTATATTGGTTTGCATTGGTGCTGGATAGGTGATATTTATTGTCTAGAATCCCATTAATTTTCTTAGGCTAGAAAGTGTTGCTTGAAATATTTTAATATTCTACTGTAACAGGAGGTCCCAAGTAGGTTACAAATTTATATGAAATCTAAATTGTCTTGTGCCAGTGAAGTTGAGGCAAAATTTCCTTCAATCATAACAGCAACAGGTTCAGGACTTTTTATTAGTCACCTTTTAACTCAATTGATGTGGTTAGAAATTGCATGTATGCTTTTTCTTCTTCTTTCAAACAAGTAACAAAAGCTGAATTAGGCTGCAGTGATGAAATCTGAATCATTTCCTCCTCAGACTAAACTTGCTAAACTGGTACAATCTGGAGAATGATGTAATGAGGAAAAAACCTGTTGTTTGTCTCTTGATACTGTTCTTGAAAAAAATCATTGCTACGTAATACAAATATAGTCATCACCTTTTATATCCTTTCACCATTGCTGATATTGGAATCCTTCCAAATAAGTAGCATTCCAAAATTGGCTGTAGCCTTCTTTGTAGTTTACCTACTTAATTATAGGTTAAACTGGCTTATTTTTCTTTTATTTTTTCCCTCCTGCTTTTAAATAAAGCACTACTGTTTAAAAGGGTGTTTTAACAAGCTATATAACAATGTTTTCATTCATTGTTATAATAGAAATATCTATCTTTAATCTCATTTTTGCATTGATTTAGAGCTCCATAGTATCTTGGCTAGACTTCCTTTAGTCACGTATTGCTACAGTTTTGATGCTAAAATAAGAAACTGAGGAACTTGAATTATTCATGGGAGACTCCATTTAGGACTCACAGCTAAAACACACAGGAGTGTAAAAGTTCAGAGGTGGTGTTTTTTTTGGTTTTTGTTTGTTTTGTTTGATTTTTTTTTTAATAAAAGACAAAACAACTTGAACCAGCTGGGTAACCTGTGGTAAGCTATAAATTGTAGATGTCTTTGACAAAGATGACAGAGATGAGCCAATGTTGTATAAACTAAACATTCAAGTTCTTAAACTGTCTGGCACACATGCTTTCCCAGAAAAGTAATCAGCTTAAGGAATGAATTCTTTATTTCTGCTCAGCAATTCTATCATGATTGCCAAACTTGTTTATCAGAAAATGGAGAGAGCTTGAGGAAGGATAATTTCTAGTATTTTTAAGCATTTATTCAAAACGAAAATCTTCTGTAAGTTTTACACAATGACAATTTAACTTTATGATGCGAGTTTGTTATGTAACACCAGCCTTACACAGGCATCGCATTGCAGAAGTGATGAACTGCTTCAAAAGAGGAAAGGTAGCCTCCTGCATTTAGAGCCCAGCAGCAGGGGTCAGGAGATGCTAGTTCTGTTTCTTATCCTGCCTCTGATTTGATATATCACCATGGGAAAGTTTTTGAAAAAGACACTGGCCTTGATCCTGGAATAGGTGCTTTGTGGGTAATCCTCTGAACAAACACTGCTTCTGTGCCTTTCTGACTCTAACAGAGGCTCCTATTCAAATGGAGCTCATTGGAGGAGCAGGGTGATGGTGAAGATACCCTCTCTGCACAGATGGAAGAAAAATCATAATACTTCCTTATGTAGCTGGGGAATTCGTTTTAGAGTATTCTGAGCTCTCAAATGGGAGAGGCTTGTAATGTGACAATAATAGATTTTAACTGAAGAGCAATCTCTGGTGTCAGAAATGTGAATAGACCTTATCAAGGTGCATGAAATGCCATGTAGGAATTTCTTATGCAAACTCTTCATAGGAAAAGATTTCTTGAGAATAATGAATTGTAGGTAGCTGGAATATTGTGTAGAGCCAGGATGATATAAAGCAGAAATGGGTGAGCAATTACAACAGATAAAATAATGAGAATAGGGAGACTGTTGTGGGAAATGGTAAAGTGTCAATCTTGGCTACAATAGAGAGACAGCAGCTTGTTCCTTAAAGACAAAACAGAAAGGATTTTTTCTTTTTTT
>VWZN01019520.1:901244-923199 GCA_013396955.1 Regulus satrapa | reverse complement strand
TGTTGGTTGTTACCTTCTTTTTTTTTTTCTTTTCATCTTCTTTTTGAATGTTTTGGGTCTTGCAAAGATAAAGGAAGTTTTAACTGAAGAAATTAATTTTGACCTCTCTTAGGGCTTATGGTCAAGTAATTTGAATAGATGCTGAATAAGCTGAAATATAACAGCTTATTTTGTGTGCTGCCCTATCAGAGTATTATCCAAAGGTGCTTTATCTCCTGAAGGCCTGATTCATTCCAGCAACAGGTTCATGCAGTAGATGTTCTGCATATGCCACCATCATATGGTTGAGCATTCAGCTAAATCTATGTAATTGCTTCATACAACAGGAAAGAATTCTGCTCGTTCAGTCATGAATAGCACATATGCAAAGTCTTTCTTGGGAAAGGGTGATCAGCTAATCTGAATTTCTGCATGGCACAAGCTGTCGGGTGTCGCTGTAACAATATTCTGCATTACTCTAGTATGCTACTGGTACCAGTTGAGGAGTCGTGGTGACGTTGGAGCACATCTTTCAGAGAAATATCAACCATTGCAGTTTTAAGTTGTTCCAATGGTTTAAAAGTGGCACTGCTTTTCTAGACTGAAGTTGTCTGACACTTACAGGGTTGAGTGTCAAACATTTGTGAGATGTGGAGTTTTTCGAAATAGCTTTTTATGGCAATGAAAAGTTGAAAATAATTATTTTCAGGAATTTTTTGGAAGAAGGAGTAGGGAAAGCAATGAAACAAAGACAGAGATCACATCTTTATTTCTTGTCCCCTGTGTCTGTGAAGATTGGACATCTCAGTGACTCAGGCATAAACCCAGGGTTTAAGATTGTCTGATGCAGTTCTTTGCTGGTAACAGTCAGAATAGGAATTTGAAACTTGCTGGCTACTTGGGGCACTCCAGTACACAATTGAACTATTCACTGTGTATTTGAGAAAAACATAAAATTAATTGCTCAGTAACGTGATGATATATTAGCAACTTTTTTTTTTTTTTTTTTTTAACCGTGCTGTAGAGTATTTTGCTAATGGGTTCAGAGGCTTTTATATAATCACCTTTGTTTTATTTTCTAGAGGTGGGCAAAAAAAGAAAGTATTGTTATCACTACTTCTGCATTTCCCATGGCCCCAAAACCCAACTAATGACCAGTCTTGACAAGTTCATTTCTGTGGAAGACATTCTCTTACTTCCAATTCACTACCACCCACAGATGACACTTTACAAAATGTCACTGTTACATAATTGATAATCACTCAACAACTGAGAAAATGGAACTTGGAAAGAGGCAACATTTCTGTGTCCAGAGAGGAAATTCTCTTTCAGCTGCTCCATCCCAGAGCGGATAAAGATGAATGTTCTACAAGTTAGGAAGAAGTTCATTTTTGCAAGGAGACATCTTTCCAAAATGATGACCATAAAATTTGAAAAAGAAAAAAAGAAAATAAAGAGAGAGTTATAAAATACTTATTAAGTGATGCTCATCTCAAATGTATCTTGCCTTCTGGAGAACAAAGACCTTAAGAAAATCCAAAGCACACACTCCTTCACAGGGGATGCAATATGCTGAAGGGGAATCTTGACAAATTTCAGTGGTATATTAAAGCTGGGACACTGGAGACAGGAAGTGTGAAAGATATGTTTTTCCTTTGGGTATTATGTATGGATAATTCCACTGTATGTGATTGTACAATCAGTCCTATCGGATTCCTAGGTGAAGAGTGTAGTTTTTAATAAGTCCATCTCTAAAGGCTCAATCTTTTATCTGTTGCCCAGAATAATGTCTGGCACTTTCTCCCCCCTCCCGTCTTTGGGTAAGACTGTTAAAAGCACAGTGGAATGGAAGAGGTAATTTCTTTAGTCTGTGATGTATATACCTGATGTCAATTAAATTAGAGTCTCACCTAATTAGAGGCTGCCATTCCCAGGAAGCCTGATGGCAGCAGGAGAAGGCCCCAGTATTTGCACAACAAAGCAGGTGTGTGTGCAATATTTCTGGTTGCCCCGTGAGTGAGCCATTGGCTGGTGTGCAATGAGTGGCAGCACCAGTGGAAGAGAAGGGCTCCAGTTTGCACCCCAGAAGTATAAATGACAAGTACTACTGTAATTAAGCAAGGTACTTCCATAGCACTTATACACTGGTATTTCCAAACTGGCATCCACAGGCACTTCCAATTCCTCTCATTTATTATTGAGGCTCCTCACAGCAGTGTACGGATTCCTTCCACTTCCCCCTGTGCTTGCATTCGTCATATGCATGACACCTTGGAACTGGTGCATGCATCCGTGATTTGTGCTGTGATTAACACATTATCAGCTTCCCGTTTCTTGTTAGCTAAAAATAGTCCTGGCTATCCCTGCTAGTCTGTCGCTCAGGTGATGGAGATGGAGGCTGCAGGAACCTTCTGTAGCATTTGGCAGTCAGGTCCATCTCCCTCATGCGTTTCCTAAATCTTTCCTTGATCTCCTGGCATGGGTAATGGTTCAGGGTTATTTTTTGATGTCTCTTGCTCAAAGAATTGGAAGAATTTCCAAAACCTACATTTTCATCCTATTTTTTTTTCTCTTTCTGATGCTTTCATGCACACCAGCAGTCTCTCTGTGTCTCTTTCCCTGCTTGCAATGATGCCCACACAAGGCATGTGAGGCTTAGTCCCTTCTTCCTGCAATGCTGCCTGTTGTGGTTGCACCACACAATTTTACAAACAAAACAGAAACACAAAAATACCCAAAAGAGTGAATACACCAAAAAGAGTGCTTGTCATCTTGTATGACTCAAAAAGGCCCAACAATATTTTTCTGAAAGTTTCCTGAAATATTCATCCATAGGGTGTATGCAAGCAGAGGAAGGTTTTGGGAAGTAATGCATTTTGGTTTCAGGTTAAACTTCTATTTTAATACACATTCTGGAAACAGAATTTCGGGTTGGTGCAAATAGGAGGTGATTAAAATATTAGAGATCAAATTAACCTCAGAATTAAAATCTACCCATGTGCATCTCTTTCCTTACCCCAGGCACTTGCTTATTGAAGCTTCAAAATCTTGAACTATTTGCAAAACAGGGCACTATAGAGAAATGAATGCCTATGGTACAGAAATATGAATTCCTGCCACTTCTGTTCCAAGCTGTTTGCTGTCTCCAGAGTAAAAGCTTCTATTTCAGAGCTGTGTCAAGAACCATGAAGCATTATAGCCTGACCAAGCATCGACCTAGCACTAAGCAAACTCCTAAACCCTGGAGACAAGTCAGTGGAGAGATTGAATAAACTTCTTTTTAAAATCCTGTCTCTATATGGTGGGAACAGTAGCACAATTTTGTTGCTCCTCAGGTTTTCTTCAATTTCTGTTTTAACATTGCATTTTCTTTTTTTTAAAGAAATTTATGCATTTTGGTTTTGTAATTTTGTACCTTCAGAAAGAATTATGCAATCCTCCACTTGTTAATGTTTCTAAACCTTCCAAAAAACTGTGTCTTTTATCCTTTGACTTTGTACTCTATTATCTTACCTACTGCATCCCAGAATCTCCTGCACATCTTTCACCAAGAAAAAAAAAATGCATTTGGACCCATTTTTAAAGGCTGTAAGAATAACAACTGAGCATGAATAAATGAACCAACTAACTTGATAGTTGGACCACGCACATGAATGTGATGCTAGGTGCCTATTTTTACATGTATGTCAAACACATTAATGGCTGTGAGCAAATCAGCTGCAGCTACTTCTGCTTCATCTAGAAGCTGATGGATTAGAAATGCCAGATTTTGAGGATGCTTCAAAGGCAGGTGGCTAGCTGAGGTATCTTACTACAGTCCTGAAATTCTTTTCCCGCTCTCTGTGGCCATTAATGTGTAGCAGGTGGCAGCCTAAGATTCAATGTTCAGAGATTTTTAAGACTGCAAAAGGTTACTGTTGCAGTATGATCTGACTCTTTTTATGCAAAATTTGTGGAATGGCATCTAGTTCAATAACTACATGAATTGGAGCATCAGTTTTGGAAAAATGCTTAAGCCTGATCTTGTTATTGAAAGCAAGGAGATGTGTTTTATACTGATATTTTGGGACAATATTTGTTGTTTGAAGTGTTGCACAAGGAAGGAGCAAGCTTGGCATTGCTGTAAACCGAGCCTGGGGAAGGTCTTCTGCCCCTGGCAGAGCTGGTGTGGGGAGACAATGCACTGACAAGGGAACGTGAGTTTTTCTGTATGCACAGGGTCTTCCCAATCACTTGGCATTTGTTTAAAATGCGTGTCTGAAGCTGTTTCAGATGTTTCAGTCCCTTTTCTCCTCTTTGTCTTTAGGTTCAATCCTCATTTCCCCTTGTCAGTGCAGCATCCAGAGCACTTGCAGACACTCACTGGGAAGAGCAACTGTTAGTTTGTGCAATTTTACTTTTTTTTTTTTCTTTGCAACTTCCTAAAACATATATTTAATCTGTTAGTGGGTACTGTGCTTTATTTGTAATTTAAAGGAAGATGAAATAAGAATAATTGTGCTTGAGGTAAGAAGTAGTGTGCTTTAAAACAGTTCTCCCGAGTTAAGGATGTGCCAGGTGCAGGTATGTGTGACAGGGAAGGCAAATCCCAGGTTCTGGCGTAGATTTGAAAGGAGAATTATGTACAGACAGAGCCTTGGAATGGTGCTTTTCTTCTGTTTGCACTTCCTTTGGGACCTGGCTTGAACAAATACGTAAGACCATGAAAACTTTCAAATAAGGTTTAATGCATGTGATCTTATGCTCCAGGGATGAGTGGAGTTAATTGTGCAAGTAGGGGTGTTTTTTTTTCTTCTTTGATTTTATTCCCTCCTCCCTTCCCTAACCCCCCCCCCTCCTTAGTTTTTACTTCAGAATGCTCTGAGTTGTGGCCATGTGTGGGTGTATGTCATTGGACTACAGGGCTGTTTAGAGTCAGCATGCATTGTAGGTCTGTGGGCCATATCTACATTTAGAGTCAGTGCCACATGGCAGAGCTGGCTCCCACCAAGCAATCTGGCTGAATCTGATTAAACAATCCAGATATTTTTTCACACCTTATATGTCCCCACCAGCTAGACAGGTTTATCGTATAGCAATTCACTAATGTCCCCAGGAAATCACTTGCTACTACTAAAACGTATTTTGCATCCAACTTTAGCCTGTTGGGTGTTCAGTTTTGTTAAGGAAATGAAACTTTTAATACCTATGAATGGGTTCCCTCCATTCTCTGTCATGGAAAGCAACCATGATAAAACTTGACGTGGTAAAGCTTCACTTTGGGGATGGGGGAACAGGGCTTTTGATGTCCCTGACCAACAAAAGGCACCACAGGGCAGCCTGTAGCACACAGAGAGAACAGGAAAACGGCTAATCCCAGCCAGATCCCATTGCAGAACATCTTACTATCTGGCTAATCAGGATAAGTGCTGAAAAGCTCTGAGTGTGATGTCAGATTTATTTCACGATGAACAGGGAAGATCTCTTGATCCTCAAACACTTCAAGTAAAAGTTAAAAGGGGGGGTGTGAGGTGCGGGGGAGGAGGCGGAAAAAAGATATTGCGCTTTTTTTCTTTTTTTTTCCAAGTGTGATGAACTGTTTTCTCCTCTAAGTGTTTTAAATAGCGGCAGTGTGAAAATTACATTTGCTTTGAATAATTGCTAGCGTTTTTCCCATTGCAGTCCTTTTATCTGGAAGCTTTGTATCTAATATTGCTCTTGCCTGAAACTCGGAGGAGCAGTGTGAATGGAGCGGCAGGTCCATTTTTAAAACAAAAAATATTTTATAATATTTTATTTGCTCGACAGTTCTACGCTGTGGCAACACAGGCTTACGCAGCAGTTTATAAGCGTAGGCCCTGGTCCAACAAAGGCTTATATCGCGTATGTTTAGCTTTACGCTGACTCCAGAGGGAATATCATGTGTGATACGGACTGTAGGTAAGGCCCATTTCCTGCCCCGAGCAGCTTGCGAGTGAAGTAAGACAAGACCCAGAACAACTGTGTGCAAGTAGGAGTCTTGAACAGGGAAAAGATCCAGGGGGAAAAGCCCTGCTTGGAGGGATTTTTAAAGAGGGAGGAGGAAAAAAAATGGATATTTTTTTTTTTTTTTTGCGTTGCGGGTCAAGGGCAGTGAGAGGGAGAGCTCAAGATTGGCAGGGAGACCTTGTGGGAGGACAAGGCAACGGCTGAAGGAGTGGAGGCTGTCTGAGGAGATGGGATGCAGCAGAGTAGCAGGCCTGGTGCGGTCTCTTGATTTTATCTGTTGACTAAATAAAACTGGTTGACACTTCAGGGCATTCATTTTTATTCAGTCTAATGAATACTGTCAAATCCTGAGAACAGCTTGTGGAATTCATACATAATTGTTTCACTGATGAAGAAACCGAGGCAGGGAGACTAATGATTTTCCCAAGGCCACAGAAGGAATATCATAATTAAAAAAAAATAAAAAAATCTCTTTTTCTCTTTCCCAGGCCTGGGCTGAACCACTAATTCATCTCTGAACAGAGGGCAGTATTTACAGAGATGCTGTACTGTCATTTTTTAAGTGATTTAGGCACACCTAGGAGTTTGTGTCATTGGAAGGCAAGGATATTCCTAAAAGGATAGATTGAGTTTAAGAAGGAAATTTAGACTCCTAAAGATACTGGAAAAGATTATCTGATATCTGAAAAGATTATTTGATAGGAAAATACAGATGCTTTGTCATATATATAGCTGGGCTGGATGGTGCTCTGCTGAAGTCAAGCAGATCTGATCTGCTACAGCTTGCTGAAACAAACCCTCCCAATTAATTCCCAGCTTGGCAATCAGCTCTATCAAGTGTCTTGCTTTACTACTTTCTCTTAGGAGCCACAATACCCAGGCTTGTCTTAGCATATAGTAGCACTTCCTTTTTTTCCTCCTTTACCCATCAGTTTGGAAATCAGGTTGTAATTGGCACCACCTTTCTCTTGTGTGGGTAACACTAGGAAAAAATGATTGTTAACTGTAGATACTCTGTTTAGGGTAACAGAATCTTTTCCCAAGGATATAGATCACTTTCCAACTTAGTCATGTGCACACCCAAGCCTGTGCATGAACTGCATTTCTGTTGCATGATGTATACTCCCATTTCGTTCAGGTGGTAATATCTAATAAATATCTGCTTCTAGCTATTTTGAAGAACATGCTCTGAATCACCTGCTCTTCGGCAATACATCCAATATGTAAACAAATTCTCTTAAAACCACTGTATGGATAAGCACTCACAGGAGCTGCAAGCACTATGCAGGATAAGTTGTTTGGAGAAAGCTTCTACCTGTTTGAGCAGAAAGATCGGCCAAGTGATTCACTCTCAGGTGACCGTGCCGTGCCCCAAGTTACTGTGGGGGTTTAATTCTCCCTGGGACAAAGTGCAGTTATGCAGGAGGAGAAGGAGCTGCTGTAGAAGGGGTTTAGCAGAGGGAAGACCTCTGGCCTGTGTTTGCTTGAGCACCACTGTTAGTTTTAGCCAAAGCTTAGGGAAAGCAGTCTTATCTGCAGCCCTGCATTCATTCCTGCCTTTACTTTGCCGAGTCAGCAATATCATTTGGTTGCAACTTCACTCATAAATCTGCAGTTTTGAAGTGGGAATCACGTACCTTCAATTAGGAAAAGATGTAGCAAGCCTTGCTGCCTGTGTCCAGAGAAGGAGCCACATGATCTCCGGGTTCAGATTTGGGACACCTGTGCGTCTCTTGCATTTGGACATATGGGAGCTCTACCTGAGCGAGCCCTTTGAAACCAGGCCCCAAGTGTTTGAGTGAAACCTTATGTTATGAAAGGTCCTTGTGTAGCGTCCTTTGGGAAAGGGCTTAGTGTGCTCATTTGCATCTCTATACCCAGAATGCTTTTCCAGCTCATTGCTGTTTCATAGTTGCTCTGGTGTCAGTGCTACAGAGCAGCTGAAAATGGCTTGATGTGCTTCTGCATGCTGCTACTTTCCCTCTGGAGCAAAAGAAAGGATGTCTGTCTGGAAAAGGAGGGTGAAACAAAATGTCCCTATCTTCCCCACAGCATGGGTACTCTCCTGGCCACCCAAACAATCAGCAAGTGCTGCTAAGAGGACAGATGCTGGTACTCAAAATCTTAAGCTGCCTGCAGAATATCATCGCACTCTCAGGCAAAGACGCAGCTGTGTGAAATTGTGAACCTTTAACGTGATCCCACCTCCCTGCCACAGACAGTTCGTGGCAGCTTGGAGATGCGCTGAGGGTCTAGAGATGTAAAATCCTGACTCTCATGTCTGTTGTAGGGAAGAAAATATGGTAGATTTTGCACTGAAACATCAAATGTGGCAATTGTGAGTGAATCTGGTAATTTTAAAAGCTCTGGGGTCAGGTGTGAGGGCTACAAAGCATCCAGTGTGCTGCAGAATGAGAGCTCAAATGGAAAAGAACCCAGCCAAGTGGTCATCAATTCCCTTCCCTGACAGGCAAGGGCTGTGCCCTGCAATGAATATTCTGGTTAAAGACATATCCTTGAAGATTCAGCATATAATGATTTGCAAGTCGTAGCCTGAGATAACTCAGAGGAAGTACTATATAAATGTCAAGCTACTCCTAATATACTGGTGGTGGTACTATACGCTGGTGGTGGTACTTTTTCAAGGAATTGTCACTGAAGTAAAATTAACATGCAAAAGATATGGCAAATCTACTAGCAAATTATGTAAATATTTTGCAAGGGGCAAACTTTCAGTGCCAGGCGTGAAAATTGGGTCACAATTCCCATTAACAATTACACAGCCTGCGTGCCTAATTTTCCAGGCACCATGCTGAAAATTCACCCCACGTTATGGAAGCAATTAATGGCTTAAAATTCTTTTTAGGCCAGTAAATGTGTAGAAGTGTTGATAGCCTTTTCTGTGTGGCATTTAATGAGCTATAATCTGATAACTAGATTAGATTGTTCTCTCATGATATAGACAAAGATTGCTTTATATCATTATTATTGCTATTTAAATACTACAGCAATGCCAGATGCAGGGATCAGAGCCCTGTTGCGCTAGGTGCTGTACAAATATCTGTGAACATGTGGTCTCCTCACTGAAGACAGATATAATAACTACTTTGCTATTCTGGTCTGCTTAGGCACCAGGGAAATGCTGAAGGTTCCCACACAGTATGAATCTATTAAAAAGATAATCTGAAGCTATTTTGGTTTCTCATATAGAGGATTTTTTTTTCCCCTTTTCAATGCTTACACATGACTTTCATTAGCATTAAATGTGTGTGGAGGAAGAGTTGTTCTTAACGTTTGTAGCTCGGTACCTATCCCTTTCATATCAGTTAAATCCCAGCGAATATAACTGTTTAGTAATTGTCTGGTATTTAATTAAAATACAATAACCCCTTTCCAGAGACGCCAGTTGTGAATCTGGTGGCCCAGTCATAAAGATGCTAATTTAATGAATATTCATAAATCATGAATATTCATAGAGTGTCAGGGATGTTCTTTTGTACCCTGCTGCTATGCCAGGTCTCGCTGGCACAGCAGACGGCACATGTTGAAGGAGCTTTGCTCCTAGGGGAGAAGAGAAATATTCACGCTGGAGCAGGACGAGTGTCTGGGTGTAACTCTGAGTGGAGGTGCTGGGAGGAGAGGCGACGGCTGGCGAGGAGCACATCCGACCCGCCAAGCGGGATGCGCAGTCTCGATGTGGCTACCAGGTGGTAGGATGCGTTCCTTCTCAGGGCTATTGCTGCTTTTGCAGCTGATGCACGGCTCTGGCAGGGCTGCTATGGTCAACCTTTGCAGTCGCAGAGGCCACAGCCACCACTACTACCACCCGAGCAGAGCCTGTGTGCTGGGATTCCCGGTTATCCTTGCCCTGGCCAGGCTGTGCATGTGGAAAAGGCGCTGCAGGAAGCTGCCTTAAAGCACTTCAGCCGGCTGGAAGCGGTAGATATGAAGTGCCAAAGGCTGTGGGGCTGAGTGGGGTTCATGCAGAGGAGCGTCTCTTATCTAGGATGTTCCACGCTGCTCCTTGTGCTGGGATCTTTCCCCAGAGTTTCCAGGGATTTGGCATCCTCCTTGGTCAGTGACAGTGACCCTGCTTGACACTGATGTTGTAGCCAAATACTTCTTTCATTAACTTTGGGATGTGTAGTAGAAATTTAGTGATACATCTCTTTATTAGTTAAAATTAAAAATTAAAAAAAAATACCATTTTAGAAAACTGTGGTTTATCCTGCCACTTGAGATATTGCAGAACAAAGTCAGTGTCCCTTCACAGCCTCACAAACTCTGTGCTTTCCTCGTGACGTGTTTTTAAAGAAAGGGAGTGTTTAACCTAACCCTACGCCTCCTAAGGAGCAGGCAAGGGAGCCAGCCTTGTATCTGTTCCTTCTACAGGTTTCCGTTGCCCCCAGAGTTCCAGGTTGATGGCTGAAATATGCTTGAATGCAAATGCTGCGCGCCCTTATGGTGCCTGTGTGATGCCAGTGAGGCGCTTCGCTGCGGCTTCGCCTTGTGAGGCGCGTACCTATGGGTGCGGAGCAAGCCCGCTTCTCACCCCGCCGCACGCTGCTGGGATGCAAATTTGTTCTTGTGAAAAAATGTCAGCGCAGAGAGTTGAGCTGTTTGCTTTGGCAAAGTGTAGAGCAGGAGCGAGCACCCGTCCCCCTGTCCGGGCTGGGATGTCGGAAAGTTCATGACCCCCGAGCAGCACCGGTGCTCCAAGTACCCTGTTGCCTCTTTCCCGGGACCACCGCAGCACTCAGGCTCTGGCTTTGTGCAAGGGATCCTTGCAAAACCCCCTTTCAACCCCTCAAATGTGTTTGCAAAAACTGGCAGGGAAAGGGAAGAAGAGCTGCTGGAGCCATCCAAGAGAGCTCTGTTTTCTCTGGTAGTTTATTTCAGCTAATACACTTCTCTAATAGCTGCCGGCTCCAATCTTTGCTTACATAAACGCTTATTTAAAGCTCTTACGATCAAATCATTCATCTGGACTCAAACTCGCTTCTAAATTTGTGCATGTAAATTTTATTCATGGGCCCAGCTGTGTTCGTGCCGAATTTGCATTTGTGCATATGAATGTGTTGTTTTTTCCCCTCTGTCAGCATACAACCACAGGCTGCAGCTGAAAATATGGACCTAGATTTCAAAAATTTTAATGACCATACACTGAAAGTTTTAGTTCCTTTCCCCAGAGCTGGTAAACTTGTCTGCATAAGCCTTATCTTTATCCTTTGCTTTAGGGAGCTTGCTACTGTATGTGTCTGAAGACTTGCTTGCACGTGGTGTCCAAATATAAAATGAGACTTTGTTTTGCCAATATGGCTATTGACATGAAAGGGCAATTAACTTTTTGTTTTGGTTTTTATGCAACTAATCCCTCCCTCCTTCCCTCCCCTCAACTCCCTTTGGTAGTTTGTCTACCAAAAGTTTGTTTTGAGAAGAGTTGAATTTTATTTTATTCACAGGGGGTAGCAGGGCAAGAAATGAGTGCGCTGGGAGGAAAAATACCTTTCTGCCTCTGTAAACAGTGTAAATAAATACAAGTCAGAGAAGGAAACAGTAAATCAGTCTTGCAGAGCTATTTGGATATATCTGATGTATGCAGCATGAGTAACCTCACTTTATGTACTACCAGAAGTCTGAAGCAACAGTGGTGCTGCAGACTCCCCACAGCTGTTAATCAGAAGGGTCTTACTGGGTTCTTTTCCTGATGCTTTGTGTGGAAGATTGTGGTGAGCATTTGCCTTCTGCCTGCCCCATTCATTATAATGCTCTTCCCTTGTTGTCCAAGAGTGGGAACCCAGTTAAATTGGGCTCTGGTAAAAAGTTTGGTAAACAGTAATTTCTAAACTTCAGGTAGTTACAAACATGTTAAAAAAAGCAATCTATTGGGTACAAAAATATTGTAAATCAGTTTGAGGCTGCTAAAACTCACTCCAGTATTTCTGAAAACAGTAAACTGAAAGGTAGCATAATCCTGAGTAGAGCATGGAGTCAAAGGGATCCCAAGCACTTTTCATGTAAGGGCTCTTCTGAGAGATAATGTTTTACATAAATTGTTTTTCTAACTTTTCATGTGGCATAGGCTATTTCTTTGAGGTTGGGGTTTAGTGTAGGTTTTACCCTGGGAAATACAGTTGTAGGTCACAAGTTGTTCTAGGTAAGTGAAGACGTTTCTGCATCTTCAGTGCTGAAGTGCTACACAGGGGCTGTAGGCACTGGGAGTGAAAGGCACAAAGAGGTGAAGACCTCTGCATCGTCTTTTGTTATCATTATAATTCTCTCCTCCAAAGGGAAATGTTGGGTTCTCACCATTTTGCTAGAAACTGGGGGCTTTGGAAGGAAATGAAGGAGGTGCTTTCTGGTCTTGGGAGAGTCTGAGGGCATTTAACTTCCTTTGGCCTCTGACAAAACTGTGGGAGTGTTGCATGATGACGACTGGTAATGTCACAGGCATGTCTTGAAAACATGCTTCCTCTCCAGTAGCTTTTTGAAAGCCTTAGCCAAAGTGGTTAAAATAGGGTTGAACAGTGATTAAATTATAATTCTGGAAACAATCCTAGTTCCACTTCTTTTACTGCTTAGACTGTTTGTGCAAGATAAGTAATTATATCAGAAATGTGGCCTGGGCCATTCCACTTGGACAATGACTCTGCATTTGAGATGCACCCCTGCCTTTTGTTGTTGTTTTGTTGGGTTTTTAATTTTTTTTTCATTATTACTCTCTTTTCTAAGTGGTTTTGGTGTGGTTTTTTTTGTGGCATGCTGAGCTGTCACCTGTTTGTGCACTACTGACTTGACAGTAGTACAGAGCTTTGGTGTCCAGTGGCATTGCATGCAGGAAAGCATGAAGGGTGAGGTTAGAATTCCCTTTAATCACAATTTGAACTATCCCGAGGGCTGCAGAGCATGTGCTTTTGTGCCTTCACAATTTTGGATACATGAGTTATTCCTTGAAATGATGCCACTTATCTCTTCAGTGCAGCCTTTCTTGATAGGACAATGTCTCAGACCTGTAGCTTTGCAGGGAACGTCTGTGTTGTTCTTAGTCACAGACATACTCTAAAATTTGTCAGTGTATCTAATTTGAGTTCTAAGATTTCATTATGAAAGCTTTAATGAAAAAAATTCTATTGAGATGTATTTTTATGTAGACTGCTCATACCCTTTTGCTTAATAATCTAAAAAAATGCATATTTAAGGAAGGCCTAATTATATATTTATTCAATATTCTTACATAAGAATTTCAATGGGATGTCTTTACCCAGAATATTCCCCAACTTCAATGAGGAACAAAAGACAATCTTTAGAAATCAACATTTTCTGCTTTAGAATCCAGTAGTGCTTGTTTGAAGAAATAGTAGTTACAGAAGGGAAAATGACAGTCTCTTTAACATATACTTAAGTATGGTAAGTGCAATGATGAAAGCAGACATAAGGAGTGAGAAAGATATAAATGGAAAGATTAATGACAGCATTAATTTATTTGCATCTATCATGGAGAAGTTATTTGCAACATAAAAAGTAGCAGTTTGTGAAAGGCACTGTAGTAACTTAATTCTCATCTGGGTATTAAACTTAATACGTGTAATATTTCTACGGTTTCACCTGCCTCCCTTCCTTTTTTGTTCTCTGCCTTGGAATTTACAATGCCCTTTTGTGCTCTTATTCATGGGGTGGTGAGCAATGCTTTGACCTCTTTTGCACTTTAGACACGAAGCATGTTCATTACCTTGTCTGGTGAGTACACCCATCTTTACGCCATTTAAAGGAAAAAAAAAATCATTTGTGCTAGCAGATAATGCAAATTATTTCTTAGAAAGTATTGCAGAACAGCAACTGTGGGATATTCTCCTTTATGCTGCAACTCTCTTTTCACTCGGTATGCAGGCATGAGTTCACTTGGGTGCTGGAGGGTTGTGTTTCCTCCCCTGTGAGCTTGCCTGTGTGGTGAGCAAGGTCTGCATGTCACCTGCAGGGGCCACAACCCCGCGGGTGCCCTTGGACCAGGCTGCCCTTTCTGCCACGGGATCCCTTTGCAGTTTCAGGTAGCAAACCTGTAGTAAGGATCAGTTTGATGC
This sequence comes from Regulus satrapa, assembly GCA_013396955.1. Lineage (NCBI taxonomy): Eukaryota > Metazoa > Chordata > Aves > Passeriformes > Regulidae > Regulus > Regulus satrapa. The sequence goes on along the minus strand of VWZN01019520.1, from coordinate 909,175 downwards.
CAACTGACACAAAGAGGAAAACTGTGTTTCTTTGAAGCTGCGGGGGCTGGGCAGGAGGAGCAGAAGAGTTATTAGACTGACACAGAGTAATTGCCGGAAGCGGAATTTGGCCAAGCCTCGTGGTTCATGCTGGGAGCACCTTATGCAGTTTATATTACAGTTATAGATTTTTCTTGTGATATCGCTTACCTTAAATGACCATTGCCTGAAAGACAGCACATAATGAGATAATGTTCATCCTGACACCTTCCTGGGTAATGGCTCAATGTTCACTCAGGAAGAAAATTTCATTCTGACCAAATTATCTCTACAACAATCTGATGCCTTTTTTTTTTTTTTTTCCTTTTTCCCCCCCTAGAGGGTTTATATCCAAAGACTGTCCAAACTTCAGGAAAATATCTCACATGTTCACAGTCTGATTCAATAGTTTGCAAAGAGAGATAGCTCATTAAACAAATGCACAAGTCTTGGCTCGGAATTTATTCATTGTTCAAAAATGTTAAACCAACAGAGGTTCTCCTGCGTTTGGAAAGAGATGATCTTTATGATAAATAATGGCTTTTCCTTTAAAAAAAGGTGAACTTGAGTATCAATTCCAAAAGACCAAACCGTTATGGCAGCAAGGCCATTAGGCTGCAATTTGTCTTATAACAGATGTTGTAGAGTCTTGTCACTTCGAATGCTAAAACAGATGGGATATACACTTGAAAATGTACTAGAAGTATTTAATTTCCTTTCCAGCACAGGAGATTTCTTCTCTCCAAGGTCTTTGATGCTCTTTGCCTATTTGTTAAATCCTGTTGCATTGGTTGGTATGGTTTAATCTCCTTGGAAAGCTTTGTCTGAGTTTGTGTTCTAATACAATCACTCTTGAATTGCTTTGGTTTTGCCAAATGAGACATGATTCAATTTCAAGCTGACTTTTTATTAGCCTCTTTCAAGATCTCTTGTAAACTCGCTATTGTCACTGTACAAAACCATAAAGGTGACACAATATCTGGCGCCGATTTTCAGCAGTCAAGAACAACATTAGCCAAATGCATATTATATATGTCTATGTATTAAAAAAAAACCCCTAGATAATCCACGAGACTCATATGCGCTTTAGATTATAGGCTACCATATACATTGTGAGGTTACTGTTGTTTACAATAACTATGACTTCTCATCATCTGCAGGAAGACTCAGCTGACTTCATTGGACTCCATATCAGGTTTTCTAATCCAATGCAGATGCTTTTTCAAAGTCTGGGGATTATCAAGTCAATCCCCAGATGAACTGGGAAGTTGTTAAGTGAAAATGACGGTCCCTCAGTGATGGAGGAGTGGGGGGCTAAAAACTTTGAATCATTCTCCCCAAGATATGTGGTGGGAAACTTGGAGAGCAGGTATTGACTTTCATACGCTGGTCTTGGGCTCTTAATCTGTGAGTACTGAATAGAAAATATTACAGGCACATCCACGTGGTGCTTACATGTCATACTATATAATCAATTTTCTCCTTTTAAAATCAACTTTCCATGTAAGACTTGTATTTGTTTTCATGAGTCAAAGGAAAAGCCGTGATATTACCACATCCGTTTCATTCTTTCTTAGTTTCAGGATGCATGTAACGCTCTGACAGAATTTGCTTTATGAATATCAGTGTTTAGATAGCTAGCACAAAATTCTGCATCTTTAAAGTGCTCTGTGCTGGGGCATCTTGAGTCTGCCTCAATAAATAAGGGGACTGCATTGGCTGAGTGAAATGGCGCTCTTAATTTCAACTCCTGAGAGATTTTTAGTGTGCCTGTATTCAGAATCAAATCTAGAAGGAAAGTACATCCAGAATGCAAAGGACCTTTCACTGTCTTGAGCTTGGCAGCTTCATTTTCTGAGTTCTGGAAGGAAATCTGTGAGTATAGTAGTTCATAAATGATTTTAATTCTTCCTTTTCTTTCTGGGCTAGTGACCAAAATTTTTGAAAACAGTAAATAAAAGCTTTAAAAAATTCTTTTTCTTTCTGACCATTTTAATGAACTCATTTTCCAGAGGGAATAGACCACAGAGCATCCCCTTTTCACCGCCACTTAATGATCCCTTCTGTCACTTCATTGATACTCTTGTGCCTGCCTCACCAGTTTAACTTGAATTTTTGTAATTCGAAGATAAAAAACAGGCTATTATAGGTTTTTTGCTGACATGAATTTGTACCTTAAGTGGATTTCCTTGTCATAATACTAAAGTCAAAAACAATTACACTGTTTTTCATATAGCTGCATCTTTTGGAAACAGAAAACTCCAAGGGCTGTTCCAGTGCACTGAGCTGGTTGGTGAGAATGCTGAATAAGAGTTCAGAAGATAATTCCTTAGCTAGGATGGAAGTAGGGAACAAGGTGTCTTTCATGTAGCTGTTATTATGGTTTCCAGTTCTTAGGTGCTGCATCTTTATTGACATATTCAGTTTCCTGGTCTTGGAGGGGACTTGATAGTTTGGGGAGGGAGGTTACTATATCATGAAAATGACATTTGCTCCCAAATTTTGTCTGTCCCGCCCTTCAGCTGCATGCTGCATGTATGGGAAGGTAGTATGCTGCTGCTTTTCCTTTTTTTTTTTTTTTTGTCATTTTTTTCTTGAATATTATTTAAAAGGATAACACAATTTGAAGTAATAAGAAACTTCATGAAGTTTATACTTTCCATTCTTTGAAGCAGCCACAAATACAACAAAACTTTACCACCACAAGACAGTCATCTTCAAATAATTTGTTTATTAAATAAAATATTGATCTCATGTTTACTTAAGCTTTTTACTGCCCATACTTCTCCCATGAAGTTTTTAAAATCATCTACCATGTGAGTCAAGTAGTAATTGAGCTGTTAAAGCTTCACATGGCTAAAAAGTTATGTTAAGAATTTATTAGCAGCTTAAAGTGATTCTGTTAGAAAGATAACATGTACTTGAAGCTGATATGATTTGTTACCATAAAAAGAACTACGGGAAGAGTAAAATTGTGTAAGGTTGCCAAAGATTCAACTGAAGAGGGTGAGGTTTATACAGAAGAAACTGTTTGGGGTTTTTTTTGCCTTTTTTTTCCCCCCTAAGTTAAGTAGTTAAAACAATTTAAACACCGAGTTTAAAAGGAGAAAAGGAATTGAGAAACACATGTCCATGCAATCCAGAACCTATCAATAGCTTGCCATCTAAACTTTAACAGTGACTTCTGTAGAAGCCATTTAGCCTGAAGCAAAACGTCTAATCTTGCCTGAGCCTCAGAGAATCAGAGACTCAAAATTGAAGTAGAAACAGGAGTACAGTTTGGTATTTTTTAAAATATTGCCTGCATAGCAAGAATACAAAAGCAACTACGTGCAAAAAACACTTCTCTGCATTCTAAATATAGCAGCGCCCACTTGAATGAATATTTCATACAAGAATAACCTATATAAAAGGAATAAATGCAGGCAGCAATGATATTGGTAGGATATTGTTTTTAGATGGAACAGGTTTTAAATGAGTAAATGAATATCTAATAAAAGCACTAAATCCTTGTATGAGTAAGAGTCTGTATAGACCTGTGTTTTGTTGACTACTTGATAGAAAACTTTAGAAACAGGAACAATGTACATAAACATAAGTCGAAATTAAAAGGAAAGTAGGAAATCGTGCATATTTCTCTAGCTTAGACTTTTTAAGGCAGCTGACTGGTTCACCTGTGATGGGATGCAGTAAATGGCAGGTGTAAACACTGCCCTGTTGTGTACAGAGCCCAGGATGGATCAGGCAGTGCCAGGGAGGAGCCACGAGGTGACCTGCCTTTTCTCCAGCAGGGGGAACGGGATGTTCTTAGGTGGTTTTGGTCGAAATCTCTTTGAGGAAATATCCAGGGTCATGTTAGGCAACTGCTTTCCTTCCCAGAGTTTCACTCGCCTGGGGTCCTGCAAGGTTTCAGGCTGCTCCACTGACACACATTACGTTGGCACGGGATTACCGAGGAACACAGTGTGGGATGCGCTAAGTGCAAAAATTACACCAACCTTTACATTTCTTCCACCACCTAGCTCAGATGCTCCAGTTATGTCTTGGGGGATGTTTGGAACATGAAACTGAAAGTGCTGGCAGGAACTTGACGCAACAAAATGAATTGAGCCTTAGGTTCAGGCCAAAGGGACAAGGAATGCTTAAGGCTGGCCTGACCAGGATCACATTGTGTTCTCTGCGTGCAAGCTGAAAACTTGCTGAGCTCCTGCTTTGGAAACTGCTTTGTAACTCTAGCAGTTGATGGAGAAGGTCATTGGGGAAGCACCTTTTATGTGAGGACTGAAACTTTAAAGCTTTCAGATTTTTGACCAAGTATCATCAATTTGGTACTGTAGCCTAACAAAGGGACATGAAGGAGAAGGGGAATCAAAGAATAGTGTTGAATAGATAGCAGAAAGGTGAGGAAATATCCTGAGGTTCAGACTGTGGGGAGGAGAAAGAGATCTCATGAAAATTATGTATAGAGATAAAAGGGACTATGATCTATTGCAAAACTCCAATCCAGGAAGGTCAGATGGATAAGAATTTTTGTGAAATGAATGAGAATTTTATGTCCATCTGGAATTTTAAATGCTTTCTGACATTTCCTGAGGGAAAAACCATAGTGGGAAATTGATGATTGAAAAAGTTCTAGAAAAGTAGTAGGGCTTAGTCTTGATTTTTTGACGTTTGTTTGTTTTGCAGAATGGAGAAAAGTGTGAAGAGCAAAGGCTTTTTTATATTTTAGACAATGAAGGTGAAGTAGCTGAGAGTACAAAGGCAATAGGCAAGTTGGGTGAAATTGAGCATGAAATGAGATTTCACAATCTTTGTGAAGAGATGAGGAGGAACAACAATGTAACAAAAATGGACTTGAGAGAATGATAGCTAAGATTTCTCCAGAGACAAATTTAATAGTTGAAAGCAAAGGTGAATTAGCTGCCAGATCCTCAAAGATGTGACATTATGGTACAAGCACAGAAAAACCCAGTATAGAGATTAACTTGGCTAAAGAGCTGAGTTCTGCACGGGAGCAAGAAGGAAATACATAGAAGGGGAAGAAAGAGTACCCCAAAATGGCACAAGTATGAAGGGATGAAAGAAAGGTCCAGGCACTAGGTTGCAATGCTAACTAGCTTAGTTAGAGATGTTGGAATGAGGAGGAATCATCCTAAACATACATTAATAAGAAGACAATGTAGACAAGGATTACTGCTTTGCTTACAGGAGAAAGCAGCCTGTTAATGGAATACTCTGAAGAGTCTTTTTTAAAATCCTTTTTTTTCCCTTTTTAATTGAGACCTCATAAAGAAAAATTTTTGCTTTCATATTATTAATACTGTTATAATCAATAGAAATGGGATACAGTCCTAGCCAAAAATAAAAAGGACCAAGTTAGGCATTTACAGATTATTCAAGTGTGTGATTCAAATGATTCAGGTGTTTTCAAATGGACTGGTTGTGATGGACTCAGTTCCAGGGTTTATCTAGAGGACTCTTGGAGCCATTAGTGTTTCCTTTGACAGCCCATCATCTGAGATAGATGATGTACAGAGGCTGGGAAAAGAGAAGACATGTCTTTCATTTTGGAAAAGGGGGGGGGAAAGAGGAGCGAGAGGTTTACAGACCAACCAGTGCCAACTCCAGTCCCCAGCAAAATGCTGGGGGGGGGGGGGAAATCAAATATTTGAAAGCAGCTGAAGGATAACAAGAAAGTAAAAAGCTGCCAGCACAGATTTGTCAAGAGTGAATTGTCAGACCACTTGGATATCCTTGTGCAGCAGGGTAACAGACTTCATGGAAAGAGAAGAAACAATTGACAAAGTCTCTTGAGTATTGTGAGGTCTTTAAAGTTGGCTTGCATGACATTCTCTGAAGCAAGGGAAACCTGGACTGGATGAAAATGCTGTTAGGAAAAACAAAATTAGCTAGAGAAACTGCTTTGAAGAACTAATTTTAAGAGGATGAAGTAGTATCAAAGCAGAAGTATGTATTGAGGGGTGCACTACAGAGCTGTAGTGCACGACATGGTCTTATTAGACCATGACCTGAGTGATACAATACACGTTATACATGTTAAATTTACAGAAAATTGAGAGTGGAAAGTTTTATGAATAGAGAATTGCCTCGAGAATGGGAAAAAGGGTCTAGAAGAATAGGTTGAAACTTTGTAAACTGAGTACAGAAGAATGAGAGTTCAGCAGAAACAATAAACGGCAAGAATATGAGAAGGGGAACGCCTGTTATTGACAGCAGTTCTTTGGAAAAATTACAAACCGAGCAATGTCACGCTGTTGCGAAAATGGCAAACATCATCTAGGAATTCATTAATGGCAATATAATCTGAGAGGTGTGTTAAGTAACTCCTCTGCCATGCTTAGCACAGGTGATGTCTTCCCAAAAGATGTTGACGACTTTGGAGACAATCCAGACAAGAGTGATGGGCATGATCACCATGTCCTGTGAGGAGGTTTTAGCTGTTACGTGTGGATAGCTGCTCTCCCTAGGTCAGGAAAAACTCTTGAGGGTCCTACCAGTAGTCTTCAACCATGCAAAGTGTGGTGCAGAGAGGAACAGATAGGTTTCACTTTGTGTAAGAGGAAATGGGCTAAAATTGTTATTAGGAAGAATCGAATATTAGGAGAAATAAGAAAAAGAGTTATCTGATAATTCATGCAGGGCAGCTCTGGAACAGTCTGTTCCCTTTGTGGCTGGAGGCTGTTAGGAAGAGGAATGACAAAATGTAGAGCTGATCCTGTTTTGGAGCAAGAAGTCCTGCAGACAGTCTCCCCAGTCCTACTTTCCTCGATTCCACAGTTTCGCTGCTAATGATAACCATCCATCTTCTGTAAGTACTTGGAAGGGATTAAATCATTGAGGAATTGCTGTTGTTCTAGGGCTTTACCCTTGAGAATGGCTGCTACAACAGGTATGGCTGTCATTATCAAAGTGAGATAGAAAGTACTTTGGACAGGTGGTTTGATCCAGCTCAGGCCTGTTACAGACAGCACAAAGCAATAGGTTTTCCCTGCTGTTCTGAAACTCCTCGCTGTATATTTGCAGATAATTAGTCTGTCTGTCTCTGTCTTTCACTTACTGTGTTGATGGAACTTCTGAGCAGTACAACTAAACGATTAGAAAATTGTTTAGTTCAGTGCTGGTGTATCGAGTTTTAAATCAGGCTAAATCATACTCTTTTTTTGTTATCCAAGTTATCAAACTGCTCGTACTCGTTTTAAATTCCTTCACTCTGATTTTGATTCTCAATACCCCAGATTAAAGCTCTTTATCCATACCTTCATGCTTTCTGTTTTGCAGTTCCAGTGCAGATTTGCATAGCAAAGGAGATATTTGTGTTTCTCCTGACCTCATCTATATTCTGGTGCACAGCGTGCACTTATATGATAGTTTATTCCGGGATGATGAACAGATGCAAAAGTGTCTTCAATTGTCTCTGGAAATTAGCAATGGTCAATACATCCTGCAAACACAATGCTGGATGCTGTGGTGCATGCAAAACATGCATGGCAGGCAGAGCACATAGCCTTTTCCTGCCTCTAGCACACTTCATTTAATTTTAATAGTAGAAGGAGATGTGGTATCTTTTGAACATAAATATCCTTGTGGGCTAATGTAAGGCTTGGACAATGAGAGTTTTGCATAGGAGAATTTGGCTTAACCTGTCAGTCTTCCAGAGATTAACAACTTCATCAGCTACTGTTGATATTGACAGTCAGTTGCTAGGCTACATGTTTACTGCTAAATGAATAGGCGACTTGGGGCCAGTGTGAATATTCAACAGATTGGCAAATAAGTAAAACGTGCTGTGACTTGATTTGTTAATTATAGTCAAAATAAATGGCTGTATTGATGACTATGATTTTACACAGCATTAGTCCTCTGAAAACAGCAATTAAGTCTGCCATGTAAAC
>VWZN01019520.1:842512-887491 GCA_013396955.1 Regulus satrapa | reverse complement strand
GGGGGGGGGGAGGAAGGAAAAGTTTTGGTGGTTTTTTTTGTTCTTGTCCTTATTAATGGGGCTGGGTGTGCACACCTGGGTGTTGGAGGGCATGTTTGAAGTACAAGTGCTGGGGCTGAGAGGGGTCCTGGGGCTGAGAGCAGCCCTGNATGTTAAACACGTTGAAAGGGTAGAGCTTCCTTGCTCTACCGTGCAGATGTTTGCATCCGTGCAGATGTTTGCAGCTGAACTGTTTCCTCAAAGAGCTTTCCCAAACAGCTCAGCAGCCTCTCTGCTCCTGCAAACATAGCAAAGCCTGTGCTGGAAATACTTATGCTCGTAAAGCAGGGTGCACACAATTCTAATGATAGAAAAATACACTTTGTTGAGATGGGGATTTCTTTCTATAAACTCAACAGCTTTGATGAATTTTTGCTGTAAGATTCAGTGGTTAGAATAGCTTTTTCTGGGAGAATGAGATTATTTTTTCTCTGGTTGTCACCAGCTTTCACCTGAGATGCCGGAGATAGTTTAAGACAGTATTCCTCTAAATGCACAAAATCCTAAGCCTTATTCCTTGAGCTCATCAAAGGAATGTGATAGTCACTTGACTGTTATCTATGACACAGTATCTTGGGTATTTTGCTAAAAAAACAGTGACATGACCAGATTTTGTATAGTCAAATATTTGTGCTTTTTAATTTTGTTTTGTTTATTTTGCAAACCAGTTGTTTCCTCACCAGTGCCTAATTCCCATATCTCTGTTTGGCTCAAGCAATAAGGAAAGGTGCTATAAGGCGTGGCATAGCAAGGATGGGATTATGATTTTATTACAGTTTTCCCCGCAATCACAGAAGGCAGAAGTTGATTATCTTGTAATTGGTATCTCTCTGGGGTGATGCATTTCTTAAATCCTTGTATGTGATGGCACTATCTAGTTACACTGAACAGATTACCTGCTGATTGCTGCTTCTGGGATTTACTGATAATGCTGAATGCCAGCATCTTTCTCAACTGTGAGTGGAAGGATTAATTTCCACTGTATTCATTTACTTTCTAGTGACAGTTAACACTGTATCTAGATTTCATTGTTTCAAAGCATAGATACTAAGAAATCTCTTTAGAGCAGAGCAGACAGGATTTGCTGGCATTTTAACCTGTTGCTTTGATGGGGACAGGGAACTTTTTTCTTTCTAGCTGACTATCTTTGACTTGCTGTTCATTCTTAATAAAGCAGCCAGGTTTTGCCATCAAAGGCACTTTCCTTTGTGTGTTTGGAGATGGATGTTACCTCTAAGGTCAAAATTGTGTACAAATTTCTTTGGTGTTTCAGAGGATGTTCATCCAGGGATTCTATCTTGAGCTGTTTTGCAGCCTAGCTGACAGAACACTTTTTTGTTTCCTTTGGGACGATAAACTCGGTGTTATTTCTCACACTTTTAATTGTATTCAAAACGTAAGAGAAGCAAATACGGTGGGGAGTAAGTAGAGCCAGGCATATTCAAACCTGGTGTAAGCAGTAGAGTGCAACTATTTACTGGAGAGCAGAACTGAAACCGGCCCCCCGAAAAATCCCTCTTACAAGTTGGCTCCTTGGCACTCCTCCTCCCATGGCCAAATGACCGCAAGTCCTGCGGCCGCTCGGTCGCGAACTGGGGCGCTCCTGAGGGAGCGTGCGGGGCTTCGGTAGTAAACAGTGAGCAGTGGGGATGAATGGGGCTGGGGGATGGGGTGGGAGGGGAAGGCGAGGGGGCAGTGATATATTCCTGCCGCCGGGAAGCAAAGCGGAACCATGCGCCGGGTATCATTGCGTAACAGATGATGTATTGTACAGCCTGTACCCTCTCCTAAAGAGCAGAGGTGGGCACGCCAAGCGAGGCTTGAGCCTGGCTCCTGGTGAGTGCCTGGCTCTGGCCTGCCTCCATGGCTGTGAATAAAGGCGAGTTAAGGAAGAGGCAAAGGGAACATGCTGGCATCGCCGTACTCCCCGTTACTCACAGTAACGAGATTGTTGTGAGGGTGAAACAAAGCTTCGCTGCGGGCAAGGGACGGGCTTTTCTTGCCACGGAGGGGAAAGCCCAGGAGACCTGCTCTCCTCAGTGTCTCTCTATGCATCTCAGAGCCTCCTCTTCCCCAGGCAGAAGGGTGGGAGGCCTCCTAATTATATTCCTCCAAGAACATGGGAACTTGCTGCCTTTCACCCCTTAGGAACCCCAAACACCGTACTGCTTTCAAGCACCATGCCCGGGCTGTAGCAGCTACTGCTACCTCAGCCACGGCAGCAGGACCAGTGTGCGGCTTCTTCCTGTACAGACCACAGCTGTCTCCAGATCAGGGTTTGCAAAAATGCAGCTCATCTTCAGCCTTTAAACATTTAGCAATGAACAGAAAATGGGTCTGTGAAAAAATCCCAACAAGATACAATACGGAGGGGATGTCTTTTCCCTCTTTCTGGCAGATCAAACACATTTATCTAAGGTTTTAATTTCTTTTCCTTTCACATCATAGTGAGGATCTTTAGCAGAGAACGGAACAGCCGGGTGATATATTTTTGGGTTATAACTTGAGAACAAAAGCTCATTAGGACTCAAAGATTTTATATGGATAACACCACCCACGGTTACTTTAGATAGGGTAGAAATGTTTTTATGCTTTAGGGCACAAACTAGCTATTAAATTACTAGGGAACTACAAATATCTACTAGACATATCGATGGGAGTGCAAGCAGAACGCAGAGTACTACATAAAATAATTACATACAGCACAGCTAATATTAGATCACATGAAAGTACATGACTGTTCTATAAAAATCGTTTGCCTCTCTGTATTGGACATTGATTGAGGGTGGCATTGGTGTTGTACAGGGAGATGCTGACCTAGCTTTCAAAGCTTCAAAACCTTGTAGCCTCTGCCAGCATTTCTCGACACGGCTGTGCCACTGGAACTGCCAGAGGAGCCAAGTTTCCTCAACTAGAAAAAAGTCCTCTCTTTTCTGTGGCTAGGTGGGATGTAGAGAAAACCCAAACGAGAGGGGATGGATTATCCATCATGCTGAGGATCCACCAAGCAAGCGTGTCCTTGACGTGTGAGCCTGAATTGGGGTCGGTGACAAGGACAACTCTGACATCATATGAGTCATGTGAGGAGGGAGGGGTGTCGCTGCCTCCTGACGGGGGGACGCATCTGTTCCACGCTAGCTCGTGAGATGTGAAGAGGTTGCAGTGCTAAGATGCACATAGGGAGAGTGGGAGTGTGCCGCTTAGCAGGGCTTTTTTGAGTTTGGGAATCTCATCGGAGCTGCCTCTCTTCTGCTCTGTGATTCCCACCCCTCAGGCGCAGGTGGTTGTCGGACCAGGGCTGCCACGGTGGCAGAGGAGCCAGGGGCCAGGCCGGTGTGGGAGAGCACCACAGGGAACTCAGTGCCAGATTTCCTGCCTCGGTGGGACTTCAGAGGTCTGTGTGTTGTCCCTCAGGGGTGCCTAAAGGATAATGGAAGAAAAGCTTAAAGAAGGTCTTGTAGGGTGCACTTTTATTAAGTAGAGGGCATGTAGACCTTGGAATAGCCGCCTGACGTTCCCATTAGAAAAAGTACACTTTCATTTGCTAATAACTTTGCTGAGCTGAGAAGTCAGTGTACAAATGACACTTTCTAAGCTGCCATGTCTTTCTCTTTGTATATCAGTGTTGTGCACTCTATAAGGAAACATTCTTCTGAAGGGAAAAAAATAGTATGTGAACTTATAATTAAGATTACCTAACAAGTGACTCCACTGACAAGTGGGGTCAGTTCTAGCTGCAGAACTGTAAATATTTAATTTTCTGACTTATTTGTTCACCTTTCTTACATGGTGGCAGAGAGCTAGGTCCTGGGAAAAGGTGGTGAAGCAAAATGTCTTCCCTCAAGTACTTCAGATGTGTGCAGTGAATACATGTATGGGATTCACTGGTAGTTACAGTTAGGTTTGTATTGGTTTTGTTTTTATATGTTTTTTGTGGTTATTACCTGAAGGCTAATAATTTTGAAGAAGACGAGGTGATGAGCAGCATGGGGAGCTCATGGGGGTATGTGTTTGTAAATCTAACAGCAGGAAGGTGCTGAGGTCAGTCCCTGTATTCCAACTGAATTGTGGTGGTTGCAAGAGGGCAGTTCTGGTGTGAAAAGGTTAAAAAAAAGCAAAGGGAAGTGAGGAGACATTATGTGCTTGGTAATCTGAAGAAAAGGGAGTTGGTGGGGAAATGTAAAGAGAAAGCTGATACGGTCTAGAAAGGGATAAAGAAAAGACCATTACAAAGTTCTTGGTGGATGTTGATGAATCAAAACAGAAATATGGGCTGAAATGGATATTAAGCATTCTGTGCACAGAGGGCAGTGATTTGTATTTCTGCCTGAGATAAGGAATTACAAGGTGTAGAGGAAGTAAAGAGGAGAATACAGATGCTGCTGGGAGCAACTGTGATAATTCTCCTATTGTGGAAAACTGGCAAAACCTGAACCAGAGCCCTCAGCATTTGCACACAAAAATGAATATGGCTTGACTTTAGGTGCTTCACCATTTCCCACCCTGGCCATGTGAGTGCAGAATGGAACAGATTGTCCATGGAAGTTAAAAATCCTACTCCCCCAAGCATGGGTGGTGATTTGGGGATGCTGTGTGCAGACTTAGGGCGCAGCTATGCTCATGTCCTATCCCTAGGTTTCTCTTCTGGTTAGGGCCTGAGAAGTGAACTTTAAGGAGCAAAACATCTGAGGGGGAATCTGACCCAGTCCAGCTGCATTTCCTGTAGTATCATCTTCTACTCTGCAAAATTCTGCCATAGAAATCTCATACCTAAGTTTTTTGTTTACTTAATTTTTTATTGTGAAATTTTTCTGGCAAATTTTCCTTGGAGCATAAGCTAGAAAAGTTTTGGATACAGCTGGATAGTACAAAAGCCACAACTTACATCCTATCAAAATCAAGGAGGAATTTCATGGACCAAATGAAAAGACACATGTGCAAGGTTGGGGCTTTGGCCCAGCTGAATTTTGGGGGATGTGTACAAGTGCACATATGACAGCTTCTCACAAAAAGACATTACTGGAATTTTCACTGAGTTCTACTCTAAAGCCAGCATCATAAGTACTTGTAATGTACTAACACCATATCGTAGTTCAAAGAGCAAGCCAGTGGGAATTCCAGGGACTTGCAGGACACCTGAATACTGGGGGTTTTCTATTTGTGTCTCTTGGGGGTTTAAGCACATCTTTCAACCATAACGTGTGTATTTCCCACAGCCTGCTGCTGGTGCCCTGTTGTACACCTCTACGTGCAGTAAGAGATAGGCAAGTGATGACAAGCTCAGCCTGCTCCACCTAGCAGGGGCCACCCCATGGTCTATCCCAACAGCTTCCTCCTTCCCGCAGCCCTCCGCAGGCTGCTTTGCAATGGTGGTTTAGTTGCACAAAATCCTTTCTCAGGCCTTAAAACTGATACAATTTACTCCTATTTTCTTCAGTGTTTTGTTTTCCTTTTCCTCGAAGGAAAGCCCCTAATCAATATTGCAGTGTCATTTATAGAATTCCTCCTTTCTCATTTTTTCTGATTTTCCTCGCTGGATGTCTTTGGGTCTGGACTGGATACTCACACGGTATCCAGAAAATGCTGAAAGCACCATCTGTAAAATAGTCACAGGCCACAGTAAAATGTGAGGGAACGATGAAGGTGCTTGGACTTGCTTCTTCTCTTATACAAAGGGAATAGCCTTGAGAATTTTGTTACATTTCAGTCCTGTATGGAGCCCTAAAATAACCCCCATAAAAATATAGTTTCTGCTTTAGTGGCTCTCCCAACACTGATTTTCTTATTAATCTCCCTAGCAATACTTATAAAAATGCTTGACTGTGGTTACGCAGATTGTCTGATGTGATCACTAGCAATTATGCTAATCACAGTCTTCTCACAGTTCTTTCCCATCTGTTTTATCCACCTATGGATACTTAGAGTGATATAAATTATAAGAGAGGCTCCAATCACATCATGCTCTCATTTGCTAGTCGATGTATGACCAAAGATTTTGCATATATAGACTAAGCAGAAGACAAGGCATGAGAGAAAGGAAGTTACAGACTATTACCATTTTCTATGGAAGAGGGAAAAATAACTTTCCAGGGATGCCTGTGACAGAGATGTAGATCTATGGCAGGCCTTTGGAAAACCTTTTCCTACAGGTGTGAAGCCATGTAGGCTGAGCATCACTTAAAGGGGAGAGGGGGGGAAGAAAGTCTCTATGCTGTCATTTACTGAAACTGGAGGAAGAGGAATGCAAGGGCAAGGAGCAGATTTTGTTTGCCTGACCCTCTGATGTCATTAGCTGTAGGTGGAGGATAATAAAACGTTGTTTTCTTTGCTGTGTGCCTGAAGAACTGCAGTTTGCCAAGTGCAACTGGGTTAGTGAAGACACACACTATTCAAAATGCCATCCTCAAAGAGAGAGGCGGTGCAGCTGGCACCCACCCCTGAAAGCAAAGGGAAAGGGATCCTTTTTCCTGTGGGGACATCTCTGTGGTCCTCCACACTACAGCATTGCTTCTACAGCCCAGTGACAGTGCTGGCCCTCAGCATCTGGGGAGAGAACAGGATGACCAAGAGGGCATGTGGCTGTGTTCTGTCTAAAATTGTTAATGTCAGGGCAGTAAAACCTTTTTTGGGGGAGGAGGCTGCAGTGGCATTTTGTCCTGAAGGCCTAGACTGGTGAAAGCTGCATCCCTAATTGCTGGTATGGGGACTGCAGAGAAGGGGCACAACAGGACCAGATAAGAGGGCAACATATTTTTGAGTGGTAAAGTATCTCCTCTCGAAAGCTCTTGGCAGCTGAAAAGAGCTCTATGCTTTCACACCTCAATGCCTCACTAACCTCTGATGCTAAACAACGAACAATGAAAGATATCTCAAAGAAGCACTTGTTTGTAGGATATTGCACTGCTTCAGGAAACTGAAGCAAAGGTTTATGACATGAATTGCTGTTGTGAAGGGCAGTAACTTGTTTGGAAAGTAATGGCCTGCTCCTTTTCCCCTTCATAAATTTTTCCTATCTTTATGTGGAGACTTAGTGCTTGGGAGAAATGAAGTGTGGTAAAGCCCGGATAAGGAAACTGCTGGAGTTTCCAGGTGGAGATAGGATCTGCTGCTAAGTGGAATCCTTAGTATGTCAAAAGCCTCTCAAATCCATGAAAAATGCTTTAGTACCTATTTTTCATTACGTTTGACTGCACACAAATGATGAACTTCTTGAAACAGGAAATGTGTTTTCATTATGTGTATAGACACACCTATCAGTATGGGGCCCCAGCTCTGACCTGAGGGTGTAGATGCTACCTTGATAAATGACAATTACTTTTCTGAAAAACTTGGATTAATCTTGGACACACAAAAATGCAGCAGCATTCACTTGGAGATCATTTATGGCCGTTGGAGAGAAGATCATGCTTTGCTGGAATATTACCTGTCAGAAAAGAACCCCTAAACCAAGAATCTTTCAAGGCTTTATATGACGTTCAGTAAAAACATATCCATCAGGAGATGCTTTCCTGCAGCAGATCCAGGTCCGTGTCCCATTTCCGGCTAATACAACACACAATGGGACTACAGATTTTGAAGGAAATAAATTCTTTCCAACCACTTGTCGAAACTGTTGAGTCTAGGGAAATATATAGAGATGGATGGGATATGTCATTCTTAGAGGGATGAGTTATTTAAAGCTAGTCTGGGGTATGCTATTCTTAAAGGAATGAGGTATGTATTAACAGACTTACATATTCCTATAATGATTCCAGTGAGAACAATGAAAATTGTGACTGAATAAACATAAATTTAGAGTTTAAAGTCAACTTAAGCTTGTAATTTTCAAAAGCACTTAATATTGACCTGACTCCGAGCTCTTCAAAGTCCTTGGAAGTTTTATGCCTTGTGTCAGTAGAAAGAAAATTACTCTGATAGAGAAGGCTTCTGAAATCATGCTCTAAATTGATAAATGCATACTTTCTCTTTATTTCTGATATACCCCTGATAGATGCATATTATTCTAAAGTGGATGGATTTTTTCACGTGAGTCTGATACTTCCCTTAAGAGTAAAGGAATTTGAATAAAAGAAATCTTAAGCCTCTTTATAGTAAGGAATATGTCTTTTGCATCTTACAAAGAGCTCACTGCACCAAAGCTTTAACATAAATACTTTAAAATTAAAAGTATTTTCAAATTCATTTGTTAAAATCCTAACTATATAGTTAAGTCATTGCATATCATATATATGGTCTTAAAATAGTGTCTGGGTGTTTACGACAAGCCTTAAGATACTCAGCTGATAGTTAAATCCATAACATATGCCCCACCTGGAAAATATGGCCCTGAAATAGCTGTTTGAAATTAAATTTCCATGTGAAGTCTGCCTATTTTGGGCCTCATCTCCAGCTGGAAGACTAAGATTAATTTCTTTGAGAGTTAACTCTCTTACCCCAGCTGAGCGTTATATCCCAAACTTGTTTTTGTCCTTCTGGTTAGCTGTGATTTTGAGAAAGGCTTGATTGTGCTTGGTCAGTGAGTGCTGGGAAATATGTAAGATGTGGAGCAAAACCGAAGTGGCTTTAAGGGGAAACTTGTGAGTGAAATCTTAGTCCTCAGAAACTGTCAATTGGAGTTTTGCCACCAATTGACATGGGGTCAGGATTTTGTCCCTTAACTTCTCAGATGTCTTTACTTTTGATGACTTGCTATCTAAGTCTTTATGATATACTAATGCTAGTTTATATCTTCTGAAGATATAGTGCCTGGTAAAATGTAAGATATAATCCTAGTAGAAACCTCTAGTGTGTGTTTCTGTTCTGTTGTCTTCAGGCATTAAAGGATGTGTCTTTTTGGCTACTGCTCTGCTGGAGCTGAAACTTTCCCAAAACTCACAGCTAAGCAGTTCAGTGTGTGTTGCATGGGACAGCTACAGAATTCCAATTACTGCAATGGTGAGTAGCACTGAGACATGTAATCCTCAAATTTAAGTCATTAAAGAAGCTGTAAAGGCACTCGGGAGCATTCAGAACATAAAACAAACACATTTAAATATAAATATAGAAAAAGACCTTCAGGCCACAATACTCTGTCGGAGGCACTCTCTGTCGGAGGTATTATTTGGTATTTGTTTAATGTATTAGAATAATTTGCAAAATGAGAATTACAGCCCCTATTTCATTAGGCATTACAAAGTGCTTGCAGACAGATTCTCAGAAATTTAAGATATGTATGCTAAGAAAGCTGCTGCTGAAAGCAGGCTAGAGGAGGGGCAGAAGCATTCAGTGCAGTTCTTACATGTGTATGTTTTTATGTTATACGCTACTCAAGCAAAGATCAGACATCCTGTTTTATCCTTTAACCTGCTCATCAACCAGCTAATTTTCTACAGTGTCTGTAGCAGAAATAAGTCTTGAGAAGGGATTTGAGGGAAGATTTAAAGAGGGATTTGAGACATTTGGCAACCGGTTGGTCAAATTTTCCGTTACTGACAGTTGACCTGTGACTTCTAACTCTTTGTGCGCACAAGAGGTTCAGATTGGATTTAAAACAAAAACCAAACCAGAGGCATGACTATGGTTTTGAAAGTTATATAGATATATATTGCCTGGTATAACTTGTAACTTATGCTGGTCAGTAGTAGTCTATGGATATGAATTTAAATGAGATCATTATGTGTTTTTGAAAATAATCATAATCACAATAATAATTTTTAAATTATTATTATTATATGTTGGATATGCCACTAAATCCCCACAGTGAGGCATGAGCTCTGTGAACACCGCATGTAGCTGTTCAGATACTCGGGTTTAGCTGAGTGATTACGGTTATTTTAATGTTATCTCTTCTGTGAAAATTATAACATTAGCAATAAATCATTTGTCCTTTTACTATCACCGCCACATTTTTAAAATGAAAAAAACAGATTCTTTTCCTTGCTGCAGCTTCTTAACTAAAAATCAGATACCTTGAAATTACAAGCTTGTGCCACAGCTTTAGCCAGGATTCTTTGCAGTATTCTTTTTGTGTGACAAATAGAGAGAAAAATCACCAAGTTTGTTTAGAAAGTCTTGTAAGCATTTCCCCTGTTCTGGGCTATGCTTTTCTTTTACAGTGTTTCCTTTTATTTACTGAATTGTGTCCAGTGTTATGAGTTGACAACAGTTAGATTTTTTGATTGTGCTTTATTTTAAGAATTTTTTCACTTGCAATCAGTGAAAGCTTAATCGAACACTTTAAAATTCTAAATGCGAATTTTTTTATTACTGCAGTTATGGTTTAAGCTGATCTGTTTTAAATACCAAAGCTTTGTGGCCTAGGAAAATGTTGCTGATCTTTCAAAACCCATGTAGTGATGCCAAGTGTAAGGACCAACTTGTGGCCAGTAAATGCAGCAATTTCTCCCAGAAATGCTCAGCATTACGTGCAGATATATTTCCTCTTGTATGGCTGAAGAGGCAAAATCAGTCACACACCCAGAAGCCACATTATGCCTTCAAAGTGCAACCAGATAAGGGACCCATCACATCATCTGCCTTCTAGACATGTTTCCCCTCTGTTTCCAAACTCACCTTACTCAAAGGCAAACTTTATGGAAGAGAAACCTAATCACAGGCTTCAGTATATGCTGTGCCATAGCAGGCAAGTGAATAAGCAGGGTTCAGAATGGGTTTTTTCGGCTGAAAACCGTATGTGCTGATTGCAACTTTGTTAAATACATAAATAACTGGAGCCCTTCCAATCAGAGCTAGCCAAACCTTTTAATCATATGCAGAAGTGTTCCTCGTGACATAATTATGCTATCCAGACTCCTTCCCTCATTGGGAAATATTCTGTCAAACAGTAAAATAATTAACATGGATTTTAAAATCGGCATTGACATTCTAATGTCTAATTAGGTAATTGTCATTGGCACAGCAATACCTATTAGGAGCATGCAATTTGTGGAAGGGGTTTTGATGGAACAGACTGCAGGTGCAGATGGTCTAACAGCAGGACTCTTACCCGATGTAAACAAAGGTATTTTAATTAGCCATGTGACCCTGATCATTGTTAAAAGGTAAGGGCTGCGCATTCATCTTCCCACCAGCTACTTCCTGGTCCTTTCAAGGGGAATGTTGAAATATCTTGACCTGTGGTAAATTACGTACAGACTTGATTGAAATTCTCTTCAAATCTAATTATTGTTTCATTTGGCTTCTGGCAACATTAGCGCTATATTGCAGTTGGCTCAGAAGACTTACCTTCTTGCTGGGCTATTTTAGGTTTGTAGATCTCAATTGCTAACCTACACAAACACACCAACTTTTGCTTGGTATACTAGGGAAGACTTCCAAGATGTTGGAGTTGAGTTTGCAGCCAGTGCATGCTGAAACTACTTTAAAATGTGCTGAAGGCCTGAATTCTATAAAAGTATAAAAATCCCTTGCTGGTGAGTCTGCATGTAACTCAGCACAGATCTTAGCTGAATGAAAATTAATTGGGAAAATAGGAATGACCACACAGCGTCAGCAGCAATGAATAACCTTGAAGTCAGGAACACAAGGGACCTGATCAGCTCCCCATTCTGTTTGCATCAGCTATGGGAGAAGCTCTGCATATGTTAAATATTCCTGAGCAGACGCTGCACCTGGTATCTGAAGAAAAACTTCATGGAAACTTTGTGTATTTCAGTTTTCTTATTACTGCAAAGTAAACAAGTGGGGGCGGGGGAGTGAAGGAAAAGTGTTTCTGTAGGTTTTTTTTCTGGAGAATTTTATTTTGCCTAAATTATATTATGGCTCTTAATTTAAGAGTATATTTTGCTAATACAGTTTGGCCTTAATCATGTTCAGTTTTTAGCACTTAATCACATAAAACAGTCCCATGTGCTTCACTGCAGTGATGTTCTAATAATGAATTGGAATTGTTCTTATGAGCAAAAAATTAAGTATTTGTAGAATTGTACAATGCTTAGTGCAGGGTCTGTCTTTGTGGTATATTTTCTGCAGTGTTTAGCTCAATGAATTACAGATTACTGATCTTCAGAGCTGACATTCAAATACTGTGAAGGGAATATATCTGTATATCTTCCCTTTCTCTCTGCTTTTTGGAATCTGTTGACGCTGTGACAAGGCACAAGCTCTGGCTGACAAAGCTCCCAGCTTGGCTATTTAATTAACATTTAATACAAGTTTGCTAGGATGAATCTAAGCTGTTCTGAGAACTGGTTTAAAGTGTGTATGTGTGTTTTTTTAGGATTTGCAAAAATACAAACTGTAAATATTCTGATTATAGATAATTATATTACCAAAGTTCTTCAAATTCTCAAGCAGCTGAGATGCATGAGAACCCAGCAAATACACTTTTTTTGAGGACAGCTGCAATGGCTGCTCAGGCATATGATTTCTTTAGCATATGAGAATCCAAACAAATTTTTTTCCATTTATTTGATTTGCCACCGGTTTTGAGGTGGGAGGATCTCTGAGGTGCTGAAGCATAGGGTGCATCTTGGTTATTTCATAGAGGACTTTTTCATCCTATGGCTTTTAAAATGATGCCAGACAGAACCTCTAATAAAATATGTGATTATCATTTGACTTTGCATTCCGATTCCTCCAGAGCTATAAAATGAATAATGTATATTCCTGACACAGGTGATAAGTGCAATAGTTTTGGGGTTTTTTTGAAGCTTTGAATCCAAGCACAGAAACATTTATTTAATCAATGGTGAAATAGAAACTTTTATTGTCAGGTTAAATACCTTTGGGAAAAACCTTTCCTCTTGGGAATTGCATGGGGTATGTCACTGCTTTCCAATCAATGTGAGTGTTTTTCCATTTCTCACAAGCAAGTGCTATAGAGATCTTATTGTTCAAGTGTGAAATAATGTACACTTGTTAGTTAATGCGTTCAACCACCATGAGATAATCCCCAGGTGCCATGATGACCGTCTGTGCTTAAAAATAAATAAATAAAAGCTAGAAAGAATACAGATGATAAACACACATTATATCTCGCCTACTGATGCTGGGGTTTAATTATGGGGGACAATTACCTACCATAGTCAAAGGATTCGCACATTAATAACATTATATAGGGATAATGTCTTTCTAAGCTGCTATAGCATTTAAAAGCTGGTACTTATGTTGCAATCCAGATTCCGTCTACTCGTCAGTCCTGTCTGGATTATTGCTACATTATGTAATGTGGTCTCTTGTGGTTTTTTTACTGTGTAATTAACATGTAGGTCTGACTTATCCAGTCCACTCTAATAAACCATCCTTAATGAGTGAAATAATAATAATGATAATAATAAATCCTACATGATTTCTCAGCTTCCCTGTTACTCTTGCTAAGACTTTTATATTTAAGCAACATGAAAGCTCAATTAAATATATATGTATCTAATTCTATTCATGTGCAGTAGTCTTCTGAGAACTTTTCTCTGGTTTTATCCAAGAAAAAACTAACTGCAGTGGAAGGGTAGAGTAAATAGACAAACTTTCTAACTTTGCATTCCCTGCTGCTCCTTAGTCCTGCACTTTCCCAGAGGAGAGATACACTAAAACCCGTCAAAACTTAATCTCTTGCATATCCTTCTTAAATATTGTGTTTTGTGCTCTTCCCACTGTAAAATCTGTTACTGATCTCTCCTAGGAATGAGTGAAGGATTTGTGACAATATTACAAAAGCACAGGTAATTAGAAAATCACAGAAATACTGCTGTTTCCCTTTTTATTTTTTTTTTAAACTTTTGCTAAGGTACTGCTTTTTGTGTCATTTTTAGCACCTCATTGAATAAGTGGAGTTTATTCTAGAAGCGATGTGACTTCAGTGGGTGTCAGTTTTCAGCAGAGGAAGACAAATCACTGGCTTAAGTTAATGATAGTTGCTAATTTTCAAAAGTCTTGGGGGAAGAAAAAGAGCCATAACTTACTGATAAAGAAATTATTCCTAAGAGTTCAGCACTTTCTTTTGCATATAGTACAGGTTACTGTAAACAAGTGTAGTGTGCCTGTGCTGTGCAGGGGTCTGTCTAATTTACAGTGATAACTCCTGTGCTTTCTGCTGAAATTAAAGAAGGGTTTTTCTCGCTATTTGTTTGCTTTATGCCTTATTTATCCTATGTTGATGCATGAATAACTCAAATAATGATGCACTGTCATGATTTTTATGGGTACCAGGAAAATCTCTTCTTAGCTTATCACAGAATTAAAATTGCAAATACAAACAGAATGTATTGGTTTACAGCTGAACTACAAAGCATGGCATATAACAATGGAATTCAGATTGTTCCAGAGGGAATTATTAATATACATTACATATATATGTAATTTATACCAGCTCTAAATTTACTCTTGGATTTTAGGGGTTCTACTTCTATATACTCACTGCTACTAGGATTTTTTAAAATTTTTTTATTATTAATGTCTTAAAAATTTGCCCATTCTCTGCAAATATCATCATGTAATTGGAAGCAGAGCTTTTAAGAAGATAATTTTGATTAAAAAAGTTTTTCTCATGCAAACTTCCATCAGCCTGAGTGTAGAAATCCATGTACTAACGTAATAACTTCTTAATATAGTACACCTTAATTCAAAGGATGCTATAGCATGTAATCTCTTTCTACATTAAGTATAGCTTAGGTAATACTTTCTCTTGGGATATGGTTTTTGTTAGTTTTATTTTTTTTTTTTATGAAACCATTTTTAGCCTTCAGAGTTTTGCTAGTGAAATATTATATCAATCACCCTGAAACTGAAGGTAGAACGGTGTAGTTTTATCCAAATTGCTTTAGCAAATATGTATGTGTTAGCTTTGTATAGAAAGGTTTGTAGGAAGTATCTTTTATTAGAACAGGGAAAATAGCTGTCAGAATAAAAAGGACAGTCTTAAGGAGAAACAGAAAACTTCTGCCAAAAAACCAAGTTGTTTTAATTAAATTTCCTGTTCTTCTATAAGAAAACTTATAGGCCTAGTTAGCACCTGTGGAGCAGAGCTGGAGTATTGCTGAGGGAGATGCAATATCCTCAGTGATCTGACAGAGGAGGCCAGCACCTGTGGAGCAGCCAAGTGGAAAATCATGATACACCATAGAATGAGTGCTTGTATTGAATGCATCCGTTTTTCTGGCTAGTACATTGTCCCAGGGCTTCAGGATCGTGCTGCAGCAGTGACTGAGCCAGGCATCACACCTCCTAATCTACAGGTAGCCACAGATCAGCTCTCTTAAGGAGTGAGAATTAATGTTTTAAACAAAATACACCGTGTGGATTGTGACCATCGGTAAAACTACAACACACTCTTTGAAGATGAAGATAGGAACTAAAATTCATGATGTGGCTGGATACGAAGAAGCATGGGCTCAATAGATACACTTGATTTATGGCATGCTATAACTTCCTTCATTAACCTAATTCTACACTTCATGGGCTATAAACTACCTGCTTCTTTTCTTCTGCTGAGGGAGAAACACATTACTATCTCCCTCCTCCTTTCCCTTTCTTTCCCCTCCTCTCTTTGCAAACATCCTCTCTGTTTCAGTGGTGCTAACTACCTTTTATTTCAGAAATGGTCTTATAAATACTCGTCTTAATTACACTCTAAGCAACTGTTCTCAACTCGTTTTTAGCTTTAAAGTCTGTTGCTTCTATTTCAGACAAGAAATAGAAGAGGACTCGTATGCCCAAAACCTTGTGTTCTCTCTAACTGCACCAGTTGGTTTAACAAGGGACATTGCCTCCAACTACAAACTTGTCTTGCCTCATTTCCATGTAATTGTGGGCCTTCCTGGATAATCAGGGTTGAGAAGTTTTAGAGGGAGCCATCGTTTTATGACGTACACTTCTCTGCTGGTAACTGGATGTGTCTGATCATTATCAAGCTTCTTCAAGTGTTTGTTGACTGTTGGTCCTCACCCCTGTAGCTGCTGTGCAGGTTTTATGGGATGGATATACCCTGTTCTGCAGTGCATGTGTATAGGATGCTGGAACTGCTGTTTCTCTTGCTCATGAGCACTTATTTTTACTACTGGGAAGATGGGCTATGACTATTCAATGACTTCTAGGGTAGGGTAGGATTAGCTGTATATTGGGTATTCACTTTGTACTGTAATGAGTTATAATAATTTTAACATTGCACATTGAGGGAGATGATCTGCTCTCCAGAAAGTATTTCCAGTGAATAAACAACAGTTACGGGTTGGTGAGATTAGGTCTCATGGTTGCTCTTCTCATTGCAAGTATGATGGTGCCTCAGGGCTTGGGTGTCTATTTTGCCTTTTAAAAATATATTCTGGATGATTTCTGACTCCATGATGTAGGGTCTAGGGATTGTTACTAATGTAAGTTTGTATGCTGCCATTTCTTACTTATCGTATATTATCAGATAGATACTACTTATCTGATTGTAGAACTGCAATGGTACTATGGGTCTGATACTCTCTAGAAAGCAGATTTTTGTGAACTGTATTTTTATGGGAGTAATTTCAGATATATTTTGATGAAGGAGTGATTCTTACTGAATTTATGGTGGGAACAAAGAGAAGAGCAGAAACTTTAAGGCTTGTGTGTGTGTGTTAGTGTTAAGCTTTGGTTGCTGCTGTTACCTAGAACCTGTTCTTTGTAGTGGGATATGAAAGAGTTGAGGTTACATGAGCATTTCAGTGCTGGTTTCCTAAGGTCAGATAAAGTCTGTTTGGGAAGTTAAAATGTAAATTTATTAATATATTTGGGTTTGAAGTATGATGGTTAGGTGTTGCCTTCTAAATGCTCTGGGGTCTACTGTCAGGGAGGTAGATAGAGGATGAAATCACTGGAAAAACTCAGCTGTATATGAGGCTGCAGGATGTTTCTGTGAATTTTGCTACTGTCTTAGCAAGGATATCATAGGTACCTGTAGGTCTCCAGACACTCCTTGGTTATACATGATGAGGACCATGTGATAAGTCTGGGGGATGAGAATGAGAAATTGGAGTACCATCTTTTCTAGCAGTTGCCAGGAAGTGGATTTAGTGGTACTGATCTGAGCTCTTAAATGCACGAGGTCTATAAAGTCTTTGTTAGATTCCTTGCAGTAGGAAAGGTCTGCAAGTCTTACTCATGCAATCTTTGCAGGTCAACATGATGGCAGCCTTGTCTTTGAGTGCTCTTTGACTGAATCACAAGGGTTCTATAAACTTAAAAAGTGATGAATGTAGGAAAGGGAAGAAATGTCCAGAAGCTGCTTTATCCTAGTTATAAAAGAAATTTTGGATATATGATTAGTTTAAAGAAAATATCCTTTAATATATCATATGTTTGTAGTGTTCTGGGGTAGCTTCTCTGTGCAGAAGTGAACATCTCTGGAGAGGTTTATTTGTTCTCAGTTTTAACAGCTATGACAGCCTTGTGCCAAATGTTGAGAAGGTACTCTGTGGTCATGGACACTGTGGCTTTGGCTGAGGTTGTGGTGTCTTGCCCAACCCAATGGTTTGTGTGGTTTATTTTGTGTACTCTTTCTATGGTGGTATGCAGAACAGTAACAGAAATTGTTGATGTGTTTCTTATCTTAATATTGTGATTAAATTTAAATGACTGGAGATCATCTAATTGTGCATATACATAACTGACTTATCTACTACACTAGTATTTGAGGATTTGCCAAGGTTGGGGCCCTGTGGTTCTTGGCCAAACAGCATAAAACCCATTCCCAAAAGAGACATTGCTCTGATCTCTCCTATCATTGTTCCTCAACATTGTCTCTAGTTTTTACACCCACTTAGTGTATACAGAGCTAAATTAACTTGAGAACTTTTCAGGGAATGGTTTGTTTATTACCTTGTGTTACAATACTTACTGTAGTGGAAATTCTGCTTGCTGAGATCTCTGAGGACACCAAGAATACAAACAATAATAGTACTAAATCATGGAAAGTTACCCTTTCATCTGTTTGATATTTACATTCTTTATGAGGGAGAGACTCGGCCAGGTTCATACTTTTGCTTTGTGCGTGAGAAAGCTTTTGCTAGAGTCCTGACATTTTCTCTTGGTGTCTTGCTGCTTACACTGTCTCCTGTACTTGCACTGCTCTGATAACTCTGCAACAGCTCATATCCACGGCTGAGTGAAGAAAAGGGTACAAAGCTTAGAGAAAGCAGAGAAATATAGACTAAGGTGAAGCTGTCGTGGACACACAGAGTAAATCCCCTTGCCTTGTTCCTTGTCTTGGTCTTGTGCAGGGGAGCAAACCTGCCTGGAAGTGATTTGGGACCGTGATGCGGCCCCCTCCCACAGGCACCTGCTCTGAGAGAGGGGTGAGTGGGGTCAGTTTTGCCCTGCTTTCCTTTGTGAAGGCATTTGTGCTCAAGAAAAAACCTTTCAAAAACTTTTTCTCAGACTCCTGTCTGAGAAGAGATCCCTTCTAAAGAAGAGAAAAATTAAACAGCCCAGACTCCTTTCCAAAGACACCTCTATAACATATATATATATGGACATAGATATATAAAGATATCTATATGAAAAGATATATATATTTAATTTATGAAATAGAAAGCTAGTATTTTTATCCCATCTATGCATCTCACAGACTCCTCTTCTCCCTTCTCTCATCTTTCACTTGCTTTACAATCCTGAAAACACACAGAGGAGGAGTCTCCATGGATTTGGGGTAAGAGAGTTGTTTGTTTTTTGTTTTCTTTCATAGTTGTGTGGGCACACAGCCATGTGGTAAGCACCTTCAATTTTAATTTTTCAGGTTTACCGTTGGTTTACCTGGTCCTACCTAGTAAATCTGTATATTTACATTTTTTGGCTTCTCAATATTTTGCTATGTACTGTTAGGTATACACAGGCAATAACAACATTGGTCCATAAAGCCATCCATGAGCCTTTGTACCGAACACAGAAAATTCCTGGGAAGTGCAACAGTCAGAAACATGCAAATTACCAACTGTAGCATCATAAAGATGTAATTACAGGACCAAAATGCCAAATTTTCATTCCTCTTCTGATTAGTTGTTGGAACAATGAGTTATCACAAGATTGCTACTTGTTAATATTGGCAAATCAACAGCTGCTATTCTTTGGTATAATAATATCACTCAATTCTGTGATTGTCATGTATCTAGTTTTACATCAGAAATGATTATGCCCATTAGGATTAAAGTCATTATACAGTGGATTAGAATGGAGCATGAATTTGGATAATAACAGTGTTAGTGTCACTATAGATTTCAAATTATATTAATTTCTGTCAATATGCAAAAATACATTAGAAAATCTTTTCACACTAGAAAACATTTTCACAGTGACTGGGACATGTGTTTGTTTCCTGGTAATAGTATTCAGATGATATCCAGGCTATAAATGAAATAGGATTGTATAATTTACTGTCTGCTCGTAATAAGAATATGCACTCTGTCGTCAAAAATTCAAGCGTTGTAGAAATGATCCCATCTTTGAGCAAATGTTGCAATTACTTCAAGCTGTCGAAACTCTGCTTCCTTTGAACAGAAGTGTCCAGAGCAAATACTGTAACAATGAATCTTTTTATCATTCTGCAATCCCATTTGTGATAAGAGGAATTCCTTGGGGATTACTTTAAATTCTGTACATTAGCAGCAGTTCCGTGGGTTAAATCAGATAAAACGGGCTCTTATCAGATTATTAGTCACATTAGGCAATTACATTCTTATCTCTTAGAAATAATTCGTGCAGCCTTGGTGCTTATTTCTCCTCATTAGAAGAGGCTAATTCCCGATTAAGATCTTTTGCCTTCCGTACAATAAACCTTTATATTGGATTTGCCACATAAATTGAAAAATACCTTGCGGCAGAGAGGGACAGCTGCACTTCCCTTTTAAAAATATACCTCACTTATCACTTAAACATCAGCCATGCACATTTGCTGCCTGCAGTTTGGGACTGAAGATGTCAGCACTCTAGCTTTTCTTCTGCATCAGTGTTAAGGGCCTCCAAGGCCAGAATAGTTTCAGGGGGCAGGGAAAGCAAACATGTTTTCATTTAGTTTTATGGAATTTGGTTTAAATTGCATGAAAATTGAAGAAAGGGAAGGATGTTTCACACACCATTTGCATAATAGCCCTAAATACATTGTCCTGTGAGCAAACTCACCTGTGGGATGCTTTCCACAGTGACCATCCTGTGCAGTGTGAGGAGGAGATCGTGGCTCAGAGATGGACCCTAATCTCTGATATGTGTTGCTCTTTTTTGGAAGTTTTCTGCCAACGTGGTGTCACATGTATGGAGTTGGGCTTGCTGGTAGTTGTGTCTGAAATACGGGTTTGTGTTTATTGTAGGAACTGGATCAAAGTTGTTGGGCCCTTTCATGTAATTAACTCAACCCAAAAGAAATATCTAATTGAGTGATCTACTTCAGATAAGCAAGACATTTGGGAAATATAAATACTTCAGTGGAATGGATGCACAGGAAAAAAATGAACATCAAATTGCTCCATAGCTATGTCATGCTTCCATTTCTGACATCTGTGTCAGAAGCTGGTTGCTGAAACAGATACCTCCCACTTCCCACCCTTTCATTTACTTTTGCAATCATTCCATACTGCACCATCCCTACTGCTGTTCTTTGTGCACCACCACGTATAAATCTCTTTTACACTTGGAGGCCTCAGCCTGTGTTATGTGCACGCTTGTGTGAGAAATGAGTACAGTCACTGTTGCTTCATTATTTTTGGAAAGGATTAGAAAAAATATTTCCCTTACTAGAACTGAGATGATGGGAAGTTTTCAAAGACAAAAATGTCAAACACCTAACTCCTATTAAAAATAAATGGGAATTAAATGTCTGCCAATTAGACCTGTGAAAATCTTTCTGGTGGTCTTTAGGATTGAACCAAATTACATTGAAAACCAGAGAGGAATGTGTTAGGGGCAAAGTGATTGCTTGAGACAAAGTGTTGCCTGTTGGAGGTGGTCCCGAGTGAAATTTTCAGTGTCTGTTTCTACACGAAGGGATGTCATATTAAGTTTACAGAGTGCCTTTAGTAATAATTTCAGTGCAGTGACTGTACAAATATTGCTATGTGCATTGCTTCCATTTAGTTTTTTGTATTTTGCAAGTGCTGTTAAAAATTCATGCCTACAGTCATTGTATTTGCATATACATCCACTGGATTGCATGGGAAAAGCTCATAGCTACTTAATTTCTTCATAGAACGCCTAGAAGACAGTCATGTGGCAAAATTTGAACCTTCAGGGTTGTAGCCTTTCAAAATACAAAAGGAAAACTGCATTTAATTAAGAAATTGAGGACCTGTGAGCAAGGCTAGAGCAGTTCCTTTCACAGACTGTGGGACAGGGGTAAGGTGTTGGACAGGTGATTGGGACAAGGACTTTAACTTAGGTTGCCTTTGTCATGCAATGACAAGAGCGTACTGAATCTTCCCCTCTCTCTGCCCAAATCTCTGTTAAAGCAATCCTCAGAAAATGTTCTCTCTGGGAGAAAATTTCTTTAGGCAGAAATGTTTGATTTAGTCCCAGTTGTGTGGTGCCACACAAGCCCAGGAGCTCTGAAGATGCTGAACAAATAATTTCTGATTGTCTGCACACAAAATTACCTTGTCTAAATAAATCAAAAGTCAGAAAAAGGAAGCATTACCTTTACCTAGGTCTCTGAGATATAAAGATGAAGTAATTTACCAAAATCTTGGGAAATTTAGTGTAGGTCTGAAATACTGAGCCCACATCAGCTACAGTCAATGTAGCTGATGCACTACACCAGTCAATGCACTACAGATCTGATTCTGGTTGTGATGTGCCAGTGTTCCAACGCTCTGATTTGGGTCAGCATTATTAAAGGTCTGTGACAATTGTGTACCTCAGGTGATGGGGCTGAAACCATTGTTCTGAGCCTGGATGGCTCTCAGGCTGCCCAATCCCTTAATCTCCAGCTANGGGAGAGTGGGGGGGGGGGGTCCTGGGGCTGCTCTGCACAATTCCCAATTGGCAACAGCTCCTGGAATACCAAAGCACTGATGAAGGACACATAGAACTACTTCTTAAACTATTGTAGAAGGAAAGAGTTAATGACTTGGCTATCAGAAGTTTTTACAAGTGGAAGGCTGACTTGCTGTTATCTCCAATTGAAGCAGAATAACACAAAATTGATCAATGGAGCAGTAGATCTTGTCTGTTTCTTTAACAGTTATTCTTCTGCTTCTCTGGGTGAATTTGGTTGTTTGCTGACCTTTGTTTTGCTGTAAAACAGATAAACAGGTTCTGCTTGTGGAATACTTTCATTATGATTATTATTATTGTTGAGACTTACTCTGGCCTGGTTCCATTTATGAGGAAAGTCTGGAGCAAAACCAGCTTGACAGGGTAAAGGGGTCTTGAGCAAGCTCCTATGCTCAAGCTAAACTCTTGGCTTTTACTCAAAAATCAAGCATGAAATTTTAGATTACCTAAGGTGAGATACAGTAACCTCTTTTTCTTTGTCTAATAACTATAGCATTTTTCTCCCCTGTGGCATTTCACAAATTCTGTTTCCCTGTCCGTTTAAGAAACGTGATGTGGATAACTGAACTACATGAGTTCATTAATCTTCTTCAGCTTCTAATAGATCAGCTGCAAACATCATTCTAGGGCTNACTGAACTACATGAGTTCATTAATCTTCTTCAGCTTCTAATAGATCAGCTGCAAACATCGTTCTAGGGCTGATGGGTAAAAAAAAAAAAAAAAGAGACAGTCTTTTCAAAAGCTTTGATAGATTTTATTTTTTCCTTTTCTTAACTAAAAGAAAAAAAATGCAGAGAGCTGCTACTTTCCTGGAAAGCCTGTTAATTTCATTGGAAAAATCCCAAGCCAAAACATTTCAATAGGAAATTCACATATTTCTGTTTGGATTTTCTCTCCTACCTCCCCCATTCTCAAGTTGCTAGACTCAAATTGTTCTTTCCTATATATCTAAAAATGAAGTTTCCTACCAACGGATGCTGTTAGCTTCTGTGTAAGTCTCAGAGGTGTTAGATGTTGATTTCTAGACCTTGCATTAGCAGGCCAGGGTAGCAAAGAGCTCAATTAACATGGCCATAAATTTCAAACAGTTATGAACTCTATTTCTTCCTCTCCTCCTCTAGAGTTAGAAGCATTTTCTCTCTTTAGTACAAGTATTTTTAAAATGTGCTCAATAAAGTTATTTTTGTTCCCTGGCATTTTCTCAAGGTCTGATGCTGAATGAGAAACGGGCAGCTCTCTAGGAACAGTACATTGTAATGGTTGCTTTGCTGCGCCGGGATTTGGGAATTTTATGCCTGTGGTTACTTGGTTTTAACAAAGTCGGTCTCTCTGGGACCAGCAATTGTAGTGTAAGCATAATGGGCACTTGTGACATAAGGAGAATTTATGACAAGAGTAACAACCTGCTTATGGTTCTTGTAATAGCCTGCGAGTTCATAGACCATGACCTGCCTTTGAAATCCTGTCAGATGTGGGCTCAGCTCAAAAACATGGAGCTTACAGTGACTGTATCTTCTACTTCTTCCCATGACATTGCAAGGGGGGAGAGAGAGACATGTACCATGTTTTCTGAGCACTGACATGATATTACAACCTGTGCATCAAGGAGCAGCTGGTTGCTTTCCAAGCTCTTTTTCTGGGATGGAAATAGTTGCTTCTCATTACCTTGAATCTATCCCATGACCAGAGACAGGAAGACAGTAGATGAGAAGCCTTGCTAAGGGATGTGCTAAGCTGTTAAGAGCCATGTTGGTCATAGTGACTAGATGGTCACTCCAAGGAAGGCTGTCTGCTGACTCCAATTTCCATTCTATTTGATCTTAATCTATAGATTTTTTTCCTTCTGTTTCTCATTCCTAGCCAGAAGATCATTCATTGCCTGTTAATCATTAAATGATGTCTGTGTATTCCCTGCAATTCTTCACTCTTGGAAAACGTGTTGCCACATGGAATGTTTCCAAAGCTTTAATTTCCTCAAGGATTGCCAAAATATAACTTAATAAGAAAACAGAAATAGAACAATATTTTGCTTTCCCTTTCAATCTAATTCTTTGTTGTTGTTGTTTTTAAATCTAGAATTTTTAGCCCTGAGTGTCTCCACACATGTAGAAATAATTGCCAAAATGCAAATTTGCCAGATTAGAATGAGAACAGCATAAATTCAGTGGCAGATCACAATGATCCACAGCAATCTGTGGACTAGCTCATAGGGGTGTTGAAAATCCTGGAGTAAAGCAAGTTAATAATCAATAGGCTTATGTTTGCTACATAGGGATCAGCAAATCAAAAAGATTTAAAAAAAACCCCAAACCCAAACCCCACTGGAGTTTATTCTGTGTTTGAGCAGAGGCATGAGTCATCCTTTAAACTGCCTTCTCACCACATTTTCTATGGTTCAGTGTTGCATGATGCTTTATAAGAGAAAATGCTTGTCTTCCCAAAAGACCTCAAATTCTGTTTAATTTTAAAGAATAGTTCTTGTATATTATTGCCATGTTCTCACTTGATACAAAGTTCTTCTTAAGGTAGGTTTTGTGAACACCTCAAAGCTTCTCCTAGGAATTTTGAACATTATAAAAGTAGCTTTTGAGTATTTAAAGTTTGGTGGTTGGAAAAAAAGAATTGAAATAAATGTGGCAAGGTCCAGTTTTCTCCAGACAAAGGCAAGTGTTATTCCCATATATGCTACCTGAGCCATTTAGGGTGATGATTTTTGCATGTCTTAGGGCAAATCTATTAGACATGGCAATAGATCTTTTTTCTTGCTAGCATTAAATTGATTTATAAAGAGAAGGAAAAAAAAAAATCATGATAAACCAAGACCAAAGAGACAACAAAAAAAGCTCAAATCTGAACTGAAACAAATACTTAATCTTTTCACTTCCTGTAGCACTGTATATTTAAAACATCATTACTTATATTCAACTGGGTCTTTTCCAATATCACTCATGGAACATGGAAATTCTCCAGCTGACTTCACAAGATTTTGGCTTGAGGCCTGATAAGGAGAAGTGGACTGAGCGTCTGCCTGAGCGTGGCGGAGCAGCGCCCGAGAGCAGGCAGCCTGAACTCCAGGCGATGCTGTCTGATGACCTCTACAGTCACACGCTGGGAAACTGATTTACCACGGGCTCACCCCACACCTTTGGCTGGGTTCTGCCTCATTTGTTGATCTTTAGCTTCTTTCTTCCTTGTGAGTACTGTGGATGCTGAATGTAGCATTTTAGGGCCATACAAACCTGTAAAAAGATCCTGCATCCTTGGACACATTGGAAATGTTACCAGTAACAGGGATGAGCACCTATTGAGTCCTGGCGTGTGGGGTGAGCACTGATTTATAGGGCTGATAACAGTACGGTGCATATATAAAGGGCTGCTCAAGTCAAACTTTACAGTAGAAGTGATCTAAGGACAATTGCTTTTATAGCCGTCCTTACAAAGATTTTAGTGCTCTTAAACTCTTACTTGCTTAAATGCAACAAAAGTTCAGTTGTAGACATAGCTGTTTATTTTACAAGGCAGTAATAGGTGGATTTTGCTGCTGGTCAGGTTTGTAAAAAACACATTCTTTGACTTTAACTATTGTGTTAACAGAATAGTTTTCTCTTTTTGGACTGTCCTTTTGTGTGTTTGATCCTGTTACACAATAATAGAAAGAAATGGTTAAATTCAGCTTTATTATGAATGGGAGTTGATTAATAAATTCAGCTGAAATTGAGAAGAGGTTCATAGTAAATCCTCCTAACAAACCTCCTAAACATTTTGCTTTATTTGGTCACAGTGAAAGAAACTTTTTTTTTTAAATTAAAAAATAGATGTAGATAGATGTGCTACTTAGAATATGTAGATAATTCTAAGCCTTGATGAAGACTTAAAGCTTTGGGATTTGGTTTTCATTTTCTTAAACTTACAAAATCTGTTGGCTGACTGGAGACTTCCAGTACCATGATGAAGCTGCAAGTCTGCTCCGGTTGTATTTGCATGTGAACAATGTGCACAAAATATACAAAGCACCCTAATTCTGGAAACAGTTGAATACCTTAACTAAATTTAATGAAAATCAAAGCATTTGAATAATTTGAACAGTGGAGCATTACCTAAGTATATTTCATTGGAGAATCAGGTAGGAAAGAGTTAACAAATGGAATTTGCATCCCCTTTCCAGAGTGGTTATTGCCTTAGATTACTTGTGGCAAAACAATTAAAAGTCAGTGTACAGGATGGATTTTTGTGTCCTCTGAAAGGCAAATAGGTGCATGTTCAATAAATGATGTGGAAGAAGTTGAGTCTTTAACTTGTTATTCATATTACCTGTGGTCTTGCATGTTTAAACAGTTCTGCTGCTTTGGTTTGCAGTGATACAGATGCTACCACTATTTGCAATGCTTAATTTTGCAGTTCTGCAATATAGCAAGAGACCTTTAGTAAAAATCTTAAATATTTATTTATTTATCCATATGCCACACTCTGTCTTAACCCTGAGTGTTTTGTGGAGGAAAATATTTCACCAAAAGGAAAACTATTTTTACCCCTTTTGCCTTTCTTTGGAAGGAGACAGAAATGAAACCTAGCTGGAGGAAAGCTCTATTGAGAGGGTGAAGAGAACAGAAAAAGATTCTTTTATATTGGTTGGATCAAGATATTAGTATGTGAAATCCGGTTTCACATAGACTTCAAAAACAAACAAAGACGAGTCCTTTTGAGCCTCTAGCGATGTGACTGGCTCCATAAGATCAGAGCTCAAATTTACATGGATCTGTATTAGTTCAGGTATGAAGAGTTTCATTTTGCTGATCTTTTGAAGCAAATTCCACATAGCAGCACAAGAAAGGCCTGCCACATCGGATTTGACACCCTCCAACTGTGCCTTATGCCAATGTTTTCGTTGGTTCCCTCCTTACAAAATAGCTCTTTGCCAGTTTTCTGAGGGCTCCATCCTTTCTTTCTTTCCTGTTGTTTTATTTTTTTTTTTCCTCCTCCCTGTTTGAGAATGGTTTCATTTGGGATTGTTGAAGTATGTATAGAAATAGCCATGAAGAAGGGGGAAAGGAAGAGCTGGCTTGCAGCCCCCTCTATTTTAGTTGAAAAAATACCCCTATTGGAAGGTGATCTGTTGTTTTCTTTTGGTCTGTAAACAGTTCTTAATCTGTGTGCATGTATTATCCAAACATGGGTGTTATTGATAGCTTTACAGTTTATAAGATCTGTACATGTGAAGTGTAAAATACACCAAACCTTGCTCAGCTCTTGGCGTATTTTGTTTCTTTGGCTCTCTCAGGCTTGTGCATTAAGTACCTGCTTTGCCCAGTTGTTTCAAGGTTCCTCACACTGATTTCAAGCTTCCTGCCCTCTGGGCACAATAGAGCCCAGACACATGTGGCTGCATGCTCAGGACCTGTACTGCAATCCCCTTTTCACATAAAGGACAGTAGAAACTGCCAGTAAATGTGAAAATTTCCACAGAGCTATGGGTTAAGCCATGGCAGCATGAGATATGGCAGAAGGCAGCCAAAGCAACAGCAGAGTGCCCAGCCCGTTCCTCCAGGCCTCTGGCTGTGCTCTGTACAACCCCCATGTACAGCTCTTGCCCTGATGGTGCTTGCGTGTTTGCTTGCTCTGCAGATCACTCCCAAGCAGCCAAAATGTGACCCGCTCTCCCCAGAAAATTGAATTACTGTTAAAATAACACAGCTACGGCAACATAGTTCTCTTTCTGTATTGCTGTTGTGGCTCAAAAGGTGCTCTGAGCAAATGGTAGTAACTGACAACTCCTATATTATGCTATATATGGGCCATAGCAGGCTCTTCTTACAAGCTCATCTTTTGCAAGATGGGAAATATTCATAGTTACTCCCTGAATTCTGCAACTTTGTCAAAGATATAGCTTTTAGTTTGCAGGCATGATGCACTGTATCAAGATCAGCAGTTTTCATACTGTTTTTTAGATGCTCCTGCCACACAAGCCTCCCCTCAGTAGGTGGGAAGTGGTTTGTGATCTAAGCTTTGCAAAGAGAAACAAGCAGGGTGACTTCATGGCATTCGATGCAGGCTGTTCCTACTCCCCAGAAATGGTTGGTAAAAAAGCCCCATTTGTGGTAAATATCTTGATTTATAGGTGAGTTCATTAATGATTTAAAGTTTGGAAGGGGTGAGGTGGGTTGCACACATGTTGGTTCTTAGGTCTTCATTTGTGAGGCTTTGATATTGGAGTCCATTTAGAAATTCTCTGCAAATCTTAGAAATAACATTTCTGTGAAAACGTAACACAGAATCTGGTGGCATATGGTTGTATTTAGGTGACTAATACTCACTTGGGGCCACCTTCTTAATTTACTGCTGGCTTCACCATTCATGAGTAATGCATCCATTCCTAGCTCATGCCAATAAAGCTTTATGCCACCACACATATAATATTTCACTACATGTCTTGCCTTCTCCATTGCTGTGGCACTTACATGGTTTACATTTACAGATAATCACCAAAATGAATAGCACAGCCAAATTATATAACTTTAAATTAGCTCTAACAATTAAAAAGTCTAAAAGCAGACTTTGTAACGCCAAGACTCCAAAGATACTATTCTGTCAAGAAATTCATTTTTAGATCACAGTAATAGCATGTAAACATACCCTACAATGACAAGAGTTTTTCTGCAAGAACTGTTTTAAAAATAAGGTCATTTTTTTTCTTTTTAAAAAGGTGTAGCTGGTGAGTTGGACCATAACAAAATGGTAATTTTTCTCTCCGTTAAACTGTGAAAATTGCCAATGTTTCTTTCACCATAAATCATTCTGGGTTCCAGATATCAGCATGAGAAATGCCATGAAACATTCTAGTACCTCCTTTCCCTTGCATCCTGGATTTGATTGCCTTTAACAAAAACTTCTCCAGGCTGTTTTAAGTGCCTTATACCTAAGGGAGAATCTCATCTGCCTCTGAGACCTGGTTGTCAGAATTTTTACAGATGATGTAAACTGGCACATCATCATGTTCCTGGGATGGAGACAAAGGCAAAAATAGTTTTTTGGTTGTAGTGGTGTTTGGTTCAAATTTTTTTTTTTTTTTTTCAAGTCAGCACTGGGGAGATGAGTGTTCTCTAGAATATAAACTGGAGAATCAGACTGCAGACCAAGGTATGGGAACTGGGATCTATTTTTACTGAGAACAGGTTCATGAGTGGAAGAAGGGGAGATTAAAGATTGCAAAGAGAAGAAGCTCACTCGTTGCCCATGAGCAGTGTGCTCTTGCCCTGGCTCCATCAGTTCAGCCTATGTAAGTGTCACTCATGAAGGGGTCACAGAGTTATGCTTTCAGTTGTCTGTAAGCTGTAGGTCATATGAAGAACATCTCTTAAAGATCTGACAAAGTATTTTAGACAGAAGACATAATTTTTTAATTCTTCAAAAGACAAGTTAAATGTATTCATTGCATAAGAAATCTATAATTTAACAGCAGCTGTGCAGCAGCCTTTCCATGCTATAGTGCAGTCTACTATATTGATGATTTCAAATATTTATACCATCATCCCACATTCATGAAAAATATTTAAATTAAACATGCATGGGAACAGATGCCATTCTGTTCTGGCAAGAAAACCTAGTCATAAACTTCTGCTTATGAAATGTTATTTCACTTGACCCCTATCAGTAGGAACTCATGAAAATTAAACTGGGGAAGGAGAAATATTGTATGTAAGCCTTCTCTCAGTGAAACCTTTGAGTGGGTATGTGAAGACAAGACGTTTCCATTAAAAGCAGAACACAGTTTGATAAGGTGAAGCTCACTGCTTTAACTTCTACTGCAAGATTCAGTCCCCATTTAAAAGTTTCCTTTCACCTGCAGAGGACACTTGATAAAGAAGTTTTCTAGAATAAATTGCAGCTATTCATTTCAATTGTGAATGCTTCTATTAATTGTTAGAGATGATGAAAAGTAACTACATTTAGTTTTGTATCAAAAAGCAGAATTTTACTTTTGTTCTTGCTGTACTAAAAAAAAATCCAGAGAGATATTGTTCCTTACTAATTCTAACTTATGTTATGAAATAGGGAAAGAGAAAGGAAATGTCATGTAAAGATTGCAGGCTAAGGATATCATCAGCCCCAATCTATTCAAGTTAAACATTTACATCTCTGCATGTAGTCCTAAAAGACTACATATGCATTTGACTGGCATATTTGTAGCAAGGCCTGAACAAACAATTGATTCTATCTATTGGATCTAATCTGTCTTGGCATTTATACAATCCTTTGAATCCTGTTATCTGATGGAAGTTAGAAAAATAAGTAGGTGATTTCATGGTTCTCTCCACTTCTAATAGATCCTGTTTGAGATGTTAGGATTGGATTTTCTTCTTCTGGCCTTGCATTTCAGCTGTGTTAACAGATTTTATTGTGTATGTTCTCCCTTCCCCCTCCCCAGTGGATGTAAAAAAATCGTGTGACTTACTGACACTGGGGTAGTTGTAACGTATGT
Organism: Regulus satrapa; assembly: GCA_013396955.1. NCBI lineage: Eukaryota > Metazoa > Chordata > Aves > Passeriformes > Regulidae > Regulus > Regulus satrapa. Next base: position 857,038 of record VWZN01019520.1, on the reverse strand, counting down.
TATTTGTCATCTTACTCCTGTTTTAGTTTGCTGAAGGAAAAGGGAAAGGGGATTCCTGGACTTAGACACTTGCTCTGCTTTTCCACATGATACTGTCCTGGGAATCAGAGTTGGACTGATAGAAAGGTTTGATCATTCCTGGGGCTGAAATGGTCTCACGAGACTCAGCAGTGGCAGTGAACCAGTATTGCAAATGCATCACACCTTACATCTGTCCAGAGCACAGAGTTCTGCCTTGGTTTTAATGAGAGTCTCATGACAAAGAGATTCTTTGGCTTGTGGAGGGAGGTCTGTTGGCCCTGTGGGGACAGCTACAGCTGAGGGCAGCTCAGTATTGCAACATTTTGGCCAAAATCATTGAGAGATGTTGCCTGAGAACATGAGGTGCAGTAGCTTTCCCAGTGATGGAAACCCAAATAAGCTACAAGACCTTGCAACTTGTATATTAAGGAAGCTCACCCTGCTAGTTGGGTACAATTTGTCTTATTCTGTTGACCCTGCAGTACAGTTTCTGGTAGCTTTTTTCTCCCCAGTTTTTATTAATATTATACTAGATAAGAAAGCAAGATTATTAACGGTTAGGCAGTCATCAGATTCCCCGTCCACAATATTTTCTGTGAAATGTCAGAAGAAAAGACAAAAGACACAAGAGCTGACTGGTGATGTGACAAGAGGGTACCTTCGTTTTTGTACTCAGAGTAATGTACAAACACTGTTCCTTTCATGGCCTCTTTACTTGCCTTTGAACTTGATACTGTGTGAGTCGGAAGTAACAGCAAACCAAGCTGCATGACCTGGGCTATGCAGACAAATGTTAACCCAGCTCTCACCATGTCCTTACTTCTCTTCTTTTTGTCCCTGTCCTCAAAAGGCTGCATTAAAGAAAAGAGAGGAAAAAAAAAAACCAAAAAAAACCAAACAAACAAAAAAAAACCAACCCAAAAAAAAACAACAAAAAAACCAAAAATATACTGTGTTTCATTGAGAACAGAAAATTTGTCGAGTTATTAAATAACCCCAGGAACAAGAGTGAATCAACTTGGGTTTAAATCTTAGCTTACTCAGTGAATTTTACCATGAGGTATTTTACAAGTTGCTTATTTCTAATTTTTTTTTTCAGAAATATGTACATGCTCACCTGTATTCTGGGAAATGAGATAGAAGGAAATCTATTCTTGATAGCAAAGACTCAGTAACAATAGATTGCATTTCTCAGACAGACATACTTTACAGCCAATGGCCTATTTCAGTTTTAATTGAAGTTTGAGCATTTGTGATGTCCTTAGATTTATGTATGTTTTTTAGAATGAGTAACATAAACACTGGGATCATATTCTCCTCTGCCACTTATCTCCTATGTAACTCCCTCCCTCAAAAAGAAATTTGAAAAATTTCTAGCTTTTGGATGTTGCCAGGACAACACCACAGAACAATGAAAGGACATTTCTTGGGCATTTTGGCAACAAAACAGTCAAAGATTAAAGAACTTAAAATAATATTTTTTAAAAAATCTTGAAAAAAATCTACCGGGATATCTGTTTTGAGGAAATACTGATCAGAATTTCTGCATATATGATACAGTTTGCAAAGCAGGAAAGTATGTACCATAACCAACCATGCTTTTATTAGGGTCAAAGAAAGTAGGCCATATTTCCTATGGACTAGTCTTGGAACATTTGTTCGCCGTCCATTTTTTTGTTTTAATATAGCAACTCATGTATCATTACTGTAAATTCTTTGCATTTAACTGTAAGTGGATCAGTTGGGCTGAATATCTATGGAAGGTCCTGGATTGATAGTCTTAAAAGCTTATAAACCTCTGTTTACATATAGTTTACACATAGTACTGTTAGAGCACAGGCAATGCAGCAATCCTCTCACCAGAACATAACATGATGAAGGGAATGAGTTGCTTGGGGTCCTAGTCCAGCCATGGGTTCTCCAAAAATATCAGAAAGGTGATTTGCTAAAGACCACTGAATGATGGACGGGACCTCTTCTGGGACTCTCCAAAGTACTTGTAGGCAAATTTGTGGGAAAATGCCATTAAGATTCAGATAGTATCTTTCTGGCTATTTGTGTCATGGAAATTAGTGAGCTATCATAATTCTTCAGGATGGGTGAGCTGGCTGCAAATGTGCCCTCAGCTATACCAGTGGCGATTTGCAGTAAGTGCATTGCTTCTGACAGAGTTGCTACAGGCCTCAAGAAAAGTAACTGAGGAAAGAATTGGCTTTATCTCTGGTCCTTTGATAAGTGGTATTTTACTAATATAATGTGTACACACCGATATCCTGTGAAATTCCTGCACGTCACCAGCGGTTTTTATTCGTGCCCATTAAAATGCATTACAGTGAGGAGGTTGCTGAAATGTAAATTAAAGGCTACGGCGCTCATAGTTTAACAGCTGCCATGTAGATTGACAGCCTTTGTGCGCCCAGCTGGCAGTGTCAGGTTAGTGGGTCTCTAGTCACAACATTAATCAGCTTTATTAGTGCCACTAATACCAATTTGTAAGCAGACTGCAAGGATCAGACGGCCCAGCTGTCAGGCACTGCACATAGATTATTACAGGATTTCTTTTTATTGTTTAAGATTGGAATTATAATTTAATTACAGAATTTAACTATTTTTTACACCCACTGAAAACTAGCAAAGGTTTAATATAAAAAAATTGCTAACTTCTTTACCCTGCCGTTCTACCATCTTTTCTACTTCCCTCTCCCCATCCTCCTCCCCGCCTCCACCCCAGCACGCACGGGAGAGAAAATGAATTCGCTTCACAAAACCTGTTGTAGCATATCACTTGCTGAGATGAAGAACTTCTTACACTGCAGCAACAGCTCATATTGTGCTAGTCAGGATTTCCAACTGATTTCAACAGATTTTCCTTACTGCGTTGATGTGATATACCCAGTGCCTTGAAGGACCAAGAAATAGAGGGATTGTGTTTATAATTTCCTCAAAAAAAACCTGCTAGCCGCCTGCCTGGTTCCTAGTTTCATCATAGTAATTACTAATTTTTCATCAAAATGTGTGTGTAAACTTCACAAATCTGAGGACTTTACTAAATTAGGGTCATGTTGTACAGTAAAATCTGATTCAAGAAAAGCAGAGCAAATATAAATACATGGACATCTCTTAAAACTTCCTCTTTTTTTTGGCATGGGACCCCTTGTCCTTATTACATTACACATCAGTTTCAACTCAGTTTTAATTAATGATTTTAAATTAGGCTAAGAGGATATTAGCTTGCAAAGCCTAGCAATGAAGAATGGATGTTGTGGCTCAGACACAACCTTCCAAAATCTCTGCGGCTCACATCTTATAACACTTTCATGTCGGTCATACAGATTACATTTCCTGCAACACTAAAGCAGCTTTTCTAGTGGGTCAGAAACATGATAGGTTTATCCTTCAGTGTGGCCTGAAAATATACGGAGGAGGGGAAAAGAATGCCTTTAACAGCTACTTAGAGCATGGAAAGAAGGAAACTTAAAGATAAAATTTCAGAGGACTTTTAGAGGACTTATGCAGGAGATATTTTCAACAAGTGTTACAGGGGTTTCCTGGTGCCCCAAAATGCCAGGTAAAGGGTATTCCAGCTGAGAGGTCTCTGACCCAAACATTCTCCTACCTGTACCTGTGTGTGGCCCACACAACAGGAGGGTCCACACCCCCACTGTTGCCCTGCCAGGATTGCTGCAGAAATGGGCAGGCTCTGCAGGGCTGTGATTTTTGTCCTACTGGCTGTCCTCTGTGGTCAAGCAAGTCCCATGTTCCACATGGAAAGCCAATGAGACGTGCCATTTCTTGCTCTGCTGGATTTCTCTATTTCTCAGAAAGCACTGAAACACACGTGAAGCAGCCAGGTGCAGTGGATATACGTGTCTGATTGAACACTCAGTTTATATTGCCATTGCTGGGCAGGAGCAGAAATACAGTTTCTCTTTAGAATGATTCTTGTTTTAATATATGAATACTGACAACAAAATCAAATCCCATCTTTTTCAACCCAAGTGCCACAATTATGAAGATATTCAGAAGGAAAAAAAGGGAGAAAGATTTAAGTTGATTTCTTTTATTTAAGATTTTTGATTTGTAATGAGGCATTTTGGGCAATTTTTGCATCTGAAGTATCAGGCCCAGATGGCAAGTATAGTGGAAAAAACAGGAGAGCAGTTTTTAGACACAAGGTAAGAAAAAAAAAAAATTACATGCAAAGACTAAAAACTGGACAGCTTCCCATGATGAACAGTAACAGTGACCTAATGGTCCTCAGATGACCAGAACAGTAAGAAGATGGCCAACAATCGCTGCCCTGTTACATAACAGAGGCAAGTTATTAGCAGATGAAGTTGCAAAGATTACAGTGCTTACCGTTCTCTGGCAGAAAGCCACATCTTCACTGAAAGAGCCAGCTTGGTCCATGTTGCCATGAGTAATCCAGGGACACAAGGGCAAGACCTCATCTTTCAAAAAATAAAATCTAGAGAATACTGAAAAAGGGACTGCTTATGGATACTTTTGTGAATTTACAGGTGGTGGGAAAAGTTCTAGACTGCTGGAAAAAGGAAACCTAGTGAAGAGATTTAAAGAAGGAAAAAAATAATTGAGCCAGTGCAGCTTGATTTCTTCAGAAAATACTGGAACAAGAAATCAAGGAGATAATGGAAGCAAGCAAAGGCCACAGACTTGTCAAAGCAAATAATATCAAATATGTTGACTTTCCTTCTGTAGCAGAACAATACACCTTTTTAACAGGAGGGAAATTATATTGATTGTGTCTTGTGGGTTTGATGCTGTTTCACGGTGAATTATTATAAGTAAACTAGAGAAGCGTATTTCTGAGGAAACCACTGTAAGCAGGATGCCACTTTGACTGGAAAATTGTAACTACAGATTGCAGGTACCAGAGGAGACCAAGACAGAATGGTCACAGACACAGAAACCTCGGTATGGAGGAGAAGAGTGAATGAAAGTTTTGTCTGGGGAAGACAGGACTGAGGGAAGACAAAGTAATCTTTAAATACATAAAAGGGAGCAAACAAACTGTTTATCTTGCATAAGTCAAAGTAATACACTCAGATTGTAAAGAAAGGTTAGTCATTAGAAAAACCCTGATTTGATAATGGTAGGAATAGTCAAGACTTGCTGGGAAGATTAGGGAGCCTTTGATATTGGAAGGCTTTGCAAACAAGTTGGGTGAGCATCTGTCAAAATGACGCAAGCACTGCTGATCTTGTTTTTGGACAGAGGTGAGCTAGATTTCTCTGGAGGCCTCTTCCAGCTGCCTTCTCCTATAAAATTTGATTCTGTAACATCAGCAACATAATGCATGAGTTGGCTGTGGGCCTTGCCTTGCCGATATCATCAGCAAGTGCTACTTGGTGGAAAATAGCACAAGGTTGTCTCGGGGCCAAGAAGGCAGTGCACTCCCTGCCGTGCCCCAGGGACCTGATCCACTTGGCGTCTGGCTGCTCCCAGCCCCGCTCCAGCTTATTTACCTGTGAGTCCTTCTCACAGCAGCTCTCAGCTGGAGGATCAGGGCGCCTCCATGCCAAGCCTTGAGGAAGGAGGAAGGATGCACCTGGACAGCGTGCTTGGCTTGTCAGTATAGGCAGCGTTTCAGAAAAGCATCCTAATGAACCGAGGTGGGCTCTGGGTAGCAGCCCACACCCAATATGCTGTGGGCTCTGGGTCCGCAATGACCAGAGCAGAGGAGATGGCCCACGAGTGTAGAAACGTTACTGCTGTCCTTACTGGAAGAGAGGCTAAGAAATCACCTAGAAATTTGCAGGATTACAAACAAGTACAGCTGTAGGCAATGAAAGTGCAGGGTTCAAAAAACCTGAAAGCATTAAGAGGTTAAACCTGTAAAGGATGTGGAGTTTCTCTGTAAACTAGTCAGGCTGAATGAAAGGTCATCACATTTTCACGAGCTCCTCTAGCTAAAGAGTGCTTCTGCCAAGTTTTCTTTTAAGTATTTACAGATAACTTCTCAAACTGAAAAACCTCATTCTAAAATAAAAGTTTAGATCATTAAGTGTGCATGTTCAATATTTGATGGACTTAAATATTTTATAGAAATCTTGTGGAAACAGAGGAAAGTTACTGGAACATATATGTTCTGATTATAATCCCTCTAGAAATTTGATGGGTTTATTAACCTTATGGAAGCTCAGATAAGTTGAGCGTTTTAATTAAATGTAAACAACTTTCTAATAACAACCTTGACGTCTCTTCCCAGAGAGTGATCCTAGAGGCCCAGTGCACTTAGAAATACCAAGGAGTTGCATTACAACCTGCTGAGACACTGCTGTACTGTCAAAATGATGTGGCAGTGAGCACATTTTGAACAGTCCTTACCCGATGTTCTGAGTCTCAGTCAGCTTTAAAAATGTATTGTTTCCTTCCAGCTTTATTAGTTCTTCATCTCTGTGTAAAGGGTAAACTTTCCAAAGACTGGAAATTTAATTCAAAGTTTTAAACTTGTTCTGAATTCAACTGATATGAACAGAACAGAGACATTTTGGCTACCTGTATTTGTGGGGTTGGTTTATGCAGCGATGGTCCTGACTGTCTCAGGTGAACTGAGGAAAGTCACAGAGGCTTTTCAGAGTAATTTCATACTTTCTTTCATCACAGTTCTCAAAAGTTATGACTGTGCCCAGCATTTATCCCTCTGCAGTCAGGGAGATTTGGGTGTGGATCCAGAGATGAGGATGTGGAAAATCTTTGGTCAGCAGTAGAGGTAGAAGTCAGAAGTTAATCTGTTTCTGCTGGTAAAGTCACTGTGCATGTCTTGCATGGCTGATGCAGACAACTTGTCATGGCAAGGACATGACAGTGAAGGTTGGCCTGTCCTTCCCTGCACTTTCATATGTGGCTTTGTCTGTGGAAGAGGGTAGAAAGTTAGGGCTCAGTTTTCCTATAGCACTTGTTTGGGGTTTTTCTGAGCAAAGAGTTGATCCTTTCTGAGTAATGAACCTGGCTATTCCTTCTGTTCTTCAAATGCACTATTGCTTATTTTTTACTTGCCTCCTTAAGGCCAGAGAGCAATTATATCAACAAGCATCCTTATCATCAAGTAAGAAATAGATTTTATGCAAATTTGCCAGAAACTGAGAGAGGTCAGTTAGGTAAATTTTGTACTAACATGTGTGATATGTTCAGTGCTTATCAGGAAGAGCTGAGGCAGTTCAAGGTTCACTCATCAACAAGGAAGGGGAGTTGTGGAAGTGCAGAGATTTGTTGATTCAAAGGAAAAAAAAAAAAAGGGTGTTAAAAATACCCCCCAAAACCTTTCAGTCTAGCCGTCAAGCAGCACCAAGGCTCTCTCTGTAAATGGGGCAGCCCTTCTGACAGTCAGCGACTGGGGTCCTGCTCTTTAAAACTGGCAGGAGAGACCAGTGAAGAGCAGAAGAAGCAGGTCAGTGAAGCTATTCCCACAGGCTGAGAGCTTGAGGACAAAGCTTATTGATCCTCTCCTCTGTGCTGAGGGGAAAGCCCCAGGGAGCAAGAAAGCAGCATGAAGATAGAAACTACTGTTGCTTGCTATTTTAATCTCTGTCTGCATTTGGAAAAAACCCAGCATTATTTCTCAATGAAAATGAGAAATGTTCATTCCTTTACAGGAATCAAGTCAGGGATAGGAAATATTAGTTGGGGAAAACTGTGGAAGAATTAATCCTGCAGAGAAGAGGGATGAAAGTCAGCAGGGAAGTGGAGGAGAGTGAAGCTCATTTTGCTCTCCATGTTTATGTCAAAGACCTGGTCTCTGGAGTCCCTTCTGTCCCAGCAATGACATGCCCATCGTTGGACCCAGCTCAAGAAGATGCTCATTTGCTACTCGTGTGTGTGTAAAAGGCTGTCCTGAAGTAGGTCATAACCGTGAGTTGGGAAGGGCTGAGCACCACTACAGAGATGCTGTCTTGTGGGAACCATACAAAGACCTGAGATTATTTTAGAGAAGAAAAAATTCTACCTAGGGAGCTAGCATTCTAGTCAGGTTCCTTTTAAATGTCAGCTGCTCTGTGTGTTACTACAGTGGAGCTCAGCCTGCAATAACTGGCATTTATCAAAGCAATCTGTTTATTTTTTTAACATCTCATTTATGGCAGTTTTAAGTTCTTTACATTGGACTGTAGAAAATCCTCTTACAGATGCAGAAATGATCCCCCATATATTTATATAAACAAAGCTTAGGAATGGGAAATCTAAATTGTTAATCACTTGTGCTGTTTTCTCCATGGAAATATCAAGCAGCTTTCCTTTGAGAGGGTAAAATACCCTCTTTGCACTCCATACAAAAAGGTTTTCTTTGTTACACCTGCCAGCATGAAAAAGGATTAATTTTAACAGAGCTTAACCTAGCCATCTAGGGGAAGCCGTTTAAATGACTCCATGTCTTGGTTGCTTTTAATGGTACTGCTCTGGTGACTTCATTTAGTTTTGCAAAATATAAGAGCATTTTTTGACCTATGCCACTCAAGTTTGTTGAATTTCATCTCAATTGGTATCGATAATACAGGCAAGCCTTGCCTGTACTTCACTGTGAAAAATACTTACCTATTCCTTTAGAATAGGTAGTAGTTTTTCAAGAACATTCAGCAGGGAGAGCAAATAAAAGGTGCACCTTTTTTAGCATTTCTTCATTTTATAGGGCAAGGAATCCAAATTTTGTATTTTTGAACATTTGCAGAACTCTTTCAGACTTTTGTTATATAGTAAGCAAAAAATTGGTGAGTGTTTTTCTGGATTGGATTGTTCCTTCTCTTTTTAGCTATTTTTAAATGAACTTGTCTTTTATAAAATAGGCAAGCCTAGAATTTCTTTTCAAAGGGACTGGAAAGAAAAAAAAAGTTAATTAAAGCAGGAGTAGCTTTTTATTATCTTGACACCTTCCGTAGCCATTACCGAGGCGGAGGAAATGCACAGGTCTACAAGGAGCACCAGTGTCACACATCCAAGTTCAAAGAACGTGCTTATCAGAACCTCAGGCTGTGGAAACCTTCGAGGAGGAGGTGCTGCAGGCCTGCACACTGAGAGCTCTGTAGTGAGGGCTGGCTGGAGCTGCTCACCTGCACGAGGCCACAGGGACTTGGGACACGCGCCTCTGTAAGGCTGCTCCAGAGCCACAAACAGGAAAATCATGGGACATTTGGCCTTCTTAGTTTTTGTGATTTTACTGCCTTTCATGTGCTGGTAAACCTATCAGCATAGAGAATGGATTTTCAGTTCTCACTTCTGTGAGTAGGTCTTTGGGAACGAAGTAGTGAACCAATGAGTAAGAGGGGGTCACAAACATCAAACATCACAGAGAGAAATGCAATCTCTTCTTGTCCCCAGTACTGAGGCAGAGTAAACTGCTCTTAAACCATCCCTCTTGCGTATTTCAGGAAACAAAAGGCATCAGATTCAACAAAATAAGGGTTCTCCACTGAAAATTATTCAAACTTTTAGGACTAAATATCTTAAGCACAATAGGCTTGTCTAATTGCTGACATAATCTAAATATTTGAATTGAGCTGCTGTGGGCAGTATTCAATAAGAAAAGCAGAACTGTGAAGATTTGGGGTTTTTGTTTGTTTGTTTGTTTTTTGTTGTTGTTGGGGATTTTTGTTGTTTTTTGGGTTTTTTTTGGGGGGGGGTGTTTGGTTGTTTTTGCTTAGGATCCATCTTGCTCTCTTCTTTATTCTTGGTGTTAGCAGTGGTAGTGAATTGCTTATTTAGAATTTGCTTTAACCTATTTATAATGAACAACCTCGCTAAGCTGAAAAGTAAATTTGTACAGAGGTCCAGGTGACATCAGCTTCTGCAAATACACTGGAGCAGATCAGTGAACAGGAAGTAATTAAACCTTTTAAGGGAAATAAATCTCACCACTCAATGGAACAACCAAAAAGTTCCCTATTTTAGTTTTGATTTTCTTGTGGAGAAATATTTTATATCAAAAATTATCCTCACTGAATCTAAGATTTAATAAAATTTTTATACATTTGGACTTTGTTGGTCTTTGCAAAATCCCTTGAACGTAATGAAACATGTCACTTTGAAATGAAGTTTCCTGAGATACAAAACCTCTAGTTCAGCTTAAATACAAAAAAAGGAATTTCTAGAAACAGTCATTCCTGTACTACTAACAAACTATTTTAGCTCTGTTATTTTGCTTCCTAGATACATATTTGCACATAAAACACTATACAGTAAAGATTTCCAAAATTAATAGAAAATTGTAACTTCCCTTTTTGAAGGATTAAATCTTCCTCTGTGTGATATGTTCTTTCTCTTATTATTATGGAATCATAGTTTCTAAAATAACCACAGCAATTTAACTTTTCCCCCTTTTATTTCTGTGAAAGTGAAGGGAGAGAAACTGCCTCTAGCAATAGTTCTCTGCTTTCTGACAGTGTTGATTTAGAAGTTATTTGGAAGAAACTGTGGGCAAGCTCTGTGAGCCTGTTGCTGTATCAGATGCAGCCATGGGGCGGTAGATGCTCCTGTAGTGAGGATGTGTGACCAATGCCACCTGTGTGACTGCAACAGGAGATGTTTTAAGTTGTAGTGAAACCTCAAGACTTTGCTAGATCCTCCTCTTGTAGCCTGTGGGATCTGAAGGATCCCTTTTTTTTGCTGTGCCAGGCTTTGCAAGTCTGCTTAGCACAGAGCCATTAGGAGAAAAGCTGCCCCAGCCACATTATTTATAAATCTGGATAAACTCTGTAGCTGAATATTTTTAGCAGTAGGTTTCTGGAGCCAGGAGAGCACACACCAGTCTAAAGAGACTCTCTAAGCATTTAATGTGGTATTTGATTTAATTTAGACTAAGCCTCTTGAAAAGGGTTATGTCTACAGATCAATAAGGATTGGATCTGTACAGATCCAATAGATCTGTGGATCAATAAATGCAACTGCATTGCACTTAATTATGATCTGCTTTAAATGGATCATCAAGTGTAAATTATTTATTATGGAGGAGTACCAATGTTAGCTGAAGATGCCACTCTCCTGTAACGCTCTGCTGCTGTATGATTCTAGGCAGGAGGAAACAGAAAGCTCCTTGCCATTGCTGATGTAGGAGATGTGCTTTAATTTTTTTTTTCTCCCTTGGGTTAGAGTAAAATACTCATATAACAAATAATAAGGCACAAAACATAGATTGTTTTACTGATGGCACCAGATTTCAAAATCACATCAAGAAAGTGAATTTTTTAATGCTAGATTTTGCCCTTAGAGTAAGCAACTTCAAAGGAGGTGCTGCTATCTTTTAGCTGCATTTGTCAGGGATCTCCTGAGTTTTCTTGCATTTCTTGACTGAGTTTTGTGATAAACTGGCATCTGTTTGTTTATATAATCTACATTAACCTTAGTTTTTGCAAAGTGCAAGAAATCCTATAAATAACAGAGTAATTTTANATATATATATATATATAAAATTAGGTTATAATTAGTGTTTCTGTAAGAGTACTTAGCTTTATTCTTTTCGATCCTCTTCACATCCATTTATTCTCCTGTACTGGCATATTGAATTTTACGTGACAGGAAATGTTGATCTGAAGGTGATCTTGAGCAAGACACAGAGGTCAAGATGAATAAAAGACTTCATCTGGAAAGGAGGTGACACAATGGCAGTCAGGAAATTAGCTTTTTCGTATTCCTGAGTTTTCATCTGTTCAACACTGTTACTGGAGCAGGAATAGGTGATACGACCTCACCTTAGGTAAATTTCTAAGGTTAGTACATGAAGGCTGAGAGGTGCTCTGATGTGATGGTGCTGAAAATTTGCAATGAATTACCATAAATCATGGTCTTCTTGTAGTAATTTAAATAGAGGAACGGGGTTTAGCATATTTCATCCCTTAAATCTTCCCTTTGCAGGTATTTCTGATAACTCTGGCAACTGTGCCTCAGATTGCTGTGCTGTTGCTGCATATTTCTAGGTGAAGTGTTTTAGGCTCTCTGAAAGAGCCTTGTACAATAATTTCAGAGTTCCATGTATTTTGAAAACATTAATAGCCAAGTGAAGAGTGCACTGAAGAATCCAAGTGTGGTGTAATAAATGTATATGTAGTCTGGCAACAACATGTCAATACATCCAAAATTCCAAAGACCTTGTTTTGCTCTCACCTCTGGGAGAATCTCAGTGCAGTGAAAAGAGCATGTTAATTTTGTGGGTTTTGTTGAGGTTTATTTTTTTATTATTACTTCCCCTTTGTCACTCAGTTTTCTGGAGAATAAGAAAAGTCTCAGACATGAGACAAACTTTTTTTTTCCATGGTTCTGAAGAATAACCTAATGCAAAACTGTTTGATAATAGAAAAATATATTCAGTCTTCCATTCTATTTCATAGTTATTTAACCCCTCTTGCAAGGCCAGCAGAACCTTACAGGTGAGCTGTTCAGTGAAGCTTCTGTTTACCCATAGGCTTCAGTAGCATAGGGGCAGGGTAAATTGCTTTTCTGTGAATACATCTTATATGAGTTCAGGAGTGGCAGAAGTGACTGGATCTTTTTGCCCATCACCAGTCCGAGTCTGTCCTTTCTGCATTCCAGCCAGGAAGGTGCCAATCTCTGTAAGTCCTGTGGCACTGATGCTCACTCCCTGGCAAGGTCTCTAATATACCCCAGCCTTAAGGAGGGGATCAATATTGGGTTCAGGTGCTTGATGTTCCCCCTTTGTATCCCGTGGCTATTCCCTAGAACCCTGCTGTAAAACAGCTGGCACTGCTGATGATTGGAAGGGCTTCCCTACTCCCGTTTGTCTTACTTCTTGAAATGTGTTTTAAATTAGCCAGGGCTGAGAGAGTTTGAAATTTGTGATTCTCCCCTTGTACACTGGATTTGTTCTGTCCCGTTGAGGTGATCAGCTTCTCATCTCCCACAGACGAATTTATTTCCATTCCTAATAGCATATTAAATCCTTTTGAACAGCAGCACATCATAGAATCACTGAACTATTAAGGTTGGAAAGGACCTCTAAGATATCGTGGTATCAGTAAGATCTTGTAGGATCCGAACTGTGATAAAACTTTGAAGAGCTGTAGTTAGTGCTCTCATGGGACAGATATGTGATTTGCTTGATTAATGCAGTTTGTGGCAATAACAGATAAATGATTTTGTAATCATCTGCTTAAACTGCCTTGCAGATTTTCATACAGCATACAGCACTCTCATCCGTTGTCAGTTTTCTTCATTGTTGTCCTTTAGGAATAAAAGATACATATCAAAAAGTACTTTAAGTAAGTTTCTGGGCCCTGCTTTGGGAGTTTATGTAACCTGGTTACGGTTTTCCTGTAAACAAATCCTTTGATATATTACCTTATAGTAATTCTGTAACAGGACAACAAATAATCTATAGCAGGGCCTGACCTATAATTATTAACACTTCAGGTGGTTAACAAATGAGATACAGAGCATCTCCCTGCTCTGAAAAATGTTTACCCTCTTCTTTTCCTTGGGATGATGACAAAGGTTTTCTAACCCTGGCTGATGACAGATGAAGAATTTGGAAAGTCCCTATCTCCCATCTGGGAAAGGCAATTGCAAGCTCAGTTGGCTTCTTTCTGTTTCTAGGAACAAGTGAATCAAGGCAGGGATTTGGAGGATTCCTGCTTAATCCTTTTCTCAGGGATTCTTTTCTCCTTTTCCTTTGGTTTTCACCCAAGAGGGCTGACCTGACATTTTATCTTGTGTCTAACCTAAGAATCAGAAACACCATCTCTGCTTCCCTGCTACCCTACATTTCTGCAGTGGCAAACTAGGAGGGAGGGAAGGAAGGGAGAGATGAAAAATGCTCTTTTAGCCCTCGGTGATGCTCAGGTCATGTCCTGAAGACTGATGATCCTTTGCAATCATTATCCTGATTGCAGTGGTTTATCTGCAGGGGGGCTTTTTTTTTCTTTCCTCTCACCTCAGGCTGTGTGACAATAGAGGGGGGAAAAAAAACCAAAAGGAAACAAAAGTAAGAAAGAGAAAGGAAGATAAAACACTCCAGCAGAAAGCATCTCCAAGATTAGATGCTTGCCTGTGCGATGTAGGCTGAAATGCTTATCCATGCTTTTGTGATTAGCAGGCTGGATTATTACGTAACCCCGCATCTCTGGGTCTCCCTGCTTCAACTCTCGCTCAGCCCACTTTGCCTCAAGTTCCCACTGCAATGGAAAGGCCGTGGCGAAATCTCGACTCTAATATCCTTATGTTGACTTAAGCAAGGCTTTACTTGGCCTTGCTTCATCTTACAGCCCTGATCTGACTTCATCCTGCTCTCTAGGGATGTCAGAGTGTTCTGCTAAAGCTGCCATGGATTAGATCACATGGCTTGTGAATGAGCATTTCCTTGTTGGAGACTCAGATGGAAAGCTCCCTCTAGGAAGCAGTGAGGTTTTTCTACAGCTGAAATCAATGGTAAAGCTCTCACTGATTCCAAAGGAAGTAAGATAGGACTCAATAAATTGATTCTTTTTCCATATATTTTAATCAAATTCTACAATTCACATGGTGCCTTACTTGTCAACTTTTTTTTCT
>VWZN01019520.1:771557-825910 GCA_013396955.1 Regulus satrapa | reverse complement strand
GGGGGAAAGTCAGTATCTATTTCTAAAGCAATTTCATATTCTGCCCCAACTGTTTGCACATGATAGAAAGGGGCTGGAGCTGCCTACTATTATGATTAGTACTATTGTTATCGCTGAAGGGCCTCATTGTTCTAGAAGATGTTAGGTTTGCACGATTCACAATCCGTCTCTATTCATCCAGGAAAGGTTAGGAGAGAGGATCTGATATTCTGCAAAGGGTTTTTCCCCCCCCTCCCTCCCCTTCTCCTTTACTGGCTTAAGGCAGAAAGCAGGCAGAAGGTCTCCTATTAACTAGAATTAGGAAACAGGGATCTAGGTGCCTGGGAACAGCCGCTCCGTAGCTCTAATCCCAGTGAGGACCTTAATTGTATCTGGTTTAACAGTTATTCATGCTATTTTACTGCAGGCAGGCACGGTGATTAGGGACATTGGTTGGAAAAATCTGTTCATTAGCCTAATAAAGGCTGCCTAAGCCTGCTTGTTCAGCCACTAATAATCCAACTATTAGTGCCATGCTAGATGCCTTGGTATTAATATGTGTAGTTTACTAGTGTCACAACAGCAATATGGGTCAGTTTAGTGGCTCCTCGGTTTCACAGTCAGGCACCCTGTGCCGGTGCAAGAAAGAGAAAATGAATGAGTGAATGAGTAACAAAAGAGATCACACCATATAGGCGAGCCCCCCAAATGTTCTTTCCTACAACTCAGAGGCAGCCCAGGAGCTTTAGGAACGAGGTTGTTTGAGGACAAGAAAATCAGCCCTCTCCAGTGATGGATGTTCTTGAAAAGCAGTTTATTTTTCCATAGGTGTTCACTCGTTTCCTCCGCAGAAGCACTTTGGCTGTCTATCAAATATTCCCAGAGAGTGACTCCTGGGGGAGAGGGGCATTCTCCGTGTTCCCAGCCGGGCAGTGCCTGGGCAGTCACAGCTCCCGGCGTGCGCTGAGACCAACACCCAGCCCGGCCACGTCCAGGCTGTCTCTGGAGGAGGAGAAAAGGAG
The DNA here is from genome assembly GCA_013396955.1 of Regulus satrapa. Classification (NCBI taxonomy): domain Eukaryota; kingdom Metazoa; phylum Chordata; class Aves; order Passeriformes; family Regulidae; genus Regulus; species Regulus satrapa. Next base: position 824,909 of record VWZN01019520.1, on the reverse strand, counting down.
GTGTCATTGTATTTTTCTCTGCTTCCCCAATTTCCCTCAGATGACCTAAACTTTTCCTTTCCTGATAGAAGGAGGTAAAAATACTGCTCACACTTTAGGGGACTCATCCGCCCTAAGCATAATCCTTGTGTTGCTAATTAGAGTGTCAGTGGTTCCTTTGGTAATAAAACCCTGTCATTCATCTTTCTCTTTTATTTATGGGAATGATTTGTTTAGTTTTCCACTGGATGTTGAAAATTATGCTAATGTAATATTATAAGTGAATCGGTGCTAGATACCTTTCCATAGAAGTTATTTTCAAAGATTTTAATGAGAGATTAGAACAATTTGAACTGGTTTATTGCTTTTTCTTCTATGGCTGATCTTTCACCTGCATTTCCTGCATTTCACCTTTCTTCCTGTGAGGCATGATATGTCCAAGTTTGCCTTGACTTTGAACCAAACTGGACTCCTAACCACAAGCATAGAAAATTAAGTATAAACACACACCATGTATGTCTGTTAACAGCACTGACATTTGTGGTGAAAGGAGACCAAATAAAACCAATAGACAGGTAGGTCACCTGTCATTACCTATAGCTACCCACCTAAATTCATAGGCTATATGTTCAACTACCCCTGATAAATACTCCTTAGAACACAAATTGCAATATCTCCCTCATCCTTATGGAGAAAAGGCAGACTTCATCTTCACTGAGCCTCACTTGCTGTCTTTTAAATCCAGAAAAATACTAACCAAACCCTCTCACAAAGTTTTGGCAAGAGCCAAAATCTGCCCTTGCTGAGTGCTGAGGAGTCTGTGTGAAAATGATACTGCATAACTGTAAAAGGAGTTGCATATTGCTCAGTACCTTTGGGATAGGTAGATATCTTAATACATCTTTTTTCAATGAATGACTTTATTTTCTCTTCTGGGCATGTATTTTATTTGTAAATTCTATATACTCATTTATAAAAGATATTATTTGAATCCATTTGATTGGTATCTCATGAGTTTCATGTCAATGGTATTTATTATTTTTTGATAATACTGCATTTCAATGGTTTGTTTAGTGAGTTAAGAGAGAATATATCAGGTGGGCACATATGCAAATATCTATGTCTGGGGTGCTGGTGTTACACTAAGTGATGCTGCACATTTCATAAATTTTAGTCAAGTGAAAAAGTCTATTTTTCATGCTCCCTGGGTCATCAGCTTCCTGTGTTCCAAAACTCTACTTCCAGAACTACTGATACAGATGCCATGTAGATTCAGGCAGCAGTGAGGAATATACTTTTCCTTGCCTGCAATATGGAAAACAGGTGAAAAATGATCACCTTTGAAAAATAATAGAGAGAGGAAATGACTTATGACTGATATTTTCTAATGTTTAAGGTTGTAATTATCTGTTTTACTCTAAAAGCTAGATTATTTCTAGGACTTCACTGAGAAACATCCCATGTTCTCAGTATTTCAGACATGATAGATTGTATCTTTTTAAATAATTGTAAGAGTTTGGAAAATATTATTAAAATCAATTCCTCCTCCCTACAGAATTAATCACAGGTGGTTGTTTAATACATGGAAATCTTCAGGACTAGGAATAGATGTCTTTGTGTGATTTCTGCTGTGTCTCCCTGCCTGATGAGAAAAGCTTTATGTTGTAATACATGATAAGATTTTTTTCTATATATAATTTTGTTAAAAGTAATCAGATTGATTTCATGTGACTGAAGAGAAAGGCTTTTGAAGAGACTGTTACTGAGCATGAGGTACCTTTGAAAGGTCCTATGTGTTGACTGCTACCACATTGCACTATAATCATTTTATTACTACCATGTTTTCTTTTGCTCTTTGACATTCAGCTCTATAACTCTGTCAGCCTTACTTTTGATTTTATTTTACTTTTAAATCAACAATGATGGACATAGAAATATGTTATAAATATTAAACTTTTCTGGGAGTCTAGCAATGAGACTGATCACAGCTTTAAATAATATTAACAAGAACTGTTGCTGCAGATGCTGCTGTGTTGGAGTAGTTCTGTAATAAGGGCAGAGGAGGCAACTCTCATGTACTCTGTTCCCAACACTGATGGTGCTTTGTGAAAAGTTTAGCAAGAAAAATGTACTTTACACGGCTAGTCTTAAGAATCTGTAAAATTATTATCATTTCAATTCCAGTCTCCAGAGGATCTCATAATATGGAAATATATTGGGATTTCTGATTGAAAATCTCAGGAAAAAAGCCTTTTTTACTGGTTGCTTGCCTTTAAAAAGCCAGGATCTTTATTTCAGGAATTAATTGCTTTGTTTACTGCTTTGTTTATTTTGGAGACTCTATCTGAGATATAGTGCTGTAACTGCTTTTTAGCAAAGTGGAAAAATATTTGCTCTGCTAATGCATTCAGGGGAATTAAAGTGAATGCCTTTTTCTGCTGTGGTGTTGCTAGACTTGCAATAAAAACTGTATGCTCTTCATTGATTTTAAGCGGTCAGTGAAATGATTTTGCCATTGCATATTGAAATCCAGTAGTGCATTATCACTTCTCAGGGGTTATTCAGTGAAGAAAGTGCACCGTACCTTATTTTGTTTCAAACCTGCATCTAGAGGGATGAAGTATGAGAGTAGCCAGAATTCAAAAAAACCAAAAACAAACAAAAAAAAAAGGTCTAAATTTTGGAGCATATGTCTTAGCTATGTAGATTAGATCTCTGTATGGACTGTGGCAATGCAGGAGGATGACTCTTAGGTCAGTCCAATTCTCCAGCATACAACCTCAACACTGACTGGCAAAGCTGAGATACTCATAATGTTTATGTTATAAATACTGCCATCATGGATATGGGTATTCAGACTCCAAAGAAAGGAAATCAAGTGCAGGACTAGTTGTCAATTGACTACTGAAAAATCTGAAAAGCTAAGCAATCATCTTTCAATTATATTGCATGCATGACCATCAGCTGTTATTTCAATAGATGAATTTATTTTGTTTCACCAGCAAGAGATACTTTCAGCAGAAGCTCAATGGAAACTGCTAATTCATGTTACCAATAGTTCCTGAAAAGATAATTCAGTCTAGACTTTGGTGCAGTTTTAATTGGATTCCATGGATTTTAGATAAGCCTATGGCTGGAAGCCTAATTCTAAGAACCCTTAAGGAGCAGGAAATGGTAACTTTTATTTCAACACCTGCTAAAGAATGGGCCATGGAAATGTCTGTAGTTCCACAGGTATCTGGCTGGAAAAAAAACCCAACCAAACAAACCAGTTGTGGTCTCATTTTGTGTTGTTTCTAAATACTTGGCAGTGCACATGAGGGTTTTCTGTGACATCTCTTGTCCACCTCATTCCTTGCTTTACCTTAGTGCTGGCTTCAAATTCACATCTTAAGATGAAAACAGATCAAAGACATTTATGATAACTTACTCTGCGACCTTATTCAGCCTCTAGTGAACCCCTCTGGGGAGGGAAAGGCATTTATTCTACCTGCTGGTAGCAGGTTGACTGCTATTTCTGAGCAAATTTCACTGTAGATGAAACCTTCTAGATTTTCCACACACTGCCAGTATTTATCTCCTCCAATATATAAGGGCACAGTTTTCTGGAGTGAAGAACGTATTTTGCAGCAGCCTGCTGAAAGAGCAGACGAACTGTGAGTTACTAGGAGGGGCTGTGCTATCTGATGGCAAGAATGCTGGATGGGGATTCAAGAGATTTGTCATCTATTCCCTGCTTCTGCCTGGTGCCTGTTGAATGACCTTCAGCAAGTCACTTTCTCTCTTTTGTCTCAGCTATCATTTTACCTAAGATGTGATAATGAAACACTCTTTTTTTAATAAACTGCTAGGTGCTGATGAATAGCACTGATGAAAAGCACTGTACAAAAGCTAAGTGGTATTGAATATGTGATTGCACTTGGCTTCATTGAATTATGACTGATATTACAGATACTGACCAGCAGGTAGTTGTAATGGTCCAGTAGATATTATACAACTCTCAAATTTTCTGTTTGTCTCTGTTCATGAATCTCAAAATTAATGCTTCATAGATTACACTGATTTTGCTTTCTGCTGTAACCTCACAGAGAAGCTAAAATCTTGGGATCTGTTGTCTTGGGATCTGTTGGTGTTTATTTTGTCTGCTGACCTTGGGAGGGAATAGAACTCAAGATGCCTATTTGTATTAGCTAATTTAAGATTAGTTAAACATAGTAGGCTGAGGACTCTGGAAGACTTGTGTTCAGTGCAATTTATTGTGCTTGTGCAAACACAAGACATAGAATTTCCTCCAGCTGTGACCCATCTGCTGTCCTGAGTTAGTGGGAGCCCAGTGCTGTACCCACAAGCTGCAGGAGGCAGAGGTGGCTGAGATGCTGTGTGGGACACCCTTGCTTAGGAATGGTAGGCAGATTTAATACATCCTTCTGCTTCTGTGTGGTCATGCCTGCTACTGGACACAAGTCACAGGGAGGTGTCTTACGTGATTTGCCAGAGATCTGTGCTGAAACACATGTAGCTAAAATTTAGGGGAATATTTTAAATCTCTGAGCAGACTAAGAGGCAAAAAAAAAAAAGACCAAGGGTCTATTATGGCATTAAACAAAAATTTTGCTACTGACCTCTAAGGCTTTTTGTTTTTAAAAAGTCTTATCCTGATGCAGTGCTTTTCTGGCTTCTAACTTAATTTAATCCTGAGGTTCTCAGCTGCAGTTACATTGAGGCTCTTGTTTCTCCTAGCACTCTCTGAAGGATTGGTAAATTCAGCCCTAAAATACCAACTACCTGTTAGTGTTTCTCAATACTAACATATTTATTTTCAATAGTAAAGAACTTGATTATTTCATTTGTGGGATTTTTTCAGAAACACAGCAAACAAAATGCTTCATGTGTATTTCTTTGGCATAAAATTTGCACTGTTATTTTTACTTGCTGAATTACGGCGTTAATATCACCATTCAATTTTGTTAAAAAACCAGTCTTTTATAGGTCTGTATTTCTCTGGAGTTGATAACTTCAACTCACGGATCCTATCTCTTGGCTGGCTGCTGAGCAGCATAACTTTAATCGATAGCTTTTGGACAGGATACATGGACAAATGATCAGAGCATGCCCCCGAAAAGTCCAATAGCTTGGAAAGTCATAAACATGACAAAAAAAAAAAAAAAAGTATTCAAAAGCTCAAGTAAAAAGGAAGTGACCAGAGTCCATCTGTTCTCAGTGGCAGCTAGACATCTATCACTCGTATGTTTTAATATCAACTTTCCATCTTAGAAATTGAAGTTGTCCTAGGGGATCGGTATTTGAGTGCTTCTGTCATAGAGAAGATGAACTTGCTTCCATAGTTATGCAGTATGCTGCAAGAACTGAAGAGAGACATTTGATATAATAAAAATAGCAAACCAATAAAATATGAGGCTCTGTTAATGTTGGCTCAACCATCAGAAATAGAAAATTCCATAAATCATGCTCCTCTATCTGTATGCTTGAAAGGTGTGGTTTAATAATCCTTCCTACCTATGGCTAAATGATGAAAATTGCCAGGATAAAGGACTGTCTCATTTCCTGTCTCTCAGACTCCTCAAAACACAAAAGAGTTTTTAATACCAATACCTCTGTTTCAAGTTTTGTCTCTATTATGAAGAGAAACAAACCAAACCCCTCATACACACACACACAATTTGTTCCCTATATTTATTGCTCACCAATGTGCAAAGATAAAATTGTGTCCCCTAAAAAGTCTAGCCTAAGCAAAGGGAATTCAGAAAATGAGTGACAGCTGAACAGCTAACTCACTTGGCCTCCTCTCAGCTTTTGTCAGTAGAGTTTAATTTCCTATTTTTGGAAATATTCATTCAAAAGCTGAACTCCTTTACTTCTGTACTTCTCCATAAAATTTCTTATTTGCTTTGCAAACCCCAACAGTGAACTTCATAAAAAGTAAGAATACAAAATCCAAAAAGTAGAGAGTGATTCATCCTCAGCTGAGTTATAGATTTGAAGCCATTGCTAAATGGTATTTTTTTAACCATTAGTGTCCAAGATTGGGATGCCACTGAACACTGAAAATCTTCCATTAACCACTTAAAGAGGAATGAAGATCCCTTCCCCAAGGATTGGTAAACTAATACTCTGATTAAATATGATCTTGAGAATTATTGGCAGTAAGGATACTTTTAAGGAAGAGTGATTTTTAATCTTAATTCTCATTTTGCTACATGACTTGCTACAGGCCTCTCTCGTATCTTATTTGGTGATGTTATGTATAAATTTTGAGTAATATACATTCTGCTTGCTGCTGTTTAGATTTGTGAATACGTTTAGAGCCTGTACTAATTTTGTGGAAAGGATAAAAAGAAGAGCTATTTAGATTATTTGAAATCTTTCAGCTTGCATATAATTTATATTACATGTGCTATGGCTTCCAGATAGACTCTCCCAGACAAAAATGTAGTAAATGAATAAAAATATATTTATATTTATATCTATATGTATCTATATTATCCCAGATAACTTTTGTGTTCATTAGGATTCTGTTTAGGTCTTTGCTATAATAAATTTACAGGCAAGCATGACTTTTTAAGGGTTTCATAGATGTGCCTGTGTTTCAGCACTGTTGGCACCGGTGTTCACCATCTCCTTCTCAAGGGCAGAGCATGGGGCTGCTCCCGCAGTCCTTGCTCTGCAAACCTCTCACCTGGATGCCAGAGCATTTCTGTGACATTCAATATGGGGATTCACACCAGAAGAGTCACATTTGCCTGTAGGTCACCTTCCCCCAGGTCTTTTTCCAAGGGGGAGGGAACTGGAGCCAAATTAAGTCAAGCATTAGCCAGCAAACAGATTATTTTGTTGTTCCAACATTGAGATGTGCTATTTCTTTAGCCTCTTGCTTCAAGCTGGGAACATTTTTTTGGAAAAGTTGTATTTTTCTTTCGAGCCTTTTTTGTTTACTTTTCACTCCCAAACTGGTGCTATGAGGAGCTGAAATTACATCCACCACAATTTCCCTACCTCAATGAAGAGATGCACTTGGAGCAGAGTGCAGCAAAGAAAATCTGTTCACTTTATTATGTAATGCAGCAAAGCTGAAAATCTTGATTAAAACATCCCTGTAATAATAATTAACTTCTTTCATAGCTTTTCCCCCAAGGCCTGCCCGGTTTCTCTGTTCCGGTTTCCCCCGGTGTCTTGCTTGTAGATATGGGCACGATGCACCTCGTGGTGCAGCTGCAGTGCAGGTGACGTGACTGCTCTTACAGTGCCGTTACCATGAGGCAGCTGCCAGTTCCAATTAACCTCTGAGAGAGAAGGACTCAAATTGGTGCAAGCTGACAGATACCTGGTGACGGGAGGAGGACGATGATCTCGGTTTATGTGTGGTTAGGTTATGACCCAGCACGTATTACGGAGTCATCTGGCTCCCAGAGGCCATGTGTGATGACACACCCACGCTCAGGAGCTCCTGTGCAGAGTGTGGGATGAGAACAAGAGTGACCAGGGCATCCAGTGGGGCAGCCAGGCAGGGCTTGAAGGCACTGTGTACGCAGAAACAGGTCATGCCAAGTGCTCTTGGGAACAAGGACAGTGCTGCCAGCACATGGAGGAGGGTGGTTAGATGTTCCTGTGGGTCTCCAATCGTTTGGAAACTTCTCAGAACTAGTTATAGTCTTCTGTAGTGCTCTGTTGTTCTTTAAAAATGCATCTTTCTCTCTCAAGAATTGTGTTTTTAGAGAAAAATATAATTTCCTGGCATGGAGTAAAAATGCAAATATTCTCAGAGCTTGGTCCCAGGTATTTCCACATGGGAGAGTGGATGTGCTCCTTTCACAAAGGTTAATGAACCAACCAGAATCAATGCCATTTAAGACTTTGTTTCAGTAAACAAAGAATCTTTAATTCAAAAATAGTACCATCATAAGAAACTGTTATAGGATTATAAAATCCTGATTTGATCCAGCTAAAATCAGCTAAAAGTGAAAAAGATTACTAGTTCTGTCAGTGAAATTAGCTTCTACTTGAAAACAAACTTTGTTGAATTTAGGGAGATATTAATAAAATTCATATAACTACAAAGGCCAGAAGAATACAGGGTACAGGCAAAAGCTATTTGTCAGAGATGTAAGTCTATCTGAAACTTTTATTTCCAAAAGAGGGAAAAGTATAGGCAAGGGCTCCAGATCCAACCAGAAATGGAATAGAAAAAAAACAAGCAAAAAACAAGCAAACAAGAAAAAGCCAAACCAAAACAAACTACAAAGCCTGAGAGTAATTTTATTGAAAGAAATCTAAGTTTTGTAGTTCAGAAGGTGTAGAAATAAATTAAAAGTTTCTAGTAATCAGCTACGTTTGTCACTTGAAAGACTTTTTTTTTTTTCAGCCACAGAAACAAAAAGACTAAGGAAAGAAGAGAAGCTTAGGGAAGGAGTACATGAATCATTCTCCCTCAGTCAGCCACAGCTCCCCTATCCCTCATGTGCTCTACACATCACAATTCTCCTGACACTGCTGGTACCAAAATGTCTCAACACAGAATGGGGAGAGAAAAGAAGCCTGAATTATCAGGTTACCAAACTGGGCTTTCTCATCATAGCCCCATCTTTAAATTTCTTTCTCTAAATGTATTTTTAGTACATACTTGGTAAAGGAGGGCAATTGAAACTAAAGGAAAATACTGCCTGGGAGTGAACAAGTGAAAAAGTGGACATAGACATATGTAGGCAGAAAATAAGAAGGTGACTGAAACAGCAGTGACAGTCTTACAGCCTTTCTCCCCCTGTTTGTATTAAAGCCTGACTAACTTGAGCTGGAAATGCAGTTTTAAAAGCGGATTACACGGTGTGGCTGTTAACCACAGCGAGGCACAGACTTGTGACCCAGACTGCTCCTTCCCCACTTGTGCAGCAGAGCCTTATCTGGCAGTAAAAGTGCAAGCCCCTAATATTGATTTTTGGCTAACTGATAATCAGAACGAAACTGGGAAATGAGCTGATTGATACCTGACCTGCACCCAAATATCCCAATAAAGTGAGCTAAGCTTCTTAAAGTTGACATAGATATTATAGGAAGCTGTCTGGTTTTGCAGCAGTTGCCTGTGCTGAACATGAAGAGGAAATGAGTTTTGAGCTGCTCTGTCACCTCGTTTCATCTTCCAGTGAGGCTGAGGCCTTCTGTATCCAAATTATCTATTCCTTACTCAGTTTTCCCTTTGCTTTAAAAAGACATGATATCCATGATCATATTGAATAACGGGATTTGTTATTTTGTCTTTCTACTTTTTGCTATTTAGAAAAAATACAGCAAACCTCTACCTGAAAACTAAGGATTTGAGGAGTTTGTCATCATCTTCAAGTAAAAGCATACGCTTCACTTGTACAAAAACATTTCTTTTCAATACAAGCTCTGGACTACCAAAATTATATAGTAAGTGGTTATTATCTCCTTCAGTCTTTTGAAATTAATTTTCTTCACTGCCAGTTTTTTTCTTCTTGAAAAAAAAAAAAGCCCAAATAAACCAAGCTGTCTCAGCTTGAGTTGTATGTGCTCCTTACAGCAGGAAACAGAATTATGACATTGCATATCCAACTTTTGGACATGACCTCTGCTTTGAGACATTCCTTCTGTGTACTCTGCAACACTGCCATGCTAATACCTAGAAAATCCTTATGAAAATCTACTATCCCTACTGCAGAATGTTATCTTTTCCAGGTTTCAGGGGTAAGCAGTTATGTGTATAATTCGCTACACTTTTTTAAAATTACGTTTTTGGAGCACAAAGCCATCTACTGAAATAAGACAGTAATGTAACCTCACAGAGATCTATTTCCTTACTCTGCTGCAATTCTGTGTAATGGCACCCTTAGTTCAGCTGGGACGCCCTTTGTGCCTCACCAGTTAGAATTTGCTTTGCGTACATCAGCAAGTGACACTGTTGAGATAGAAAAATGCAATTGAATAACAGACCTTAAAGCTTCTAGTGTCTAGTCCATAGCAGTTTTACTTGATCTCCATATGATGTTTTCTTTCTACATGAATGCAGGTTTTTTTTTTTCCAGTTTAAAGCTATGTTTTCTGCTCCTATATTTTTACAGTATTTTATATTAACGAAATAATAATCTTTGCCTGGAGACAGTTTGTTGATAATTTCTGAAAATTAGATATTCAGGTCTGCAAAAAAACAAACATTGTTGGAATTAAGGCAATGTGAAAATGGGAATTAATTTCTGTAGTTCTGTAGTTTAGTTATGTTCAAATGGTTTCTATAGACACAAAGAAATTGAGTGCACAGGCCCAGATTTAATTTTTATAAACCAAGCCCTAATTCAACAAAGCACAAAGCCAGTGTACTGTTTCAATCCTCAATGCTTTGCCTCCAACTTAAAGGGGCATTTCCTTCTGCAGTCTCTGATCATCACTTCTGGGCCAAAACTCAAAGTCTGGTTATTTTCTCATACTCCTCAGTCAGTTTTGATATCGATTTGAACTCATTGCTTTCTCTTTTCTACTTTTAAGTTTCATTCCACTTATGAATCTGTTCACCTGGTGAGTCTATGTGCAATATCTTACTAGGCACACTTGCCAGAGGCCTAGGATCAACTGCACAATAGCATAAATGCATGGAGGCCAGAGGGAAATAGTGTTTAATTGACCACAGTCAATCAGATCTGAACAGTTATGTGGGACTTTGTTCACCAGAAAATGTTAAAGTTGTACAAAAAGTCCCTGAAGTACCAGAGGGATGAGAAGCTTCTATTGAAAAAACAGATAAGGACAGAGGAAACTGATTGTCTAAATACAGCAAAGGAATTTGATTAATAACTCAGCTTGGAAGCAATTGATTTTATAATTCTCATTTTACTGACAGTTCAAATGACCTAGTGAAGTTAGAACAACCACAGCCCCTCAGTTAAATGTAGGGCTAACTTTAGTTACAGGACTCTGCTTTTAATCATGATCAACTTGTTAGTCATCGTCATACAGTGCAGACCAATTTCCAGTTCTGGAAGATTGCTGTAGTCAGTTCATAAATACCTGCATTTGTCAGAGAAACTGAATATCAGATAATATCTGAAGTGGTGAAGACTAAAAATTAACATCTTCATCACTTCTGACAGCATCTGGCATTTAGTAACAGCTTCAAATACTTTTTAAATGTAGAGAGTATCAGCAGCAAAAAAAAAGCTCTAAGTGGATGTAATTTTCGTGCTGTGTTTTGTACTGAAACACAACTTCAGCTCAAAGCACGACTATGGTTAACAATGGTGTGTATAATTATAAACTTAAGCAAAGTGTTGAAACAGATCTTTTACACGTGAATGAAGCTACAAAGGAATTAATTTCAATATATTTTAACTGAGAGCATTAGAATTTTTTCAATTATGTGTCATTTGTTGGGCTTTAGAAATTACTGACTGTCCAGTTTTGGTGCAATTAAGTAAGTCAGCTCCTATTCCATGCCTAATGTTTCCTTTACTTATTATTTAGAAAGTGCTGAATGTTTTTGGTGAGGACCCTTTCTAGATTCAGTGGACAGGAGTTTTCAAACATCTGAGGGCTATCTTGCAAGGAGATTGATTGAGCTAATTACTTTTTAAATGTGCCTTTGTACATATTTTTTCACAACTATTTCTCTTCCTATTAGGCTGTATGCATATGTTGTATGTCTTGTTTTCTAAGTCATCCTTATCTCAACTATTCTGTTCTGCTTGCCTTTTTGGCTTCCTCTGACAGCTATCCTGGGACACTGCAAATCAAAGATGTTTTCCCTTGAGTATGATATTCCAGTTTCCACATCTTCCAGTAAAGGGAGATCAAGTTTGATGGCAGTATTGTGTAATCTACTGCATGCCAGGAATATCTTACATACAGTTCTTTAGAAGGACAATCTGGTAATGCATGTCACCACACTGCTTTTTAAAGATGATTAATGGTCTTTTAAATGATTCCTCGGGTGAGCTGTAGATCTTCATTATCTTCTCTGTGGACATTGCCTTAGATTTATTTGGAGAAAATGAAATTAGGGTCATGAACCTTTCTTGAAAAACTAATTTATATCTTCTGAATTATTGAGAAGCACTATACTCTAATGATGTGATATGGTTGTTGATATTATAAAGACAACTGTCAATAACATCCAGAAGATAACTGTTATTTCTTATTTAACAACTTGGGAAGTTGCTGCTGTCTTTAAAGCTATTTTTAATAGCTGCCATTCCTACTTCAGTTTCATCTGGATACACTCAAATTTTATCTGACTACCCAATAATTAGCTGCTGTCAATCTAATCAGTGCTAGATTAGCTAAGCTATTTTTTTCTAAAATGCAAAAGTTGTCACAACACTGCTTGACAATATTATGTCATGATGACGTTAGGTACTTTGCCACCTCACCCACTGCATAATGGTTAATTTGAGCAATATTAAATGAATGATAGGATTTAGGATTTTGATGAGCCAGAATTTGACTGAAGAAGCTTTGCCACATAGAATATTTGTATATAGTTTATTTGGATGAAGAACATCACAAGGAAAAAAATTCTGTCATTTGCTATTGACACATTAAACCCTTCCAATTAAAACACAACATCTAGATCTGAAAATAGAGGCTCTGGCCTATTTTGTGAGCTCCTCATTAGCTGACTGGGAGTTTATGCAGTGAGGACTCCTAGTCCTTGGGTTTTTGATGCTCTATCACTATGTGTGGCCGTATATTTAATTCTGTCAGGGGTGTATGGAAAACTTTGCACAGCAGATGCCTTGTACCTCCATGATGTTTGGGAAGTGGGTGGTTTGCATGGAAGTACAATTCTTTCTTTAAATTTTTCTGCTGATCTTCAGTTTCTCCATGGTTTCCTGTTCTACAACTATTTAAACACCTCCAAAAAAACTGTGCTAGCTTTAAGTGGTCTTTAGTGGTCTTAAACATCCTCTGTGGTGCAAAGAGGTTTTGCTATTTGAACTGCAATCTTTTTAATACCCAATAAATATGTTTTAATATATAACCGAGATTAAAGAGGGCTTTAGCTGTGGACTGCTGATTAAACTGACATGTTCTAGAATTTCTGTGCATCACCACTCAGCAGTGCAGCTCCAAGCACAAGGCAGCTGCTTGAAAAGAGTGGGTGTTTTGTGAAGCTCCAGTGATCCTACTCAAACTCAATGGCCTGGTCTCTGGTGATCCAACAAGCGCCCGTGGAAGTCACTGGTGCTCCCAGATTTAACCATGTTGCCTTCTCAGGCCTGGAACTTGAGCCTGTCACACACAGGCAATGCACAGAACATCTTGCCTTCAGAGCCTGCCAGCTCAGGCTGTGCTCCATAAAGGGACTGTCAGCCCCACAATAGGCGTCATCGCATCAGTGTTTTGAGCAAGAAGCTTCATTGTGTGAGCACAATGTCTGCTTGAGGTAAACTGTTCTCAGCTCAGTGGCTGTCAGAAGAATAACTGTTATCTCCCAGATTCTGGCAAGCACTGAAAGGTCAGAGTTTAGGTTTTCAGGTCCACAATGGTATCTTGCTAAGCACAGAGTGTCCATAGCACGTGTAATGCTTTCAGCCAGCTCTCTATGAAGATGGCTTAAATGCTCTTCACACACGTAGGATAAATCTACAGCCTCAGTCCTGCACAACAGATTTCAAGGCTTCTTCAGGGTTTGATCCAGGCCCCCTTCCTTTACCAGGGCACACATCTTCTGTGTGATCCCCAAGGAAAACAAAAGCTGGAGCAGTGGAAGGCAGCATGGAGCATGCTGGGGTCAGTTACTATCTGCTCCTTTTGTTTGGATATTTCTGCTTGGTTGTCGAGTCCTCCAAAATATTAATATGAACTAATCCTTTCATCTTAGACATTTATTTTAAAACCAAATACTCCAGATTACATAATTTTCTAATTAAGAAAGCTAGATAGAGTACTGCAAGAGTACATATTTTCACCTGAGGTATTTCTAACAGTCCTTACAAAGGAAATTACTGTGGTGAGTTTCAGCATAGTGAAAAAGGCACTTCGTGTATCTCTGAAGTATAGTTGTAGTATAAAAAGTGCTGAGCATCTCCCTTCTATGTTGCTGGAGATGTCATTGCCCGTGACTTAAAGCTCTAGAAGAACTGCACAGCCTTTGGCTAAGCAGCTTGGAAGCAGTGGTTAAAATACCCTTCAACTGCACTCTCACTTTCCTTTTTAAAAGTCAAAACAGGTCAGTGAAGGTGAAAGAAAGTTCTTCTTTCTGCTTGCCTTCATTAAGCTTTTGTTCAAAAAAGAAGGGAGAAGGAACTGAAGCATGCAGAAATTACCTCAATAACCTTGCAGCAAACTGCCAGAAAGTTTTCCAAGGCTCTCATGCAATTGAACCTGGTGAAAGGAACCTACTCCCCTAGCCCTGCCCACAGCCCTCCTTAATAAAGTTGCTGGAGGTTAGGGGTTTTTTTTCTGAGCAATTATTTGTGTAGGTCTCCCAACAAACCGGTGCCAGCCTGAGAGAATCGGAGCTGACGTTGATAGTGGAGAAGGGAAAAAGCCAAGCTGAAGGGAGGACGTTCAGGGCTGTGCAGGACAGTGGGGACCACAGGCTCCAGTTTCACTGCTGGCCAGCGTACAGAAGTCACCAGTTATGATTGGGTTACAGCTCATGACTATTTAGACTTGGACATGGACTTGAAGCCACTTCGTGTCAGTACAAAGGGAGGAATGTAACACTGTCTCTCCAGTGCCAGGGGGGAGAGATTTGTAGGTTGGTATGTGACCTTCACTGCTGGCCCATGCAGGTGGTGTTCAAAGGCTCTCCCCATTCAGCTCTTGATACTGATACTAGATTAAAAGGAGAGAATGAAAAAAGTCCTTGTTAAAAACTTTCCTCTCTGTTTTTTCCCTTTATCTCAGTGAACAAGTTGTCTTTTGATTTGCTTGGGTTTGTGGGTTTAGGAGGCTGTTTTCCTTTCAAGGACTTACTCTTGTACTATGTATTTTTTCCTTTAGTGAATAACATTTAACTCAGTGAAAGAAGATTTGTCTTGAGGCAATTCTTGGGTATTTAAAAAAAAGGCTTTAGTTCGTGCCCATGCTCTCTTGTCATACTAGCTTTTTACATTTTAAATTGTAGCTCCTTACCTGTATTCCAGTAAATGTGTTAAAAGCATCAGATCAAGGAAAAGAGAAGCATACGAAGGCAGAAAATAAAATCAGCTGGGCAATTAAAACAATAACTAGTAGCAATCTTACTGACTGCTGATCAGGGAAGGGACCAGCGTTCTCCCTGGTCTCTGGCACAATTTTCCGAGGTTTGTTGTGTTCCCTAACAGCCCCACTGCTCTGTGCACTCAGGTGGCTCGTGGTATTTAAGATGCCTTCAGAGATGACGTGTTTGAGAACTGTTCAGGGACTGTGCCACGCCATCCTGTAGCCAGAAGCAGAACAGAGCAGCCTTCCTCACCCTGCGAAGCAGACAGCATCCATCAGCAAAGACACGGCTTAGCACAGACGTTCGGGCTAACTTTTGTACTAGAAAGATTTCAGGATTTCTGAGGAGCTGGAGTGTGCAGAAGAGCAAAGTTTATGTGTCTTGTGCCAGTAAGCACTTAGGTCAAATTTCTTCTCAAGGCCTCTTTGGAAGGCTGCAGAAGTATGATGCCCACTTTTAAAGACAGTTCTTTTCCTGTATGCATGCTAAAAGGGCCAAATGTGTAGAATAGAGTCGCTCACTCTGCTTCCAAATTCCTCCCCTGGAATGCTGTGCAACTGAGCAAGCCTGCCCAGCCTTAGCAGCAATTGTTCTTTAACCCTCATAGGGTTTTTCGATTGAAGTGGTTGGGATAATTAAAAAGCAGCTTGACTGCTGCCGAATTCCTTTGTTTTATATTTACTGGAGAAAACCACTGGGCTGTTGATCTGTGAGTTTTGTGTTATTATTTAATTACATTGAGGGAAGACCCAGCATTTTGGATAATTTATTTTGAGTGCTATATTTTCCAGGGCTTCGTTTGGTTCTCATATTAATCCCTTTCCTTCACAGAAGTTTGCATATTGGTTTGGATTATTTATACTTCATTGTGCTTCCAAATCCATTATTAATCACACAGGTATTGAAATACATTTCACAGATAATACTGGACATACTGCTGTATTGTTTGCTCACATAATAGTCATGCTTTCACTCGGCAGGTTTCTCATACATCAAATTATCATTAGATAAGAAAAAATGCTACGGTGAAGATTTGCCAACAACTTAATGCTGAATGCTCAAGCAAAACCCTGATGTTTCCCATTCCAGGTGATGACTCCTGGGGACAATAAATGAGCAGATGCTCTACTTAGATGAGAGCATATCACCTTCAGGGATGTGAACAGTGCAAGGTTCTGCTCAGTGGACCTAAAGGAAACCTCTTGTTCATTTTTTATCCGGCAGCAGTCCAGATGATTAAACAAGAGAGATTTCTTTCATGGTTGCATTTTGGTCAGTATAAAATGGGACCATATTTTAGTTTTGAGAGTGTCCTGCAGCTATCAGTGACTGTAAGCCTAAGAACGTCGGGGCTGGAAAGAACCATCTGGGTCATGGTATCCAGTTTCTGGGTCATCCAGCCTCTAGAAACCCACAGGCTGCAGGCCACGCTTACCCAGGCTCCACTGCGTCAGTGCAAGCTCACAGCAAAACCCCAAAAACCTCAACTAAAAAGAAAGGAAAATCAAAGGAAAAAACCAAGCGTGATAGACAGTTTTAGCAATAGTCTAGACCCTTGCAAGAGCATAAAATATTGGATAAAGCTCCTTGATGATCCCAGCAGGCAGCCCTAGCCTACTGCACAGAGGAAGACAAACTTTCCTGTCCCGTTTTCTTTGCAGGCTTTTCCACTGAAGTCCTGTATAAAAATGGGCTTAACCCTGAGAGTATGAATAAGTGTATCAGTCAAACCCTGGGACACTCACTGCTGAGAGCTGCAGCATTTTTACCCTGTGTTTAATCTCTGCCTGCTGGCCACACCAGGGCCAGGTGTTTTAGAGCCAAAAGAGAGCACAGCTTTGCACACTGGAGACAGCCAATCCATGAACACATTTCCCTGCACTGTACTGGACTGTTCAAGGGAAAGAGGTGCAGCTATGCTGTGCAGCACAGAGGTCCAGGCTGGGTCCCTGAGACAGTTTCTCCACCCTCAGTGCAGTAGAAATCTCAACGTGGATCCCTAGCTGTGGTATAGCGTGCTCTGGCCCAGGAATCATTCCGAGCTGGCGCTGGTTTAGGGAGATTAAGTCTGGGTATAAATAGAGAGCAGGGACCATGGAAAAGCACACGGGAATTGGAGATCTCAGTGCTGTTCCCATGTCAGAGAAGAATCTTTAAATACCTCTCTTTTTCCATTTCCACATTTGTACTTAAGGGAGAGTAATAGCACTTTGACACAAAAGCATTTTTCTGGTCCTTGGATGGATGGTTAGTGCTGACATTAAGACATAAATCTGTTAAAACTGAGGATTGGTTAAATAAGTAAAATATTATTACAGAAACTCTCTTAGCTGTGCAAAATGACCTTTCTCCTTAAATTAGCACAAGTGAAAAAGGAATAATTTCTTTCTGTCTGCCCACAGAGTCAGGCACACACAAAGTTCTCTAGTTTATTAGACTT
The DNA here is from genome assembly GCA_013396955.1 of Regulus satrapa. Classification (NCBI taxonomy): domain Eukaryota; kingdom Metazoa; phylum Chordata; class Aves; order Passeriformes; family Regulidae; genus Regulus; species Regulus satrapa. Next base: position 807,318 of record VWZN01019520.1, on the reverse strand, counting down.
CACAATAGAGTGGAGGACATCCACTGTGTCATCCTCAGCAGTTCCTGCAGTGTCTGGCTCTTTTCAGCACAGTAAAAGGCCACTTTCTGCAGACAAACAGCAACAGTAATAATGTCTACGTCACTCAAATGGAATCTCTTCTCTGTAATCCAGAGGAGTAGCAGCACAGGTTTATAGAATTTCCTTCCAATGATCTCAAAGGACTCTGCAAGTAGGAAAAAAAAGTTCAAAATCCCCACCCAGTCACTGGGCCCCAGTGTGACTATTTTGCAGGTGGCAAAGACATGTCACAAGCAAGAACTGACTCATCAGATATACACATGAGAGCTGGGGCACAGCAAAGAGCAAAAGAAATTGATTCTGTTGCCTGCCTGTGCTAAGAGCTGATCTTANAAAAAAAAAAAAAAAAAAAGAAAAGCGTAAAATAAAAGTGGGGATTTGTTTCTGTTGCCATTTGAATTTAATTTTAAGTCATGTGTAAATGACTGTGTATCCTTCCTTTCAGTGTAATACTGGCTTTAATTTGGCTTAGCCTTTGGGAAGGATGTTTGACTGAATTAGAGAAGGAAGCTCAGTCCACAGGCGACTCTACCAAAACCATTTTAAAGATTGGCTTAAGTTCAGCCCATTCTGAGGGCTCATGAAATCTCTTTATATGGTGATATCTATAATTTATGTGCAATGTTTTTTACTCTTCATCCTTTACACAATTATAAGACATTAATGTGGCTGTTGTCGATTCATTTTTCTGCAGTCAAGCACCGCTCTGCATCCCAGTTACACTTTGGCCAGCGTGGCATCCTCTGACCCATCAGTCTTCTAGCTCAGAAAGGCCCTGAAAGCAGCAACTTCAGCTTGTTTTTACAAGTTTCTTGATCGTAATTTTTCCTCCCAGAACTGTGTATGAGCTTTCGTTGTTTTATTTGCTAGTTCTCTCCACTGCCTGCTTTTAGACTGTTATTTATGGGCCCAAAATAACAGGATTGCCCAGAGGAAGCACAGGGAGTTTCTTGGGGTGTGGAGTGATGTCTGTAATGGGTCTGGATGGAAATCTCTCTGGGGACAGCACCGCCTTCGTATTTTGTCTGTTGAGTGCTCAGCTCACTGGGGACTTGCTCTGGGACAAGAGATCTTGCCAAAAGACATTTGGGTGCCAAGCAAGACAGTTTTAGAGTAAAATAGCTCAAGAGTTTGCTTTTCCTGAAAGAAGGGAAAGGCTATAAAAATGAAAGCTTTATTTGGGGAGAGAGGGTTGCTGGATTTTTTTTTTTTTTTTTTTAAACAGCCACATCATGACCCCTTCCACGTTCATGTGTCATTACTTCTGTCAAAACTTGAACTATCTCCTCTGTGTTCAGGTTTGCAACATCAAAAGGACCATAGAACAGTCTTCTTTGATGTTAAGTTTTTCTGCTGATGCTTTCTGTGGTCAGGTAATACCACATGATTAATGTGAAAAGATTAAATTTGCTTATTTTCCCATGTTCACTAGCAAAGCAAAGATGCAGTGCATCAGTGGGATACAAGATACAGTCAATCAGGAAAATCTGCAGTATTAGAAAACATATTTTTGGCTTTCCAAAAATTAACCCTGATGGGGTGGGTTTTTTTGTTTTTTTTCTTCTTTGGTTTTTAATGTGTGTGGTTGCATAATTGCTTAATATTAAAGAGAGAGTGGTTTGGTCATTTAGTTAGTAAAATCAGACCTTGGGACTGGGAAGAACTGGCTCCTCTCACTCAGCTCAGCTATTGGCCAGGACAAGCAAGACACTTTGCCTTTTTATAAAATAAGGATAATGGTTCCTCCATTGTAAAGATGTGAGACCTACTGCTGAAAAGCAGTACATGAGTTAGGTAATATTATTTCTGGCTCTCCTACAAATGTGCTTAGTGTTCAGTTTTCCCATCTGTAATGTGGGGATGTTAGAACTAATCTACCTCCCAGGGTTGTTTTGCTTAATTCCATAAAGTACTTGAAAACCTCACATGGAAAGAGTTATAGGAGCACAAGGTTTCTTAATAAAGCTCATTCATGAGTAATGTATTTTTGAAGTAAGTGACTTGAACCTTCACCCATAGTTGGAAACCAACATGAGCCAAGTCTTCTTTGTTGTTCAGCAAAGGTTGGTTGATTTTTTTTTTTTTCCCCTTACATATTTAATTCTCATACGGCTTTACATCTCTGGTTTCTGGCTATGATTGAAAGCAGAAATTCCAAATACCACAAGAGAAGACTGGGGTTTTTTTAACTTCTTTTCCCTGACCCTTCCAGAAGCTGGAAGTTTTGAAACGTGTAAGAGTCTTCCCCACCATCCAGTTCTCAGTCTGCCCACCAAAGCTAGGTGTCTGAAACAGTTTTCTCTGAAAACGGAGACTTTCCCAGACACAGCCTGTACCCTGTGCCCTTTTGCGACCCGCTCAGCCACCTTGAACGTGGCAAGTGTGACCCTGAGGTGTAGCAGGGCTGCTCCCTGCAGACAACCACTGGGTGCCTTATCAGCGCTGATCTGCCCTGCCTTTAGCGATACACGACCACATTCAGCCTCATCCACTGCGCTGTTATTGCTGTCGATTGCCGCACTGAGCACGGGGAGGCTCTTTAGAAGCGCTTGCACAAATGCTGAGGCTGAGACGGTCTTTACGTCAAAGGGCTGTAAGAGAAAATTAGCCAAAACTCATTTATCTCAGTGTCAAAATTCCTACTAACTGGGGAGGAAGCGAAGTTGGACCAGGCTGGAGGCTGCCAGGGAGCCTGGCCATCACACCGTGGGATGCATTACAAACCCGGATTTGCAGGATCTCTGCCTGCAAATAATCCACACTCGGAGTGCTCTGCACATATCATTTGATGTGTGTAACAGAGGGATGGTGCCAGGAGCACAGAAGCTAACTTGGAGCTTAGGGAAGTTTTCAATCGGTTTTGCCAGGGTTTCCCTCGGTGGGAAGGCACGGACGGCTTTCTCCTGCCCCCTCCTGGTGCAGCCCTCAAATGTGGCTCTGGAAGCAGTAGGCTGGAAAAATGGCACCTTCATTTTCCAGGCGATTCGCACCTGGCGTATATGGCAAAGTTGGTCTATTTTCGTGGCACGAAAAAGACGTGTTATGATTGTTTTTATAGTTTTCTTTTTGGCATTGTAAATCCAGCTGAGTTCTGTGAAAGGAAACCGAAGCTGTATCCGGTCAATGCCAGTTGAGTGGAGAGCAAAATTTAGTGGTTTAGGTGTATGATTTAATGCCTTTCATCATGGCAGTACACTGCCTTGGGAAATATTTGTATATTTCTTTTTAAGCTGGTGTGAGACTTAGCCAACTGAAGAATAATGTAGTGCAAATAATTTTAAGAAGGTAGATAAGTTCATGTAGTCGTCGACCAAATATTGGGACTTTATACTAGGGGATAGCTGCAAATCCAAGACTTCTCCTCAAGAGTAAAGCTTGGCAGTGGGTGCAATGCTCCCGTCCTGCACTTGAACAAAAAGCATCCCCTGAGCACTGCACTCCATGGAGGAACAGGGCTGCTGGGCAGTGCCCAGGCTCCGGAGCTCTGCAGCACCACGGGGTGCACAGACCAATGCCATCTTAACTTTTGCAATGGTTACCCACCAGTAAAGGAGTAAATCAATGTCTAATAAGTCAAAATAGCCACTGTATAGAATTGCTTCACACTTAAACCCTCAGCCTTTTGGATTGAGCAGAAGTGTGACTACAGTTCAGCACAAATTGAAACAGAGCTGCCTAAAAGTGAGCATCCTAAATCTGGGCTATCATCCTCTCTTCATATTTGCCTTAACTTATGTAACTTTGTAAAATGATTATCATTCACAAAAGCAGAAAAAACATTTACAAGGATTTTCAGGCCTTTTGGTTACCACATTTTGGAACAAGTCTAAGATCTTCCTTTGTGTGGACTCAAAACTGTGCTCTGCTTTTGATGTAAGTTCTCTGGACATCAATATGTTTTTTGAAAGAAATTAAAATTCACAGACTTAGAGTTTTTAATCACAGAAAAAGAACTAATAAGTTTCTGGCTTTAGTTAAGTATCTGTTCCCTTCTCATGCCTAACATTTTCCTATTGAAGAGGCTGAGTCTTCTGAATTTTCTAACTATTTGGACACAGCTTTTTAAAAAGGTTTTTTAATATATGTATATATATAAAGTGTCATCCAGCTGTGATTGCATTTTACTGCGTTTTCAGAGGCTGTTTGTATTTCCTGGGGAGGTGTTGAACTTTCCATCAAGTCCCTCCCATGTGATTGTCCAAATTGTTGAGAGCACTCTTTCTGCACAGCCAAGCTGAGCTGAAGTTGGTGCTTGAGAGGGTGTTATCTTTCTTCAGTGTATGTTTGAAAACCACATCTTGCTGCACTAATATAGATTCATCCCTTTATAAATTATAGCTTTTTGTATAATATATTCTGGCTGAGTTTCCATGCGAAGTCGAACAACTCAGCTCCCTCTGGGTACCAGGCTCTCTGTACAGAGCTGGAGAAGGGTGGGTGATGCTTTGTGGTGCTTATGGCTGTGTAGCTGCAGCATTGGGGTGGGGAGACACAGAAAACCACATCACTTCTGCTGAATGCACACTCTCAGAGACAGGAAAAAGAGGTGGGGCTTTCCATTTTCTTTTACTTATATCCAGTAGGTTTAAGGAGAAAGTCTGGCTGCACAAAGCTTTCTCTGCCTGAATGTCTTTTTAAGGGAATTTTCCAGAAAGTAATTCCTTTCAGTGAGTTTCTCTGGACTTTTCCACTGCAGCTTGCATGTGGCCAGGGCTGCTGATGACTGACTCTGATCCATTTTGATACTATCTGGATCCATCAGTGTATCTGTTGAAGCTGAAATGCATAGAGAGGACTGAACAAAGCCACAAAAATTTTGGGAGGTGAATCATTTGTTCACCACTCAAAAATTCTGTTATGGGTGGACTTTTGAAGAAATTTTTCCGTAAATTTTTGTTTATATGCAACAGACCACAAAGACAAAACAATTTCAAATCAAACAAAACAGTTTAGTCAGACTGATGAAAATAACTTTTTTTCCCCCCCATAGTTCTTTTCATCAACAAACAGACATGAACTTCACTTCAGGGCAGTGTGAAAGTTTTTTTCCCTCTTCAAGTTCAGCTAGTAAACTGAAAAATTAGTTATTTGCACAGGCCTGGTTGTGAATCATCTTGACTCAGATGTGTCCCTGCTGGAGAGGACACGTTAGCCCCTGCCACCTTTGTGTGTTGCTTTGAATTTTCAAGTTCACCAGAATCCAATTTGGCCTCAGATGACCTGAAAAATACCATTTCTCTAAAAGCACTTGAACTGCTACAGGGCTTCAGGGCAGGTAAGTACTGAGATAGGTATTAGATAACCAGAACCTCAATTTCTGATCTCTCTCAGACACTGGGATAACAAAAAGCAGGCAGATGTACCTTCTGCAGTAACTGAACACAGAAGTTTTGTAACATCACATAATATAATGTTCAAATTTTCATTCTATTAGACCTTCTGCATAACAGACCTCCTATCTATCCTCATGAGTTTTAGTGTCATGACCATGACTTTTACTTGAACCATAACACAGAAATGATAGCAGTGGGACCTCAGGAGATAGTCTAGTCCTATCCCTCCCTAAGCAGAATCAGTGTGATAGAATAGAATAGACTATCACAGTCTATTCCCCAGTGGAAAGGGACCTACAATAAGCATCTAGTCCAGCTGCCTGACCAGTTTGGAGCTGATCCTTGTGAGTCCCTCCCAACTCAGAATACTCTGTCATTCTGTGACCAAAAGTTAAAACCTGTTAAGGACATTTTCCAAATACCCCTTGAACAGTGACAGGCTGAGGGCATCGACCACCTCTCTGGGAAGCCTATTCCAGTGTTTGACCTCCCCCTTGGTAAAGAATTGCTTCCTATTGTCCTGTCTAAACCTCCTCTTAGAATGGTTTTGAAGCATTCCCATGTATGCTATCACTGGATCTCAGGGAGAAGGGATCAGCACCTCTCTCTCTGCTTCCCTTCCTCAGGAAGCTGTACAGAGCTATGAGGTTGTTCCTTAGCCCCCTTTTCTCCAAGGAAAAGTGTTTATGTAAAGAAGTCTTAAAAACTTCAAGGATTCCACAACTTCCCCAGAAAATTAGTCTGCAATGCTTAAAACTAGAAGCAATTATTTCTCTGTCTCACATTTGAGGTTTTCTAGGGTTTTGGGCTGGATTTTTTTCCCAGATTTAAAAACATTATTTTTAAAAATTCACCCTAGATGTACAGTTGTTGGAGTGGTAGTACCATCAGCATGTGCAGTGGTTAATTAGAGTCACTTTATTACTAATTTTTAACTCACTTTCAAGTTTGGTTTAAAAATCTTTTCCTCTATTAGATTGCATTGCTCTGCCAGATTAGAGGTAACTTTCTTGCAGACATCCAGAGATTCTGCACTCAGAGAAGACCATGCAGTCATCACATTTTCTCTCCCCCATGTAATAGACTTTTATATTTTGTGCTGTTACCCAATGCTTTGCATTTGAATTAAGCATGGCTTTTATTTTGGCTAAAATATATTTTCTGGGAAAGCATCTAATTTTGATATGAATACATCAGGAAATGGATAATCAATCATTTCCTTTAGAAGTTTGTTGCAGTGGTTAATCGCTGTCACTGTTTGAAAAATTGTGACCGTTTTGAATTTCTGATTTCAACTTCCAGTTACCGGTTCTCATTATGCTTTTCTCTGCCAGATGTAAGAACCCTTTAGTATCCAGTACGTTCTTTTTCTGGAAGTAACTACACGGTGTAATCAAGACATCACTCATCTTTTTCTTCACAATAAATTCAGTAGATGGGTCTTTAAGTCTCTCGCAGTCAGGTGTCCCCTTCATTCATCAGGTCAGTCTAACACTTGTTCTTTCTTGCAATATCAGTTGTTTATAGAGGTTGGTAAAAAGTGGCCCAGACTTCTGTCAGATGTTGTACTGTGAGGAGATAAAAACACATTACTGCTGGCTGCTCCCTTTTTTGTGGGTATATGGATCATGGGAACAACTTGTCCTTTTTTACAGTCTTTCTAGAATCAGTGTTTTCATGGGGTGTGACTTGTCCACTGTGATCCCCAAACCATTCTCCAGAATCACAGCTTTCCAGGTTCCGGGGTCCTATCAGGTTTATTTTGCTCTCTGCCTTATAGATCACCTTTGTGCTTGACTGCATTTCGTTCAAATGGGCTCCCTTTAACAAGTGACCCAAAATACTCTCAGCATTAGTATTTTCTCCTCATCGTTATTTACCAGGCTGCTAATATTTGTGTCAGCCATCTGTCTATCAGTGCTGACTTTATATTCCCTTGCAGAGCATCAGTGAAAACGCTGAATAGCGCCGAGTATACTTCAAAGCCCTGCGGAAAGCCAGTAAAGAATCCTCATTTGATGATGATCTGATTGACGCAGCTGGGTTTTGAGTTATGCTAAATAGCCACGTCTTAGCCATTTAACATAAGTTTCCTTCATGTTATATAGTGTTTATCTAGTAAGTATGTCATGCACTAAGTCTAAAGCCTCGAGAAAGCCTGCTACATCTGTACAGTTGGCTTTTTTTTTTTTTTTTCCTTTTTTTTTTTTTTGGGAGAANNNTGCCTTTTTTTTTTTTTTTTCAGGCAGAACATGAAACCAGTTTTATTTGAGCTATTTTCCATAAACCCACATTGACTGGCAGTAATTAAAATCTTGTTCTTTCATGTTTTAGCAGTTCAGTCCTGTCTCAGTTTTTCCACTTTTTTACCTGGGATTGATGTGAGGTAAGCTGCTCAATAACTCCCCTGTAATTGCACTTGGTTTCCTGTTCTCCCTTTCTCCCCTTTTCTCTCTTTATCTTTATCTCTCACTTTCTTTTTTTTCCCCCCTCAGGTTACTACCCTACTTCCAGTCACCTGGAATCCCTCTGATATTAAAATGTATTAAAAATTAACATTAGCAAGCCAGAGTTCTTCTCAGTCAAATATTTTAGGACCCCTGGGTGTTATTTATCCAGGCCTGCTGATTTAAAAATGTTTATCTCCACTGGATGATGTTTAACATCCTGCTTATTTCCTAACGGGCTGGAAAGTACTTATTCAACCTTGCTCTCATATAAACACCATCAAGATATTACTTTTCAAAATACCAAATGGAAACATTTATTGAACAACTCTGGCTTTTTGTATTGCTGTTTGCAATTCTACTGTATGCAATTCAAACACTCCTCAAAAAATCCTCAGCATTGCCATGGGCCAGTTTTTCACAATCTCTTTATTTTCCAATATAAGTTTCTCTTTGCCTCAGACAGTTGCTCTTTATTCCCTATTTGTTAAATATTTAAAACACTTTTATTTTACCACTGGAGTAGTTGAGCCTTAGCCAGTCTGTCCTTGATGATGCTGATGGACTGACTATTCTGAAAGAACTTCTGATTTCCATTCATGTTTTCCTCTCTGATTTCTTCCTCCCACTCACTATTTTCTCATAATTTTCCTCAGCTGGAGGATATTAGCCATTGGGAAGTACCAGCTACAATTGTCTTAATTTTGTCCACTTTTAATTACCAGCTCTTAGGATAATGTCACTTGCCAGCTGTATGACTGCTACATTCTCTGTTAATCAGAATGAGTTGCAAAATGAGTAGTTGATGTTGGATGCAGTATCTTTTCCTGCTGCAAATGCGTAAGCGCAGGTTGTCATCCCATCACTTCCTCGCTCTCATTTGGCTGAACTGCATTGCACCCAGGATTAACGAGATCGTTATGATTTCTCCAGAAACACGGGTCAGGCCTGGGAATCGTGTGCTGGATGTAGTGAACCTCACCTTCTCTGGAGGATAACAGACATCAGGCTTTGCTTTTCATTTTGGCCTTATCTCACATTCGGTTCATTCCTCTCTGCCTAAATTGCTCCATATTCTGATGCCTTCCTCAGGGCTCACTGCTGCAGATGGTGTATTTATATTAACTTAAAGATTGCATTCCATTCCATCTTTCAAATGAGATTAATATATTTTTCAGGCCATTGTGGTTACCCGACCTGACCTCCCATAAACGCAGCCTATAATTCTTCACCCGGATTCCAGCATCTGGTCCTATAACTCATACTTGAAACACGGCATGTCTTTTTTAGAAATGCATCTCGTGGACATGTAAAGCCTCTGTCTCTTGGATATTTTTCCTCATTTAGAATAAAATCCAGTCTCTTGATGATGTATAAACATCGCACTACCTGTGGCTGTTTATAAGTGTGCAACAGTGTCATACCTTTGTGGTTCAATACCTGCCTTCTACCTTCCTAAAATACTGCCCTTAGTTTCTTCCAAGTGGATATTGTACTAGCCACGAAGATGGGATCTGTAAGTCACTGAGAGTTGCAGATGCTTAATGAAAGATGCACGATGAAAAACAAAATAATCCAATTATTTATGGTGCCAAACTTCTTAGACACATGCACAGGGGTTGACTGTCTGTAGCTCTAATTGCTGTGTTTTGCATTTCTGTAATGTCTTTCAAATGAGGATGGAGATACAGCTGCTGGAATTAGGAGGGCATTGTCATTTGCTCTGTAAACGGGACACATATTTTTGTATATATGATCAGTGTCAGAAAACAGGAACTGGAGTAGAGTGTTCAACATCTTTGCTAGTGCTCTTGGGGTTTACACTTATTTTTTTATTTCATTTAATTTCTTTTTCTGTGGTGAGATTTTACACTGAACCCTAATATACTCCTGCAGAATGGCATTCTCCTGGGCCTATTTGAAATTCTTGATCTTTTCTGCATCTGTTTAAATCCTGCATTCATGCACGTACAGTACAAGGTCAACCCTTTTGTTTGTTATTTTTATGGAGTTTAAAGAAAGTCCAAATACCTGACCGAGGTACCTGTCTGGTGCAGCCTTGTGACAGTTGCAAAATCTTCAGGCTCGGAGAGTCACATGATTGAGTGTTTCTTGAGGAACAGAGGGAACCATAAAATCAAGGGGGTGCTTTGCAGCTAACGGGGGGCTCGGGCTGGCTCACCAGCCATCAGAATGCAGAAGGTACAGGTGAGCTGCCTGCTCAGGGGAAGCCAGCCAAGAATACGCTGCTGACTCGTGCTCCAAACAGAGCCCTGCGTACAGGGAGGTCAAGAGCTCACAAACAAACCACAAAGCTTAGCTATTCCTTAGGTTTACTGCCTTCAAATTCAATCCTACTCCACAGCAGAGCTGACCAGCTTCAGATGACCAAAGGGCATGCAAGTAAAGATGATCTGTCAAGAGTATTTGGGGTTATTTCCGCAGAAGTTACGCTTGAGTCTGGGACCGGCACTTTCCAACTCAATACTGAACGAGGCTCCAGTTCAGTGTTATTAGAGGTGTCAAACTCCTAGGGGGCTGTTGCTGATCCCAAACACAAAGCTCAGCTGCCTGTTGTGCAACTGTCTGCACTGCTAAAAACCCAAGAACTGGCTCATGAAAGGTCTAGTTTTGGAATGGCTACAGTTAGCCCTGAAACTGTAATTACTTTCAATTTTTATCTGCTTATTTTTGTTTTTCTTCCCAAAAGATTAACTCCCTTCAGACTTTTGAAGGGATTTTGTTATATTTCTGCTACATTTTATTGGCATGAATCTTTGGGAAGAGGCTGATGTCTAAAGGAAATTTATTATTAAGAACTAGCTATACTGTTTCCCAGCAGTGAGCTTGTTACTGACACATCTTCGTCTAAACTCTGTAATTGGTAATTATGTTTGTCTGACCTACATTCTTCTGCGTAATTGTACTGAGATACGGTATCTTTCAATTCCTGAGTAAAAATATCCACACCAGTTGTGAAGTGTTGCTGGGTGGAAGCTTTCACCCTCAAAAGGCAGTAGTATTTTTGTGGTGGAGGATGCATTTTAAAAAAAATGTATGTAGCACTAGAATCCTATGGGGGTAAAAAGCAATGTTGAAATAAGTTAGATATAATGACATGATTTTTCAGAACCTAGGAAACTAATGGTCAATTAAGTCCCAGTGGAGGGTGTGTATTAGCTTCCTAATTTGTTTTGGATCCATGACTGGAATGTGTACGCACATGCTATTCAGTCCGGAGCATTCATGTGAAAGATCCTTTGGGTAATTTAACAGCTACAAATGGTACTTCCATCTAAAATTGTTATTGTGTTGTGTTTCTGCACCAATTGAGCCTTCAGTAACAGATCTGATGATCAGGTTGGAAAATTCCCTCTCCTATTGATTTTATCATCATCAAGAAAAAAAAAAAAAAAAAAGGAAAATTCAGATTCCTTATAAGGCCCTTCAGAGAATAAAAAGCCTTCCTTTCCACTTAACAAAAATTTTTACTTCTTCTAAATAACATGGGAAATATCTTTCCTACTGCTTCACCTCAGAAGTTTTTCAACATTTTGCACTCATGAAGACTGGAGGAGCTAGTGGATTATTAGCATTTTCCAGTATATGGACCAGATAATTCGACCAAAAACCTTGTTTCCAAACCTTTCACTCTGTGGCTTATTGACCCAAAAGTTTTTCATCTGTTCCTTGGGGGCTGCTGAGAATTCTGATATTTTCTCCATCTGTTTCTCGAAATTTCCCTTGTGAGTACTCGGCATGTTTCCCTGTTCCTTCCAGATGACCCTGTCTTGCTGTTCCCACTGGGTGTCATAAACTCCATGACTCCTTCCAAGAAACGTTAAGGTGAGTCGCATTTTATTTATTGTGCTGAGTAATGCCATTAACACATTCCAAATTGATCCATCAAAGAAATCAGCCTGGAGAGTCTGCTCAGTGAGCAACTTCAGGTCAAATATTTAGGTGGGGCATTGCCTCTCACCTGAGCACTCTGTGAAGTTGTTATTGAATTGTATCACCCAAAATACCCCTTTGGACCCTGCTGGAGTTGCTGGTCTATTCCATGACGTCAACCAGCTGCTCCTTTTAGAGTACCCCTCTGAAATGCGAGCACAGGACAGGGAAATCGTTGTCCCACTGGATTATTCCTCTGGAAGAGACTTTATTAATAAAGGGTGATAGACTTCCCATTGATTTGGGATGAAGGGATGTCCATTTTATGGGTGGTTTGTTTTCTCATGTGCTGAGCCCAGTGCTGAGCCCCTGAGCACAGCCTGGCAGAGGCTGAATCTTGCTTCCGGGGAAGTGCACAATGTTGACACTTCCAGTGGCTACAATGAATGCGACCTCTCCATCTGAGGGAAAACGCATAAATAAAAAAAAAATAAATCCCAGAATCAGATCACTCCTTGTGATGTATTAGAAATATCAAAGTCCGCAGCTTCTCATAAATTGCTTATTTGTCCTCAAACTGTCTGTGGGGGAAAAGAGACAGATATTTGTTCTCTAAAAACACAAAGAGGTTAATTTTATAAAAAGTTACCTTAAACCTATTTCTCCTTACATATTTTGCTAGGTGACTTCACTGAAACTCTGTTGTTCCTCTTGATCCTGTTCTCTTCCAGCTGTGTATCCACCTTGGTCTGCACATACCATAATGTTTCATGATCTACCCTTTGGGAGAGGGGGGAGCAACCCTAACAGGAGTCCCAGCTGCAGGAGTCCTGGGCAAGCTGGAAGTCTGGCACACAGGGGAGAATGGGAAGAACAAGTCCACAGAATGACAGTGTTCCTGGTTACCAGGGAAACAATCCTAAATTGGAGCTTTTTTTTTTTTTTTCAAACAGAATATTTGTTTTCATTTCAAATATTTTGATAAGGGGTTTAGTTTTTGATATAAAACTAATAATTTTCACAGGAATGTCTGTTTTAAAATTTTTACCTTTTTTAAAAATCAGTATTTATAACACATAGATTACATTTAGAAAAAAAATATGGTGAGCTCATTCATCGTCATCTTTGCATAAACACCTAACCTTGTACACAACTTCACAGAAATACAGAGAGCATTGATGCAGCTGGAGAGACTTAGAGGGGTCCACTGGTACAGAACAGCATCAACTACACCTGAATCTCCCCCACCAGGCATTTGTTTAGCATCTCTGCAGGGAAGCTCCCATTGTGGAGATTTCTCAGTCATGTTAGGCTTCTCTACCCCCACAGTTAGTAATTTTTTTCTGATACCAATCTAATCTTTGTCACAATTTTAACACAGTTAAACACAAATGTTGACTTCACTCTGCAAAGCAATCTTTCGAATGTTTGCAGACCATTATGTATCCTCTGCCTCTTCCAAATACAGGAATGTCAACATTACTTTCTTGGTCAGAGGTCTATAAATCCATGACCTCTCATGCTTGTTCTCTTCATGCTCTGTGTCTTTCTGGAAGTGTCATGCCCACGGCTTACATCAATGGTTTTATCCCAGCATGCACATTTCTGATTGCAGAAAGGATCCTACTTTTTAAGCAATATCTGCATCTTTTCCTTTGAGCTGAACAGATATCTCACTATATCCAAAACTGTGTGTTTAAACATATTTTACCCTTCATGCCTATATAACAACAATATTTTGACAATGTAATTCGTCAGTAGCATCCTCCTGTTAAGAGCTATCATCTTTAATCTGAAGAAGTGATACAAATCTTAAGTACTCATAACCCTCTTGACTTGTTCATCGAAGATGATCTTACGTAGCCTTCACACCTGCCATTTCTCTGGCATTTTCCTCCACAGTATCCATTTGATGCTCATTAGGTTTTCAAGTTATTTTCCCAGCTTTTTAACTATGTGTGCAATCTTGTATTCTAAATAGGGTTGTTTATGCCCCATGTGTTTCAGTGAGTATTTTGGTAACAGTACACAAGCAGGCGATATATTTGTCCTACACATCTTTGTCCCAGCATTCTGCAGTTCCTTCCCACTCGTGCCTGAAAATTGGAGTACACTGTTTTTTTCCTTCATCTCATCATTGTTGTTGTATTTTTTTACCCTCTAGCATTTTTAGAACATAACATATTTTCATGTAAGTAGTGTTAATTATGTAACAGTAATTTATCTCAGATAAGATCTTTTATTTTTGTTTCAATTTGGCAATTAGAATGCAGAAAATTTCAGGCTTTGAACCCTGCCTTTTATGTCAAGTTGTCTGCCCACAACTGATGAGTATAAGTATCTTATTTGCTTCAGAAAAGGAAGTGAAAAAAGTACCATCTGCAAATTTATTGGGAATTTAAATATCTTGGAGGTATGGCTGAAGAAATAGATCACGGACTCAAAGGGCTATTCCATAATAGTGACCACAGAGTGCTTTGATTCAGCATCCTAAGAACCATTATCAAAGGGTATCAAGAATAAATGTAGATATTGCCTCAGACACATGAGGTTAAAGCAACTGGCCAGTGTCTGATGCACAGAGAACTGCGTGGGAGGGAACCTAAATGAACCTTTTTTGCTCAGGCATCACAACTTGCTGGGATTCTTTGAAGAGGTCAGCAAGCGTATGGATAAGGGAGAGCCAATACATAGAGGCAACCTGGATGTCTAAAAACTATTCATAGTGCTTTTGTGGGAACCAAATAATGGTTGGAGAAGAGGAAGAACTGTTGCATGAATTAAAATAGCTTAAAATGTGTAAAAAATAGCAGAGTAAGTGGCAACTCTCAAAGTGAACCGCTACAGGAATATGTAGAAATGTGAATGGCAAGTCTCACAGTTGAATACTACACAGATCTGTTTTAACCTCTGATCTTTAAACCATCCCTGTGTTCTAATTAGTCAGTCCACCACATCTGATCCAGGACTCTTGACTGAATGGTAAGTCTTACCTCATATGTCCTAAATATGTTGCTTCGGCAGGAGCTCCTTCTTTAACATGACTTCATAGAGATGGTGTTTGTTAGGGAACCAAAACCAGTGGGGGCTCAGTGCTCTAGTGCTTCATTAAGAAGCTCAAGTTCTAACTTCAGTGTCAATTACAGCAGAAAATTTAGTGCTGGCTAATCAGATCCAGACAAATCAGATCCAATATTTCCTGGCTGCCTTCCTGCAAATCTGGATGTTGATATTGTGTCATCTTTAGGACATGGATGTTGTATTATCCTTAGGAGATCTTACTGTGGTGATACAGAGCAAGCACACTAGGTTCCCCAATAATGCTGGGATGATCTATAGTTCTTTGCTTTATTCTTTTAATATTATGGAAAGCATCTCTAGATATTAATCTATCTCTCCCCATCCCTCAAAATACCTTAGTGATAGAATTATCATAATCACAGACCCTGATTTAGGAATTCTTTCCATGAAAGTTAGGTAGAACACCCTAAATCCCATGTTCTCTATGAACTGCCATGGCACTGCCGTGCTATGGAGGATGTTACTCACTGCACTGAATCTATTGCTGGCAGATTTGACTGTTCTCATCAAACCAATCAGCTGACAAATAGAATGTATTGCCTTGAACGTCAGAGTAGATTTTTCTAACTAGGTCTAGCTACTGAGCATATGCAGGAGCCAGAATAGCAGTTGCCTGCCTTTATTTCATCCTCCTCCTCTGACAAAGCTAAACTAGCTGATGCTCCCTACCCAACATGATCTTTCAGGCCTTTTAGCATCCTCTATTCAAACAACTCTAACTCTCATAAAGAGAAATTGATGCTTCTTCAAGCCTGGTGGGAGGGGATGGTGGAGAGGAATTATTCATGGTAAGAAGACCCTTGCACATATATGACCCAAGAGACATCATGCATTACCAAGAAGAATAACCTCTGGATATCTTCCAATATGTACCCTTCTGACCTTGAACAACTACAGAACAGCATTCTCATGACACTCAAGGTTGTACGTCTACAAAGGAGTATAACTTTGTAATTGTCCACTAAAACAGAATCTTTTGAAATGCCAGCATTGCTGGCTCTCTGCTGATCTGCAGCCGAGCTCCTTCGTGTACAGAAAGTCCTAATGACACAGAGCCCTGATGACCATCATTCCTACACCCAAGCAGTGACAGACCTAGGTCAGCAGGGCAAAATTTTGTTTTGGGACCTGAGTGTTTCAGAGAGGGGGACACTTCCCAGGCATGCACAGTTCTGAGGGACTTGAGAGCACCATAGTGCTGTGAGTAATGCATCTATCTGTTGTGTTTTCTTCATAGGGCCAGGCTTAAATCAGTCACCAGATTTGGGCTGAGTGAAGAGCTTTTCTACAGCAGGTACCAACACCTGTCTGCTTCCTATAGTTTTGTCTTTTTGTGCAGCATGGTGCACGGTCCATTTCCCAAGAACTGTATGTTCCAAATCCTGTCCACTGTATCCACCTATATTAAGTGGCCAAATAACAGTTATCAGCATTACTAATCTGAGATCACCCACGCAATTTCACCGACAAATGCCCGTGAGTCACAGTGAACCACCCCCCACCCCCAACACGCTGTGTCATTCATTTATCCTGTATTTGTTGTTTCGCATGGTCCAGTCTTGAAGTTTTAGATCTTCGATAAGAAAGTTTAAATTGGGATTTGAGAGCTGGTTGGTGATTAGAGCTCACCTAGGGCTGGGGGTAAGGTAAAAGAGAAACGCATTACTTTCCTTACTTGCCTTTCATATACTGTGGCAGAGACAGTAGAAACCTGGTCCTGATGACCCAGCTACAATGTTCCAATTCACTTTTTCCTCTCCCTTGAAGGACTGTAGCTCTTCAGCAAAAGGTAAATAGCCCTTTTTCCTCTGACCCAGAAATACTTATATGAGTCATAATGTTCTAAATGTGCTTGTTGGTGTAAAACTACATGCTGATGTGAAATCCTTCTTTGGCTTTCAAGGTTGTTTCAGAACAAAGTGGATTATAATTCTTCAGAAATGTTTTACTTTATTGTCCTTAGAACTGGGCATGAAGGGACCTATATGTGATTTTATTAACACAGAGCAAATATCTGACTGTTTACTTCTAGTCTCGTAACTGCACCCTGATGAGGAAAGGAAGGGGAGATGAGGAAAGGAGACTGCAGAGATTTAAGCAATTCTGACAAGGACAGGAAAGAAATCAGTGCTTCTAGAGAATCTCTGTCTCCTAAATTTCTCTGTAGTGCCTACTGGACCATCTGTAATCCCCACAGAGCAGGATCTTCAGAACTGTTGGAGAGGCCACTGAGACTTGAAGTCTTTTATAATTTGTCTTCCTAAGCCAAAGAGATCCCCCTCAAGTACCTACCTGTTATTCAGAATAAGGTTATTCTGACTCACTTAAGCAAAGGGAACTCACCTTCTAATGAACTCAGGTGGACACAGCGCCATAGCTAAAACTTGACTTAAAACTTCAAGTTCCTTGAAACAAACTCCTTTGTGAGTGGAATTAGAGTAGGAGAGAAGGGGGCAGACCAAACGGAACAATTGCTGAGAATATGAAAATTATATAGGGCCAATAATGTGTTTATCATAAGGAAGAGCTGGCTAAAAGCTGTGGGAGGACAGTGACAGCTTGCCAGGTTTTCTTGTGGTTTTTTTATCACTATTTTAAAGTTTCAGAAAAATTATCTGTTCTACAGAAATAATGCTTTGAGATACTTTAAAATATAAGGTAGCCAGCATAGTCTCTTGCAACTCTGGAGGTGTTGCTCTTTTGTCTCTGGAGAAACTATGACCCTGCAGGTCTCAGGTGAAAGAGAGTCTCTTAGAGAGACTTACAGGTCTCTGTAAGTACAAACAGTCTGCCCCACGTGGGCTTTACAGAGTTGGGAGACACTTAGCTGGTTTTGGCAGCCTAGATCTGAACCTTGAGTGACTACAGGAGGGGAGGAGAGGAGGAGAGACACCAAATGGCTCTGTCATAATTATTCAGGAGGTATTTAAGGTAGTGCAATGGACTCTGTTGCTTTGTGCTCCCTGTTTTGTAAGCGAAGCCATGGAAGACAAGAGTTCCTCATCCTGCTGCAGATCCAAACTGGAGTTATGAGTACCGGTAAGCAGTGTGAGGTAATCCTTAGTGCATCAAGACATTAGGACTAAAGAAACAATTGGATTGTGACATACCTCAAAAATTGCAGGCAACCATGTTAACATACCTGAAGGTTTTTAAGGCCTATATGTGCCTCTTCTTCCTGTATCAAAATCCACACCACAGGCCATAAAATACTGTCAGAAACTTAACAGCAATAGCAAAGGGTGTGAAGTAAACTAGAACATGTTTCAGGATAAGAGCTAGAAAGAGACAGTTCTGCTGATGTCCAAGGACCCTGTGTTAGCCAGAAATTTCCATTGGAGAGAACTCACCAACAGCTCCTGGGAAGCAGATTATGGTCCAGAGTACAGAGAGGGAGGCAGACAAGCAACAACCCTCCCAGAGAAGTTCCCTCTACATTCAAATATGGATGTCATCTTGAAATTTGGGTCTGTGCATGGATACCCTGACTGTGAACCAGATTTAGCAGTTGTGAAGAGAGCGGTACAGGATGTTAATGATCTGCCACAGGCATGAAGTGGAGATGAAGAGATCCTGCTTCCTAATTCTTGTGCTGATTTTATAGAATGGTGAATCGGAGAAAAACTGATCACAGAGAGCCTTGAATTGTGCTTGCACCTGAAGGTGCAGGGATCTGGGTTTTGTTACGGAAAAATTATCACTAGAAAATATGCTTTTGAGCCAAGATCAAACAGAAGGGCTGTAAGCAGCAAGAGCAGTGTGATTTTTTTTTTCCTTATAACTGTTTTTGTGCATACTGTAACTGCTGTACATTGGTGCCATCTACTGCCTGGCCTGAGGCTCTCCCTGCTGAATCTCTGAGGGCATCACCAAAGATAGGTGTAGCAAAAGTGCAACAAAGGTAGATAAAGCTTTATTCTGTTGATGCTGTGACATAGCAAGAAAAATTCTAACTACCTGTCCAGATGAAAGCTGCACTGATTTAAAGAGAACAGAGCTGTGAACCAATGGTACAACTCATTTGCCTTGGAGGTAGGACAGAAACCATGGGTGAGCATCCCTTTGGCCTGAAGGAAACATAGAGGAATCAGCTGGATTCCTTAACAGTGTCCACGTACTATGGCATAATAAGTCTCATCTGATCCCATACAGATGCCAACAGCAGTGAGACACTCTGAGAGACAGAAAAAAAGATCCTTTGCAATGCTTTTGCAATGCTGATGGTATATGGCTGCTTCCCTGAAGTCAAAACAGAGGTTCATGTAGCATTTGTGCCAGGAGACTGGCACTAGGGCATAGCCCCCAGCTCACCCTGCAGCCACTGTGATTGTCACCCTGAGCAGGCTGCTGTGCACTTCTGAGACTCTTCTTTGCATGCCAGGGCTTCTCTGTAGTCCATGTCTCTGTTTTAATGTCATTACCATAACCCACCCATAAAGCTTTCATGGTGATCCATTAAGCTGCTGTTCCCAGCTGCTGTAAAAATAATACATGTAAGTGGGTGTTTCCATCAGCTGGTCTGAGCTGTACAGCACAGTTCACATCATCACAGCTAACTCCACAGGCTGCTCCAGAAAACTTTATCTGTAGGGAAGGTGGGAGAACGATCAAATGTGAGAGAGGTTTTGGTTGTACATAGGGTTATTCTATCAGGGGACTGAATAATGAACCAGCTCCTCACAAATGACAGAGATTGGCTCCTTAAGTAACCATAGAAATTGTGAAACCTCTTTTAATCTAGCGAAACTATTCAGATTAAATTTCAGTAGTCTGTGTGTATCTCGAGTTGACCTATGGGATCCTTTTTAAGAGCCTGTTTGCTGCCCCACAATCAGCAACAGTGGTGTTTTCAGTGAGCAGTGGCATCTGATAAAAAAAAATCTAAAAATTCTGGCAAGGGAAGAGAGAAGCAAAAAGAGACATTAAAACTTTCCAGGACAAGAAGGGTCTGACCTAAGAGAATGGAAATTCAAAAGGGTATGCTTTGTGCCTTGTATCCTCAGAAAATCTTAAAGAGAATGCTTCATAAACTTCAAGGACTGTAAATTTAAAATCTGAAATTAAATGTCCTTATATCACATATTGGTGATGCCATTCATTGTCCAAAGAAGTGTGTGAGGATGAGAAGGTATGAGTGACAGTCAAGTTACTTAGACGCTCAGGTGTGCACTACAGCATCCAAACCCTCAGGAATCGTTGACGCTGGTAAGAGTGCTCCCTTCAGTGGGACAGCCACTGGGATCAGGAGCAGGACTTGGCACCCTTCCCTGCGAGAGCAGGAATAGGGTTAATGTTCCTCTCAGCCCAAGGCATTTGTTCTTAGCCATCAAACTGAACACTTACAGGGAGGGCCCTTTGCACCACTGTGCTTAAGGGTTTCATCAATACACTGTGCCCTCTTTGTCAGTGTGCTCTCCTCCTTTCACAGGCAACAGCAGCCAGAATCCCAGGTTTGTGACCAGCCACCAAGCCAGTGCCCAGGCAGCAAGAGCACAGCCAGCAGCAGCAGAAAAATGCCACCTTGCAGTAGACCTGCCCAGAGGAAAAGGGGGAAGAGTACTTGAAGACAGACATGGCGTTTGCCTGACTCACAGTTCAAGGTGAAGTCTCATTTAATGACACGAGTGTCTGTTTACTTTGTGACAGAGATTGTCTCAAATATTTTCAATCTGTGGGTAAATGCTGACTTTTCTAACATGTCATTCTGAAGCCTCGTTTGATCATTATGTTTACAAGGTAATCTCATAACCGAAGACTCTTTTAAGTCCTTATGGAGTGCCTGAGTTCAAAAGGATCTGTCTTAGTTTCCTCTGCTTCAAATGAAAATCAATACCCATCATAAATATCCCAAAGCTAGTTCCTTATTCAAAGATAAAAACTTATGTAGGTAAGAATATATGTATTTGTTATAATGGAAATTATCATTTAAAACTACACAAATAAAAGGGGTTTCCTTCTCTTCTTTAGAGGTTATGGAAAACCATCTTTCTTAATAAATCAGTTTTATACAAACTGAACATAAACTCTTTCTGAGAACAAGAGAAAAAAGAACGAACATTTTCTCAGAGCTGCAAATCAGTGGAGACTGCCTTTCAGGAGAAGAAACTTGAGTTTCCCACTGGGAGCTGATCCCACATATGACTTTTTGGAAGACCAGCCATGGCCACCAACAGATACACCATCAGAGCCAAACACAAGCCTTTGGGGGAATGTGATCTGACAAGCAGCTGCCACTGCTGAAAACTTTCTTTGTAGACCCTGACATCTGGCTTCCTCAGCTGCCAAGCTTGGCTTCCTCCAAGGTGCCGCAGGAGACACGTCGCTGCAGCAGGTAGGAAACTGGGAGGACAAAGATCACAATTTGATGTGACTGGGAAGTAGGAGATGAACTTGGCTGGATGTAAGGCACTAATTTGCAAGGCCTGTGTGACACTTTTTATATTCTACAGGTTTGTTCATGAGTTTGCAGTTCTATATGCATGAATTATTTTAGTAGAAAAAGGGGAAGAAAGGAATGGGAAAGGTCATACCAGAACTTTCAATCTATGTTTGTATATTCAAAAGATTGATATAAGTTGATGTGGCTCCGAACCAGAGCTCCAAATCCAGTTCCTTGCTACATCAAAAAGGATGTGCACATTAGTATTAAAGGTGTCAGCAGAACAAAATTAGATGGGACAAGTGCATTTGTGGTGAAGATTGACAAGGTTGAACCACCCTGAATACTGTGGACCTGGTGACTGGAGACTCTCCTGAGCTCAACATGGCAGTGTTCTGCTCCATGTCTGGAGCTCAGCTCCCTGCCAGTTTGCAGTGGTTTCCTTCGACACGCAGACCATGAGCACTTCAATCCTTTAAAAGGTGTGGGTGAGACCAAGATCAGGCTTTTTCAGATACTGAATAAGCCAGGATTTCACTTCAAGAGGGGGCCACTTGAGACTTGAATGGTGAGACAGGGTGAAGGGAAGTTCATGTTGTTGCACTAGGTGTGACTGTAATGTCACAGTGAGAGCAAGGTGTTTGTTTTCCCTGGTTTGCCAACTGCTAGATGTACAGGGAAGGAGGAAAAGACCAAGATGAGTCACTCTTTGAAAGTAGGATTTCTTCTTCCTCTGAAGTGTCTGTTCCCAGTGTGGAAGACAGGCTAGGTCACTGGTTTCAGAGAGGAAACTACTTTGAGTTGAGTCTTGGCACCGTGAAAATATCAGTTTTCTGAAAGGGTTTAAATTTATAATAATTTTTGCATATAATTGACTGAACTGGTTTGTTCAAAACTTGGCTCCTGCCTAGACCTCAGTGAGGAGGAAAAGTAATTGTCTGAGTTTAAGTAGTCCCCTGTTTATTATCAAAACACTGCAGCATGGAACCATTGCATGAGAACTGGGAAGCAAACCTGACTACAAGCCAGCGCCAAACAAATGTGAAACAAATGTCAGCCTTTCATTATCCAAGACAAAATGTAAAGCAAACAGCTTCCGAGGTAATTCACTTTTTAACCTATCTCATTGAAGGATAGAGGTTTTCCTGGCAATGCAGAGGAGAATATTTATTATCATTACTTTATAATGGTGAAATCATAGAATAGTTTAGATGGAAAGGACCTCAAAGGTTGTCTAGTTTCAAGCCCCATGCCTTGGACAGGGACACCTTCCGCTAGACCAGCTTGCTTAGTGCCCCATCCAGTCTAGCTTTGAAAACTTCCACCGATGGGGCATCCACAACTTCTCTGGGCAACTTATGCCAGTGTCTCATGACACTCAGAGTGAAGAATTTCTTCCTTGTATCTAATTTAAACCTGCCCTGTTTCAGTTTAATGCCATTTCCCCTTGTCCTATCCCTCCATGACCTTGTAAAAAGTCTCTCCAGCTTTCTTGTAGGCCTCCTTCAGTTCCTGGAGGGCTGGTATTCAGCAAACCTATTTTATATCCAGTATACAGAGTTATCAACGGGAATTATGAAAGGTTAAACAGTACCTTTTAATATCTACCACAAGATGGCAGAGTTGGACTTAGAAAATTACAATTTTTTTGTGTAACTAACTCTGAAACTTCAGACTAAAAAAAGTCTTTGCATCCTGTAGAAAAACAAACTAAGAAGAGCCAGTTAGAAAACATCTTCTCATGGCATGGAACTGCACATCTGTATAAAACCAATAGTAGCAAACAAACTGATCAGATCTGACTAGACCTGAAGTCAGACAAAGAAATGTGAGCTTTCTCCTGAATATCCTGGCCACAGTGGAGGAAATTACCTGGATGGTGACATGTAAGAGAACTGAGGAGTGATTTGTTGGTACCTCTTTGTTTTCCAGGGTCAGGCAAAAGCCAGCCAGGAGCAGCTGAAAGTTAATCCCAAAGATGCCAGAAATGCATGTGATGCAAACACCCAGTGTTCCCATTAAACTTCCACAGATACTTTTACCATAAATAAAAAGTTGCTCACTTCTTGAGAAGTGCTGAGCTTTACGGATTGTCTCTCCTAAGCAGCTCCCTCCAAACATACTGTTATCCTTCATCTCCAGTGATGTTTCCCCTACAAAAATAGTTGCTGTCTTGAGGGGTATCCTGAGAATCAGACTTCCTGTGCTTCAAAATGGTGGTATGATCCCCAGGACACTAATCACCAACAGAATGATACAGGATCCTATGGGGAAATTTGGCTCTGTATGCACATCTTAAGACTCCTCTGAATCCACGTGCAGTCTCCCTTAGCTGCGTGAAATGTTGTTGCTGGGTAGCTAGAAGGTGACTTGGGCTGTGCTCAGTTATCATCACATCAGTGGCATGCTACATGGTGACTTTTAACCAGGTTCTGTCTGCTTCTGATGTAAATATGCAAGAGCACACACACACACAAATAATGTTATGAGCATCATATACGGAATAAACATGTTATATATTCATGTTATACATTTTTGGCCAGATTCACTGTCCTTGGGAGCTTAAAATGCCAATCAAGGGTTGCTTACCCATGGAGAACCTTGTCTGTGCAACTGCCACTTTTCAAATATAGGTCGTTCCACTCTTCACAAAGGTGGGGGTTTTTTAGCCATCTCAGTGCCTGGTTAAGATGTGAATTTCGCTTTCCCACTAGGTGGCAGATTGTCATAGTTGAAATCCTCGTTCTGGTCCATTAATTGAGCATCGTCTACTTGCCAGTTTTGTAATTGCACTGTTTCATTTACAAATACATTGGAACCAGAATAGATATGGTGATGTGCTCTTCACTAATTTGTTTGGAATTCAGTAAGTTCGTTTACTTATTGAGGGATCTCACTCGAGCTCAGTCTGACATTGCAGTGCCTACACAGCAGGACACATCCTGAGAAATGATGGACATTACACCAGATGCACTTTGCATCTCCACAGGACTTACACAGCTCCTCTGGGGCTCTGCAGGAAGGACTGTGTTGGCCAAACCAATCTCCTACAGATCTAGGACGTGTGTTGTGGCTCTTTGGGATTTCTGGACACAGTGTTGGGGATTTAAGATCCATTTAGCCACAAAACAGGCACTGGTGCCTGAAATTTCACTTCTGAAGGAACATGAGTGAGCTTTGCATACAAAGGCAAATAACAAATTACACTTCTGGATGTGTTAACTTTGTCATGTGCTCTTGCTTCAGCAGTGGGGGCCTTTTAACAATCCCAGAGAGGTGTGATGTACTCACACCTATCTGTATCTGTTTTCCTAACTCTAGTGCAAGTCTTTCAAACTTTCATTTAAGAGGCTCAATGCTTCCTAATAGGTTTTCAAGGGCATGGAGCAATCTCCCACTTTCCTGTGACCTAGGTAAGGCCCTTGGCATCGCACAGAGTTGACTGGAGCCTGTTACAGCTGGACTGACCTGTTGTACTGTGGTAGTATCAGATACATTAAGGTCACACAATCTCTTTTTGAGAGGGGGAATGATGCCCCAAACTGGCTATGTCCTGGAAGGTGGCGATCTCACCTCCTCACACATCTAATTTGAATTCCTCCTGTTGTGGTGGATTAGCACAAAACATGTGGTGACTGGACACAATAATCAGGACACTGCTGGTGCCCAATGCTGCTGGGAGCTACCTTGCCCTTCTTACATGGTAATCTTTTCCATGCATTTTGCAGATGTCAAGTTGCCAAACCAATTCCCTGCGTTTGTTTGTTCTTTCCCTGCTGCTGGATCCTACTAGTTTTTCAGTGTAAAAGGTGGATTTGCAGATCCATCTCTGGAGGAGGGTTTGGCTCTTGAGAAAGCTGAACAAGTCCAGCAAATACAGCCGTGTGGAAATACTTCATTTCCCCCAGATGTAGCCCTTCCTTCAGGCTCCCAGCCTGCTTCGAGCCCATTCCCATTTGTGTCCATCTGCAATTTGCTGCAAGTCTTTTGTTGCCAAGTATTTTTGACTGCATACAAATAGAAGGTCCCTAGAAACGATCTGAATCGATCTAATGGAAATCTGAAGACTGTGGCAATGAAAAGCCCAGTTATATGGCAGTGACAGGTTTTCTGTGCACAAAAAGCTTGTGCCTAAAAGTCCAATACTTCATAGACTGCAGAAGTGGGAGCTTTATATCATTTCCAGCTCACTAATAGTGTTGCCAACTCTCATGATTTTATCATGAGTCTCATGATATTCTTTTTAAAAGCTTAGTTTCTGAAGTCAGGCAATTACATGAGAATCTTTTTCTCTCTCTCTCTCTCTCCCTCTCTCTCTCTTTTGAACATTCTTTTCTTAGCAGCAAGTTTCTAGCCCTGATGCTTCCAAGGGGAAAAAAAAAAAAAGGAGGAAAGATGAAAAAACCAACCAACCAAAAAAAAACAACCCACCCTACAAAAAAACAGAAAAAGCTTTAAAAGATGACCAAGGTTTGTCCTGAAGACTCAAAAACACAAGAATGCAAACCCAAAGAGGTACATAGATATTACTGTTTGCCTCTTTCTTGTAATCTTGTGGGCTTTTTAAAAGCCAGCCTTATGTCCAACTCATGATTTTTGAATGCCTGAGATTGGCAACTCTATTTTGACAGACCTAATGCCTATGTGTAGCACTGGAAGTCCTGTTATGGTATTTATTTTTAGACACACTATTTTAGCTCATTTGGCACATTCTTTATAGCTTCATCTACCTCGTGTAGTTAGACTCATGGGGCCAGATCCTTTGCTGGAGCAAATTAGAGCAAGACCCGTGATTTAAACCATCTGGAGATCTAGCTTATGGTGCAGTCATCTGGCTTTACTGGCAAAGGGATACAAAATATAGTCCCAATAACATTTTTTAGAACTCCATAAACTGTGCCTAAAATAGTCTTCTGTCATTCTGGAGCAGATGTGATATATACAGAGAACCCATGATGGAAAACTTCAGAGGATTGTCTTGCTGCTTGTGTGAGTGCATCCCCATAGCTCACTCCATCAGATCTGCCTGTCATGGATTTTGTACTTTCCCTATGCACTGCACCACAACTGAGCTGCTGCTGAAGCGTGTCTGCACCGGGTGCTGTAAAATCATCTTCATGGATGTGATTTCCATACAGGGAGATACCTACTGTGCTTCCTTCTCTTCATAACCTTTTACCCATTGCACTGGAACCATGTCGCTTGAATGAAGGGGCCCCTCAGAGAGTAGTTGACATGGAAATTTCTTTGTGCTGGGTTCCCAAACCCTCTGAGGTCAGGCAAGGTCAGTGCCACTCCAGAGCTGGATAGCTCAAGGACCGCAGAGGAGCTGCAGGAAGCGGTCTTGGTGACTCAGCTGATGGCCATCTTCCTACTGGCTCAGCACTGAGACGATGCCCAGCATGACGTGAGAAAGCAATGTTTGCTTGGACATCCTTCAGATAAAGTGCAAGGTGGGATCTCTGGCCATTTGTTTCCAAAAGATCTTAAAACTGTTTTGTAGGAACAGAAATTGGCATACCCTTTCAGGATACTGAAGCAAAGAAATGTGACAGCTAATCCAAATCTAGGAACATGGATTTTTAAAAAAAAAAAACAACTATATGCAACTCATTTCCAGCCCTTTTTCCAGATGTTCTACAGTAAAAGTCCCCACAGCACTGAGCAGACCTCCTGAATGCCACTATACTCTTCCCCTTTGCTGGCTGCACTTCATGGGGCTGAACTCCCCTTGCTGGGCTGTTGCCAGTGTTACTGGAGTTGTTTAAAGCTGCTCTGCAACTTCAGTTTCTGTTACTGCGTTGCTGGCACTGCACTAGAGGCGTGTGGGACCCTCTTTTGCTATTCAGTGATTCCAGTGATGATCACTGAGAAAATGAAGCAGCAATGCTCAGAGTCTCTGCTGTACCTTCTGCTCGCTGTCCGCAGTTGCTGCGTGGAAGCCGACGCTTTCACGGCACACAGGCACTTCTTTCAAAGGTGCTTGTCAGAAGGAGGCCACAGCTCAGCAGCTCAGCTGCAAATTGTGCAATCCCTGAACCACATTTGTGGCTGAAGCTCTTTGCTCCCGGGAGAGCATTATATCTAGGATGGCCCATTTCCTCAGGGACTGTACCATGCAAGGCTCAGGGCCTTGGTCTTCTGTGGTCTCACTGTGGTCTTCTGAACTGCTGGGCTTGTTTGTTGTGGGTTTCTAGTAATTCTGCTTGCATCACCCCTTGAATTATTCTCCTACGATACAGGTTGAGCATTCCACCTTTGGACTACAGGATGTGCACTGTCTCAGGTTACATCTGCTCCCACCTTTTGTGTGTTTGCTTTGCATTTTTCTCTGGACTCATCTAGAACCTTATTAAATAACTTTGTCCTGGGCAGTTAACTCTTTGGAAAAGCTGGAGAAAAAAGGGATTGGCTAGATTGTATTTGGAAAGGAACTGAGGTGGGCTGAGCCAAACACCCCTGGGAGAGTGAGAGACCTAACCCAGGCTGGTAGAAAGTGCTCTGCTGTAATATTTTGTAGATTCACCCTCTTTTTGTCACAGTCTTCCAATGCGTCACACACTTTGGAAGCAGTGACAGCAGCTGTGATGTTCTGAGAAAGTTAAGGAAAAGGCTGGGCAAGGACAGCCCTTCAGGGTGTACCTGGATACTTTACCCACAGTTTATTATTCTCTGGCCAGAAGGGGAAAATGTAATTTAGTGGTGTAAGAAAATGTTGACTGGGTTAAGTGTGTTCACGTAGAGCACTGCGGTTTTCAGACAATTTGGAGAGTGTGTTGAGAGAAGTCTCAGGATGTAACAAACTGTTGGGCTGCACCGGGATCCCATGAGTTACCATCCTAGTTCTGAGGGACCCTACTGTTGCTTAGGGGTGCTGCAACCAAATAACAGAAGGACTTTTAACAGTATTCTTTCTGATATTTGGAGTATATTCATCAGTTGGGACTACTGGGCTGTATTCAGTGCTTGCCAACTTCTCCAGATGATCTTTGAAGAGAGGCCTGTTGTTCTTTGCACTGATTAGAATCTGCATGGTCAGTATGGACATGTTCATGCCATAAGCTCCTGGCTGGGGGAAGCTCTGCTCTCCTTGGGGCTGCCTGGGTGAGTCACTCGCACCGTGTTACATTTAGCATTTGGGTTATGTCATATCACCTCTGCCAGCTGGAACTGAGAAATTTGCAGTGATACTAGAAGATCAATTGTCCTATTAAGAGGTCATATTATCAAAGAACCAGATTTAACCCACTTTTTTTTAAATCAACATAATACAATGGGGGTTTTTTCCTTCATGTTTTATGCCAAATAATTATTTGACTGCTGATCCCGAGGAAATAAAAGATTAATAAACTACACACGATTAGCATAACCTCTCTTCTTGTGTGTGAAATTGCTACTAGTATATTTTCTAGGATTTGTTCACTCCAAATTTTGGAAGTCTTTAGGGATGGAATTTGTTTCGCCTTGGTTTGTTTATTAGCATAAATATTGTAATTTTCATTCTGTTTTGGAAAACGTTATTTGAATCCATGCATTAGAACCAATGGAGTGAAATGAATGGATAGTTAGGAGGTGGTAGAAATTAATTTCAGACTTTTGGTGAAAGTTTATATGGTCCTTGCTAGTCACCTTCTGCTGATGTCATTGTTCAGTAAATGTATTAACAGATGTTAACTGTCTTGGATAATTAAATAGCTACTGCATTTAAGAGAAAGAGATTAACACTGTAGTGTGATTCCAATCACACTAAGTTGCATGTTTATCCTGTGTATGTTATGTGACCTAGTGTCATGTATTACCTTCCACTGAGGACTTCATCCCATCTGCTTAGGCCATGAGACATGCACAGATCACCTCCTGTGTGTAAAACCACAGGATCTAGGCTGTTTTGGAAATGTTTAGGATGTTTCTGGAATAAATAAATCATATTCGTATTATAGAACTCCCTTTCTGTGCACATTATCCTAAAAACCAGTAACAGAGAGAGAGGTGCTTTAATTCTTTGGAAAGGTTTGATGCTGTGTGCGTTTCAATGGAAATAACTTTTGTCTCTGTGGATGTGTAGCTTTATAGCATCAGTCCCCTAATTATATGTAAAACGTATTCTGCTGGTAAACTACTTCTTGTGTAGTCACTATGCATATTTATTGGTAAAACATATGCACACTGTCATCTGTCCGATGTTTTACGTGTTACCCAATTTCAAATGAATAGAATAAAACAACTGCATTAGGCTGCAGTACATTGGTAAAAAATATTTATTCTCATCACAGGAAGCTCTGAAGCTCACGAGTGGCTGTGGTTCCTAACACCAAGCCCAATTAAATAGGGTATAGAATCTTGCCATGGTGGCAGTTTGGGTTGTGTTCCCTCCATGCAGAGCACAAAGTAACACATTAAGTTCAGCAGCGAATCCAGAGAAAAGGGGCATCCAAGCATTAATCATTCATTGCAGTGCTTCATGAAAGAAATCGCAGTGAAAACAAAAGCAGGAAACTCAACTATTCTGAGAAGCACTTCGAGATAGCACTAGTTTCAGCTGCCAGGTATTTGCACTATCAATCAAAATATATTTATTTATCAGATGAATCATATATTAAAACTCCTGGCTATGCAGAATAAGAGGCAGAAGAGAAATATTGAATGTATACATACAAAAATACCAAAGCCTACACTTTCTAGAAATAATACATAAATGTCATTTGCTGACAAGAAAAACAGATTGTTGTAAAAGGAACTCCAGCAATGACCTGACATCAGAATCACAATTTCCTGTGTCACAGGTTAGTGAGAAATTGCTTCTTTACAGCCTAACAATTCAGGGAATAATGACCTAACATTGTTCCACTGTGAATTGGGGCCAAGATATATATTTTTGCAGGTAGCAACAAATAAGAACAAACCTTTCAAAGAACTAGAATACATAAATCCTAAAGCACACCAGAGAATTCACCAGTTTTGACACAAGCAATCTATAAACAATATAACCAATTTGAAATATATTAGGTATGATTACAAATGTTCCTTGTCTTTTCAGCAAAACTGGGCTGGACCTCTGTGGGCAGTACATAGGGCTATCACTTAGGGACTTGGGGTACTTCTGGTTCCAGATGTTTGTGCCACTCATTTATTCAACAAATGTAATGGAAATTCACATTGGCTTGATAGACTTTTCAGACACCTCCTGCTGTTCAGCCAGCAGTTTCATATATCTGTGTCTACATTCTTTGCTCATCACTGTAAGATGTTAGTCAAGATTTACAGTAAAGGATAGGTATTTTGGATGCTTGAGATAACTCACAGACAACTCATTTCCGAAGAAGGCAGGCTAATCCCTGAACATCTGAGTCCTGAAAAATGGGAGCCTTTTCCAGAACTCTTAGTTTTATGCAATTTTGGCTGTTGTCCTGCAACCGCTGGAGGTGTCATCTGGAAAAGGGGCCCTGAGTACGCAAAAACTCTGAGATGTAAATGATGTGGTCATATTCTTATTTCTAATCCTTTTGTTCCTTTACAGCCTCCTAAAACTAGGTCTAGCACAAGAGATCATGCTTTTGCTGAACCCCGCATGGAGGATTTATAATTCTTCCAAAAGACTTAGAAGAAATTATTTACAAAAGTAAGTAGGATGAGATAATCATGAATGCTTTATATACCCTTAAAGTCAGGGCAGAATAAAGCAGACTGAACTCTGGAAAAAGATTTCTTTGTGAGACAGCACTATCTAGTAGCCTGAATTTGGGTCTATGATGAGGGATTTCCTTCCCAGCTGTATCAGGGATTCTTTATCTGGCCTTGAATTAGATAAGCATTAGAGATCCTAATTAATGGTTATACAACTATGAAGTTTAAATTGATAAAGTTTTTAAGCTGGGGGAAAGCACAAACTTTTATTACAGACACTGGCCAGAGTAGATAATGTTTCAGCAGTCCAACATGAGGGCAAATCAGTGCAAATTTTTCATCAGTATATATACACTGTGTACATGCAATATGGTATAATGTGTACAGCACCATGTTATACATTTTGTACTGACAAGGATTTCTATTTTTCTGCAAAACCTAACAAATTTTCTCTTCTTGGAGTATAATGAAAAGTCTTCTGGTTAGTTTTCCCTCATGAAATATAAATACAGCTTCCAACAAATCTCATTGACTTTACATCAATGTCCGAGTCCTGCTTTCTGTTCATTGCCAATTCCAGTTGTTTGCAGTTCTTCACACAGTGCCATTTATAGGTATCCCAGTTACTATTCTGTGCATTCCTGTGCTTGCTTTCTTCCCCTCCTCCCTATAAGGAGACAACAGACTTCGAGTAACCCAATCAGCCCGGGCAAGAGAAGTGTTATCTGGACAATCTCCTCATCAAATCAAGCATTCTTCTGGGGACAGATGAAGCCCGAAGGAGCCCTGCAAGGCTGATGTGCTGCCCTGCTCCCTCCTCAACCCCCAGGCAGGCAGAGCCCTGTAGCCCATCTCCTGGCTGGCAGAGGGGGCTGCAGTTAGAGGGACAGGGAGAAGAGGAATAAAGAATGAGAAACTGCAAAGGATTATGAGAAAGGACCATCCCTCAGAAGTTGTGCATTTTGATTTTACATTTCTGCCAAAGAGCAGTGCTTCTGTAGGGTCACTTGTTTTCCTTTCCCCACATAAGCACAGTGCGCTGCTCATTTTCTACAACTGGAAACACTGTAAGAGGCATAACTTATCCTTGAACTTTTCATATTAAACCTTCTGTAGTATGAGCTTGAACTAGCCAATTTTAGAGCAAACTGTGCTTCCTTTTTCAGACCTGAATGAGAAGGGACCTCTCCCCATGTGACAACAGGCTGGGTCTGGCAAGAGCAGCCACAAGCGCAGCACTTCTTGAAAACCACACAGACGTGATGGGCTCTGTGCACTTTGAAGAAGCTTCTTTGAAGGCCCTTCTGCTAAGACAGGTAAGGATGCTGTGTGTATCCCTAGTCCATTGTGAATTCCCGCTCAAATGGTTTGCTTATCATTTTACAAGCAGAAATGTCAGTGTATATAGGCATGTGAATAAGGTCTTGTTTTAGCAGGGCATTTCAATTTGAAGTTGAATAAGATCTTTCATGCTCTCTGAAATGACAGGCAGGCTTACAGACCAGTTTTGCAGTAAATAGAAGTATACTATATCACCTTTGCTGATATAGCATAGACGTAGAGAAAACCCTTAGAAGAGTTTATGATATTGCTTCAATATTAATGATCCAGTATGGATTAAAAAAGGCAAAAAAAAGGATCCTTCCAATGCAGAAAAAAACCTCCCAATCCTCCCCACTACAAACCAAACCAAACACAAAAACAAACAAACAAAACCAAAGCAGCAACTAGCAGGAAATTAGCATTGCAGTTAAAATATGAATATACTTTAGAGAGAGGAAAAATAAAATAAGGCTTAATCAAAATGTAGCATGCAGGAAGATGGCACCTGCCTTGAGAAACTTAAGAGTGAAGCTTTAAACAAGAGACAACACATACATGGAGGCAGATAGAAATCAGAGCTGCATATCATCCCCATGAGTATTGTCTCATTGTCTACCCAGTTACGATTTCCCCCAGGTAATAGGGCAACTTCAAAAAAACAAAAAACAAAAAACCCCAAAAAACCCCAGGAATTTACTGTGCCAAAAAATCTTTCCCATTCTCTTTGTAAAATTCTGAGCCAGCATTGCACATGACATTGTTAATTCATTAAATACCATTGTGATTAATTACATTCAATAGATACGAGGTGCATTCAGGTTCAGTGCAACTTCATTGACCCCAGAGCTGGTACAGCTGTTTAAATCAGGGCAGAACTGGTCATGTATTACTTCCCATTTCTTGGACTTAAACCAGACATCATAAAGATATGAGTTGCATGAAACATGGTTTTAGGCTTCTATCTCCTAGTGATCATCCCACATGTAATTATTTTCTACATTCTAAAAGAGAACCATATTTAAATGTGATTTTTTTTCTTTTACTGGTAGCTTCTACCTGTGAGTATCCTTTGGAATACTCAAATGGGCCTTTTAATTTATCACAAGGATTTATAAAGATTTATAGGAATAAATTCCATAGACATGAACAGAACAGAATGGAGCATTCCCCATTGGTTTCTCAACAATTTTCTTTTAAGATGTACTTTAATAAAGAATTACAGTCCTTTTGCAGAACTATATCAAACATTTTAACAGCCACATTTATGCCTTTTGAGGCTAGTCTAACTTCCAGATTCTTTCCATTGACTTAACAGAAATGGGACAGATCCCAGATTTGTAATGCTGGACCTGGTGGTATGTCAATCTTTTATCCTTGTGAAAGGGTTTTTTAAAAATTGTGATTAAAAAACCCTCTTTCCTTAGACCTGAACATTTTGGAATGTATCTTCTATATCCACATGATCGTGCTACAGCAAGATATAGTAAGTGCACGTTGTCATATATCTTTACATCCCTACTTGGTTTCATCCCTATCAAGTTGTACAAGAGCAGGAGGGAAGACCAGAGGGAAGGTTTGCACTTTGACCCGTTGTTCATATTTTGGTTCTTTTATGTGTACCAAATGTCAGTCATTCTGTCATCTATTTAATCTCGGACACCTATGGAAGATTAAGAGAGGGCAGTTCAATGAGCAGAGCAGGAGAGGGAAGGATAGATGAGCTACGGCAGGCAGATAATGTAAAAGCCAACTCAAAGTTCTCAAAAAACTCCAGCCATCACCAGCCGTCATCCTTCAGACAAAAAGGAGGAGTTTCCATTCAGGCTTAAAAATCTCCGTCTTCTAAAGGATTGACATGTGAGAATTCTAGAAGGGAAAACTGTCCTTCTTTACATAACTCTGAATTAATCCTTTAATTCGTCCTCCTTTTGATTTTAAATATGTTCTTGGCCAACAGTCTGGATGTACATGTTTATAACTGTGCAGCAAGAATTTAGAACATATCTAGTGTTAATGTTTTGCCAGCAAGTTGTTTTGATCCATCCAAAACCCCGTTATTCTAACCTATCTCCCAAGCTGCCGGGTCATCTTTCCCAAGTAAAGTAACCTGGGAATAAAAGTGGGCTTTGTTTTTTTGGAGATCAAAGACTATTTTTGATCCTTCTTTTGGTAACCAAAGCCCCTCTCCCTTGCAGAAGTAGGTGCAGTGTAACTCCTCTCAGCACAAAATTGTCCACTTGGATGGGGTAAGGTGCCAGCACCGACTGCACGTGTATCATGGAGAGAGGAGGGAAATTTCTTTGGATAAAACAGTGAGTGCATATTAATGTTAATGCGAGACTTTGGGGAAAAAACAAAACAAAACAAAAAAGTTGCAATATTGGTGGTTGGCAAAAGAACCTGCCTCACAATCCTTCCCGGGCTATCTGAATGGAATAAATGGGATTTGGGAGTGCATGGTAAGCCAGTTGTCACCTTCAGACACCAGCTTTCTAATGACATCCAAAAATGAAGGGGGAAAACAAAAAGGGGGAGGGAAAAGTATGTGTGCAAAATTTCAGACATACCAGGCAGCCAAATTGGTAGCTGATTTTTAGGATTAAAACTATAGTACGGAGCAGTCCAGCCAGGTTGCTTTGCACAGGCTAGAAGAGGAAGGTTTCTGAGTGGTTTGTGCTCATTTTCCACTTGCCCGGACCTGGGCTGCATGTCGGGCAAATCCGCTGGCAAATGTTAACACTGCCCAAGGGACTGAAAGTGAAGCTGGGGGCTGATGTGGCATGCGGTTGCCATGGTAGTGGCCATAATCCTGCCGGAGTCAGATACCCTGATGATACGGCGAGTTTGAGCTTGCTCTGGGGTACAGCGCAGTGACCCTTCCCAACAGCATCTGGTTGTGTTTTAAACTTTTGATAAATTCCATAGCCAAAGAAATCAAAACAAATCAAATAACAAGCCCAGCCTGGCCAAAGTCCAAGTTCAGGCTGCTGTTGCATTTCTCCTTGAAACTGCTGCTAATGTAGATCGGAGCAAAAGCTAAGATATTCAGGGTGGGAGCGAGGCACTTTTTGGAGATTCTTTCTCCCCTCCTCGTAGCCTCAGTCCCTAAACACGAGGATGAAACTAAATGAACGTGCTCCGGTGAGTTTGCTTATCGCGTTTAGGGAGCAGCATTTAATGAATTCGTTTCTTCCCCAACGTGTTCCTGGCGGGTAAAGCCCGCCCGTGTGCGGGGATGTTCCGCGGAGCTCGGCTGCCTCCAGCCCTGCTGGGGCGGGGGCTTGAAAAAGTCGCGCAAACTCGCGGGGAAAAAAAGCAACCACCAAAGTTGGAGGAGAACCATTCCCAGCTCCATCCCCGCCTCTGCGCGAGCGGATCTGCACAGGCCAAACTTGTGCTGTTCGGGGAGGAGGGGGGGCTGCTTTCCCCGAGGGAGGGGGTGTGTGTGGGGGCTCGCTGCAGATGCGCTCCAGCTGAGCGGGCGGCGGGGCCGGGCTGGCGGAGCGGATCCCACCGCGCCCCACAGAGAGCCCCGCACCCCAAACGGGGCGCTTCGCCGAGGCGAGGGGGCGAGACGGGATGAAAGGGGCTGGGGGGGGGGGAGAGGAGATCCGGAGGGG
>VWZN01019520.1:729149-769451 GCA_013396955.1 Regulus satrapa | reverse complement strand
CGGCTCAGGCGCGGTGCGCGCAGAGCGGTGCCGGGGCCCGGCCCCCGCCTCATGGCCCGGCTGCCCGAGTGGCCGGGCCTGGGGGGTCACCCCCTGGACACTTGTGTCCCCCTGCCGCTGGCCTCGCGTTTCACACTGCCCCAGGTGCTGGAAAACTTCGTGCGTACAGAAAGTAGCGTTTTATTGGCGTATTGCGTTTGTATTTTTACGGCCACAGATAAAGGCACTAGTCGTAAAACCTCGTCTACCCCCTACCAGTCCCCTTCTTTTTTTCTTTTTCTTTTTCTTTTTCTTTTTCTTTTTCTTTTTCTTTTTCTTTTTCTTTTTCTTTTTCTTTTTCTTTTTCTTTTTCTTTTTCTTTTTCTTTTTCTTTTTCTTTTTCTTTTTCTTTTTCTTTNTTTCTTTCCTTTTTTTTTTTTTTCTTTCTTTCAACTGAGGCTCTTGGGATGTACAAGAATTTGAAAGTAAGAGTTACTAGCATGTGCACGAAACAGCATTTAAACAAATACTGTATTGGCATGTGCTGTGGAGTTGGTGCCAAAAAAAGTTAAGTAAATAAGCCATGAAATTCAAAATACACACAAGTGGAATAGACTGACTTGTTATAAACTTGCTGATTTTATCTATTTGTTCTAGCTACCTTGCTTTAAGAAAAAGTTTCGGGGTCGTTTTGGGTTTGATTTTGGTTTTTTTTTTTTTTTTGGGTTTTTTTTTTAAAAGTTCTAAAACTAATAAAATTAACTTAATTAGGAAAGAAACATGCACCTGAAAAAGAGGCTATTGCTAAATAATTAATTGTTTATGCTGCTGGGATGTTTGAATTGTGTGATAATTGCTGCATACAGCAACTACAGTTGGTGAATTGGTTTGGTTCAGCTTTTCAAAAGGGTGGATATGGTAATTTGTATTTTGGCTGGAACGTCAGGAAACAGTGACACCTGTCAAACTTTGAATTGCAATAAAAATGTCGTATTGAATGTTATTGCAAAACTGACAACTTTTAAGAAGAGAATGAAATTCATTATGGCTTTTCCACTGTAAACAACTCTTGCAAATTTGTCATTTGATTGAAAGCATGACCTATCTGTAGCACTGAAAAATGCCTGATTCACTGAAGATGAACTTGTTAATCTATAGGTATGTGTATATCCAACCTCTGGTGTGTGTTTGTGAAAGAGTTGATCTTTAAAGCAAGTTGAGGTAAGATTCACTTCATCTCGAATGTTGTTACTGCTTAAAGTATGTGACTTTGAAGTGCCCAGAAATGCAACTGCTGTTCTTCAAAGGAAAACAGATCTCGAGGACTGTTTCCAACTTCCTTTCAATGTCTTTCTTTTTTTTTTTCTCCAGTGTGTCAAAGGGGATGTATACAGATGGACAAATACTATTTGTGCTAGGTCATTCAATTAGAGAAAAATTAGAGCCATAGAAGAATTTGAACTAGATGCATATGTCAATATAAATCTAGCATAATTTCATTGAAGCTGCTCCAGGTTATACTTGGATAAAAGAGAACAGAACTTGACCTCAGACATCCAATGCATAGCAGCTTGCATTCCCAAATGTCACACTGAAGTCACATTTAGAAAAGACAGCCTTCTGGCTACATATATATAATGAGCAGTATTTTTGTCATTGTTTTGAAAACCAGTTTGAACTTCTGTGTCAAAGAACCATTTTTGATTATGTTTTGTGTGATTCTAACTATCATACAAGTTTATACCACAACTTCCCTTTCAGTGGCACAGTTGTATAGAAGCTGCACAGGCTCGGGGGCTGTGTGATCAGCTGTATACAGAAAGGGTTATGTGATCGCTACAGTTTTGTCTGACTTGAAAATATGTTTTTCATGACCTTGATACTTTATTTCTGTTGAGAACATTTTAATTGTTTAGTCCTCTGGACTAATTTTTTTTTTTTTTAATTTTAGGATAGGGTAGAGCATATGACCTAATAGCAGTTGCATTATTCTTGTTCTCCGTTTGCGAGTGCAGAAGACACTTGGTTAACTGCCTGCCCCTGTTTTTGGTGGCCTACTGTAAGCCAGTTGTTTGCCCTGTAGTCTGAAAGGTACACAGATACTTCATGCTTTTGTACTCTGAGAAGTGCTCCGTTCATAGTGAAGTTTCCAGTGCAGATTAGTGAAGGCAGTGGATTCAGTAAGCAGTCACCAAAATCTGTATATATTTGTGGAGCAAACACCTATCTATTGCCCGATCACAAAGCCTCCACTTAATAATCTGGCCAAGGATTTCAAGGCAGTGAGTTCTTTCAAAGAAGCTACTTAGGAACATTAGATGTGCCTATAGCATCAAACTAATTAGTTGCCACTCCATTTCTATGAAGCTTCTAGGGCTTTATAGAAATGCAATATTTGCACTTCTCACTTGCTGCTGAGGCACTGAGGTTAAGCGGTCTCTGCTTTTTGTCCGCTTTCTTACTGATGGGAAAGATTCCAGGGCATTGTTCAAGAGCTGCACAACCCCCTTGTGTACCTGGGTAAATATTTTAAACAGTTGCACATTTGGACAACTTGCCTCAAAGCATTAAGTGGTATTTAGGGTTTGCTTCAGCTCTGTTGCCAGGACCCTTTTAAAGAAAACCAAAACAACAGAGTAGGTATTTGGGAATTAATTAATACAATGCTAAATAAAATAACAGCAAAGAATGAATCCTCATATGAATGACAGTGTTGTGTTAGAAAGGGAAATCGTGCATGTGTGTGCCTGTGCATATCTACACATATAATGTATACACATTTGTGTGTATGTGTGGAATATGCACAATTCATGAGTTGTGTACACAGCAGGTCCCATATATCTGCATCTCCTAGAAAGTAACTGGTGTTTGGTGCAGAAGGAATGAAAGTTTCATCTTGTATGGCAGTCTTGATACTTCAAAAGGCAAAATTGCAGGGTTCCCTTGTGAGCAAGTGACTGGAATGGAAATAGTGGGTAATCAGGTCAAATTTTCTACAGACCAGTTCCAGTTGGGAGTGAGTACATGTTAGATGTGTGCAGTCCAGGAGAGGCCACAGAACTTTTGTTCATTCATTCTTGGCTACTGTAAAACCACACCCCATACCCTTTAACTTCTTATAAACAAAGTGAACCCAAATACACTGAAGCTGAAATGTGTTGCACAAAGGGAACAGGAAAATTGTCCTTTAATTCGGAAGGTCAGAGCTGTAAAAATTGTTTGGAATTTGTGAATATTCAGTACCACAGCAAAAAGAGGCCTCGGTGCCTGGAAGTGGACACCCAAATGAGAAAAAAATTGAAAATAGTCTCCCTTGGGCTCCTATTGTAATGAGTAGAAGGGTTTCTGATACTGTCATGGGCATGACTGCTCAAATACATTAGTCACTGGTGAATCTTTTCTCATCGTTTCACAATTATTTGTGATTGGCTGTCACCTTTCTGCAATTATAAATATTCTAAGAGGAAACAATACAAATTAGAATTGTAGGTACCAGAATCTTTGTACTGGATGTATTTCTTTTTAGTTTCTAAGTGTTCTTTTTCATATGAAAAGACTCTTGCAGCTTTATCCTTATTCAAGTCTTTTCTTTTTGTATCTACTGGGGAGAAAACCATTAATTTTGAGGAATGGTGAGAGTAAGCCTTAAGCTGTCTTTGACATTTTAGTTTAACTTGAATAGGTTAATTTTTTTTTTTTTAAAGAAAACAAGTTGGTGGGAAGTGTGTTTTAACTGTGAGCGCCCGATTTCGACCATTAGCATAAGAAAAAAAGTTTTAGTGCATTTACTATTGTATTGAATGAAGAGTTCCAACAGTCAGGGAAAAGAAAGTAAAAAGGCTGTAAAGAAATGATGGTCTATTCAGATTATTCAGCAGCCCAGAGCTCTGGTCATCTGCCTCTGAAATCTGTGATCGGGATATCACTTTTATCTTCCTGTGCCTTTCTCTCGCCTTTTTCACATGTTCACTTTTGTCAAGGTTTATTGATCACGTTTTCTTCTCTGCAAATCTGTGGAAAATTTAATGAACCAAAAACAACTGAGAAATAAAAGGAACTTTTTATTCATTAGCCACTAGATTGAATTTTGTTCTATAGTCACTACCCTCTTGCCTCCCATGTGCCTCATTGTGTCACTCCTGTAGCAGTTACAGTATGTACAGTGGAGATGGCCACATTATTAATTCTCTTCCAGGGAAAAGTTTGTTTTAAAGTTGTGAACTCATGGCAGTCCCAGCTCTGCTCCTTGGCTTTTCTCTGCCTTCCTAACACTTGGAATTTTGACTGTGGTGCTTCTGTCACTAAATACCTTTAAGTGTGTATTCCGCAGAGCATTTACCTCTTCAAGAACTAAATGTATTTGCTGCCTGGCAATTAAATCCAAATTTAAATGATTGCAGATTAGTTGTAGTTATTTACAGCCCTGATTGTTTTGGTGCTCTGATCCTTGTTCATTACACATCTGCTTTGCCGTGGTGCTGCCCCAGAGCGCTTTGTGATGCAAATACTTTTGTTAACTTACAAATAGTTTCAGTATCTAGATCATCTCAGGTGGCATATTTAAGCCGCTTCTTTTTTCCCAGATGGACTTAAAAAGCTGTAATTAAATGTGGCTTCCAGTATGATTAAGCTTTGCTAACATTTTCCATGGAATGATTTACTTGAACTCTCGCACTTTCTGAACCTGTCACTGCAAGATTTTTTCAATGAACGCCCCCTTTAACATTAATTTAATTTCATTTAATGCAGCTGGTAAGTATAGGGAAATGAGTTTAAATGAAGTATATATCTGCCTGAGCGATTACTTGAATGTTTCTTGATTCTAAAGAACTTTACTGCTAAAGTACCCCATGTTAAATGCTAAGTCTAAATCCCAGAGGAAGCAAAACCATAGAGTTCTGTAGAATAGTCCCAAATACTCTCCAAATGAATAGTAGCATCAATCCTGATACTTTTAAGGGATGATCTAAAAGCCACAAAAGGGACTCTGGACTCGAGCTTGTAATTTCAGCTACAGTGACGGCACATCTGTGACTGCATCTGTTTTTCTGTGCATGGAGTGACTCTGTTGTGTAGGAGTACACACTTGCAAGCTTAAGCTGCCTGTAAATCTAGAGAGGGGACTTTGTGCCCAGAAGAATGAACCCTGCTGGAAAAATCTAGGCTTCTGGGAGAGGCGGAAATAGTAATAAAAATCTTCTATCCCCTGTGAAATGTAGGATTTTAGCGTGGATGACTCATTCACATGAAACTAATGAAATCTCCGCAGAGGAAGGCTCCTTCTCTGGGATGCTCCGCTGCATAGTGGGAGCCAGTGTGGGTCCAGCCCCTCAGAGAGGAGCAGCCTGTGGTCACAGTCCCTCTCCCCTGCTATGAGGTGACAAATACCCCCAGCAGGGACCAGCTGGTTCTTCCCAGAATCTGCAGGGGATGGTCAGCTGCACAGCTTCATTCCTGCAGTGGCAGTGGAAAAACTTCCCGTGTTACAAAGGCAAGTCAGGAGAGTGGAGATGCTGGAATATTGCGGTGCTGTGGCTTATATTCATCTCAAAGAGCTTTAATTTAAATATCCAGTCTCTGGAAGTTAAATTCTGTTTTGTTTAAATGTCCTCTATATTTAGTTACTATATTCTATTCAAGCAAGTGGATCACCTGGAAATTGTTTAGCATTGTGTTAAGCAGTTTGATTCTGTCACTAAAATTCATTGAAAACCCCTTGAAATTGTGTCACTTTTTTTTTTTTTCCCGTTTGGAAAGTGGCATTCCTAGCTAGAATCGGTGTATTGCTCCCCTCCATGCTGACCTGAGGAGCTCTATTAGAGCCCTTTTATCACACCGTCTTTAAAAGCAAGGTCTGTTGATTGCAGCGGTGTTAAAAGAGCATCAGTTCCCAACACCAAGATCGTTCCTTTTCACAGCAATGCTCAGCAATGCCCCTTTGTGTGGGGGACAATGCAATAAGTCAGACAGGACTTTCTGAGCCACCTCTGTAAGGAACTGTAAGGGCTGCTGAAGTACACTTGTGTTAAGTTGAATTGATTGAAATTTAATGGCTGTTAGTAGCTATGAATGGTAATGATTTTCTAGAGTATCTTCACCATGCTTGACATTAATAACTGTAGAGTGTGTATGTGTGACGCTAGTATGTTATTCATTTTTAAAGATGTTTTCTCCCAGCCCTCTTTCCCATAATTTAGTTGTTTTGATGCTTCAGAAAAAAAAAAGTGCATCGAAGAGCACGTACATCTTGTCAACATAATTTTGTGCTCAAGATTTTTATTTTTTCCAATTCTAACATAAATCAGACTACAATATAGTGAGAGTGATGAATTTGTTTTACATGCCATCATGAATTAATGTTATGCAAATAAAAGCTTTACAGGTGCCATGATTTACTTAATAATTTCAAGTTCTAATATTTAAGCTCATTCATTATGTTTGAGTAAAAAAAAAAACCAACCCACAAACCCAACATAGCATGTTCATATTTTAAAATGTGAAATGTGAGATTTGTGTGCATTTTCTGTGTGTAGTTGCTGTGTAAGCACATTTGAGGGCTAAGAAAGAATCAATCAGTGTTTGCATTCGGCATCCTATGCCTGTAGATGCTACAGAGACATTTCAAAGAGAATAATCAAATATTTGTACGTAAGGAGAGGAAGATGGTGCTGAAATATCCTTCACAGATACAAAGAAGCAGAAAACTGCCAAAGCAAAGTTTTTTGGCCTTCAGAATTTGAGCAGGGCAGCATGATTTTGCTATGCAAAGTGTCCTTTATTTCATCCTGAGCAGTTTGCTCCCAGACCTGCCGCCTTTGCTGCATGGTGAGGACGAACTGAGGAGCTGGTGAGAGCTGTAGGCATCCTGGGTCAAAGGTGAATGGGAATGTGATCGCAGGGTTTTCAGGCTTTGATATAATTTTTAGTGTGCTTCCCAAAGGCTAAGGACAAGGGGTAGAAAGTTTGACACATAAATACATCTTGAATCTCTGAAGATAAGAATAGATTTTGGACTTTATTTCTCAAAAATTGAGGTCACAGTGGTCTGGTGACAGGCTGAAAGCCCATCACTCACTTTTTTTTTTTTCTGTTTCTTACTTTTTCTTTATTTTTTTTTTCAAATGGACAGACAGATTCTTATTTTTGATACATTGTACACATTGAGTTAGTGACAGCATATTCAGGTTTTGAAGTTTGTGGCCCTGGGATCAAGGTTTAGCACCCACATTCAGGCCTCCCTGCCTGAGTGGTAGTAATTTTACTGATAATGCCATAAAAAAAAAAAAATCAAACCTCTCAAATGTGGTAACAGTGAATAAAAAGTGAATCTTTACGAAATGCAAGCGGGTGATGTGTTTCTGTGATTGCTGCAGTTCATAGTTGTGGGAGTAGGCTCAGGAATTGCTCCTTGACCCCTTCAAGCCCAGGGGATCATTGGCCAGGGAGCAGAGTGGTACTTGGCTTTTAGTAATGTTGACAACTCCTTTTGCTCTGTGTTCTTGAGGAACTCGGAGGAGGAGAAGTTCACTCGGATGCGCCATTCAAGCCAAGGATTTAGCTGGGTGTTAAAGGGCCATTTGGGAAGTGGCACACAGCGTATGTACCGTGATCAAGTTAATTATGTTGCTCTGGCAACCCCAGCTTTGGTATTTCCTGGCTAGGACTCGTTGATGGAATCATATTCCAATATCTGGCGTCATCAACACTAAAATCTACAAAACCAGGTCACTGTTGTAAAAACGTAGCAGAAAAAAAGAGAAGGAGGATTTTTCTGAGAGTGTTAACAATTCATTGTTTTACAGGCTTGGTGTTGAAGTAAGTTTCTGTTTAGAATTTTAAAGTATAATTCCACTGTAGGAAATACAGTAGCAATATAATTGCTTTTCCAGTGGACTCCAAGTGATTGTTTTAGAATTCCTTTTGTGGAGAATTTCAGCATTTTGAGGGTTTTGTTTCAATTCACAGTAAGTCAGATTTAGAAACCTTAAATTTCTTTGTAACTACAGTAACTGGAATCTTAACTTTGCTCTCTGCTTAGGGGAACACAGAGAGCTGTAGGGGAACACAGGGCAGACCACAGCACATGTGTTACTGAACCATGTCCATGGCCAATTTTTTCATCTTTGATTTATTGTGTGTGCTGTTGGGATCTTTCCCTTTTTTTTTTTTTTTTTCAGAGAGAAGGGAATGAGGGGGAAACACTGTGCATATTGGAGTTGAGAGACCCTGCTGCAACACCCTAAATCTCCATTTTTTATTTGAGAAAATGTTCCTACTTCTGCATTTTACTCCAAGGCTGCTGGCAGGGCTTGGTAAAATTTAAACTTTGTTAGACTGCTGAGAAATTCACTGATGCTGGAGGCGAGTTCATCCCTCTGGGACAAAGTACATGGGGGGAGTTGGGCAGTAAAAGGCAGGTCTGGATTTGTGTGGAGAGGATGGGGATGAAATAGAGCAGTGCTGGCAGCTGCCGGAGGTTGCACCGTTCTCCCAGGAGCATGCAGGGTGAGGGATCTCCCTCTCCTCCATTCCAGAGGGGCATTTCCAAGGTGCACATGGCAGGGGGGTCTTTGCCAATGCTTTTGTTTGCTTTAATCTCTTCTCAGGGTAGAGAGACACCCAAGAATCAGCCTCTATGCAAGCTGTTGAAGGTGGGGGATGAGATGGGCTTTTTTGGTAGAGAGGAATTCACTGCTCATGAGTTGGTGTTGATTTCTGCTGCCCACTTGGGGCTTGCCCATTTCTGGTCACTGTGGGTTCCTCTGCACCAGTTGGTGGCTTTCCAGGGAGATCAGAAAGATCTGAGATCTGTCTCAGATTAGGCTGGAAACTTTTAGTGCATTGGGTGCAGTCAGGTGATGACATGCTCCAGCTGTCAGGCTGGAGGAAGGGGACACAGAGCAGCTTGGGACCCCTAATCCTGACCTTTTCGTGTCTTCCTCCTTTGCTGTTGAAGATGCAACTTTTCATCCTAAAGGGACCTCCTGGCATCGC
Source organism: Regulus satrapa (assembly GCA_013396955.1). Taxonomy (NCBI): domain Eukaryota; kingdom Metazoa; phylum Chordata; class Aves; order Passeriformes; family Regulidae; genus Regulus; species Regulus satrapa. The sequence continues at coordinate 760,478 of VWZN01019520.1, read as the reverse complement.
TCCGCTCCCTCCTCCTGTTACTGCAGTGGAATAACTAGTGCATTCATGGGGTTTACCAGAATCAGATCTCCAGTGAAGTGTAGGACCCTCCAGTGGAAGTGAAGGGATGTCTTCTTCAAAGTGACTTCTCCCTCCTTTCCTCAGTCACTCTCTTCTCCTGGCGTGGTGCAGCCCAGGGGCTGCCACCTGGGACTGGCAGGCTGCTGGCCCTGCTCTAATGAGGGGGGAGCTGTTAGGCCTTTTTTATATGGTTTATTTTTTTCCTCTCTTGCTGTGTGTTGTCGGGTTGCTAGGATGAGGTCTGTGGGCCTGGTGTTCTTTCTGGGTGTGCTAAACCACTCGTCCCAAGAACCTCCCCCGTAGGCTGGACTGGGAGTCCCTGGTGCAGCAGTTCAGACACAGTGCAGCGCTGCAGGTGCTCTTTTGCTGGCTGATTGCTTCAAATGTCACACCTATCCTGGGCTTAATGTCTGTGCTGTTTCAACATCTCATGTGAGCTAATGCAGTGTAGGCATCACCCATTTCTCTCTCCCTCTCTCCCTGGAGGTTACAGATTTCCAGACACCCTTGAGATGGAGTTTTAAGGTCATCAGTGGCATTTTTAGGTCACAAAACTGCAGGACCTTGTCTTCTTGCCAGCTAATCAAATGACTAATGAGTTCATGCATCGCTGCTGTTATCTTTCTCTCTAGCTTTGCTTCAGCTCTGCAAGATGAAGCCTAGGAGATGACATCTGAGAATTATTTGGTTGGAAACTTAGAGGCAGATATGGTGAAGAGACTTCATATGAGCAATCAGTGGTGCCTGTGTTAGTCTCTGTACCCCAAGTCATCCACATGTATTAATGCATCTATCAAAGCACACTATTTTAAACCAGCCTTGTTCTAAGCTTTTCTCTGATCATGGCAGTGGATACTCAAAATACACAGCACTCTTAATTCCACTCTAATTTGAGTAATTTCCACAAGAGTGTATTTTTAACAGAGGTAGCTGTATACATATATTTTAATTTACTTTAATCTATGAGCAATTTTACATCTGGGCCCTTCATCCTGCGCCTTCTTAAATGCTCACAAATAGGGACTTGGGCAGTGCAAGCCTTTGTGAGTACCAGAGCCACATTAACCCACTTTATTTCACACTTTTCTTCAGGTGTTGAAGGCATTTGGTTGTGACAGATGCTTTCTGATAAATCCTTCAGATGAACATGCCTTTGGAGACATCAGTGCTCTGTGTTGGTACTTGCAGACTGCTGTATCCAAATACTCTTCTTTAATTGTCTTATTAAGTGGAGAATTAAGCTGTGTGCTTTGACTGTTTTGGTGCCAGTGATTCTTACTGCAGGCTTTGGCACGGCACCACGTTGTGTTTTAAAGAGACAGCATCACTTTAATAATGTGGGAATTGAGTTGGAGGATAAAAATACGCTGAGAAAATGGCTGACTGAAAGTACAGTACGTAAAATCGGATTTTATGTTCTTCCCCTCAGACTATTAGGTGGGGGGTTTAGTTCAAATGCCTGCGATGATTTAAGAAATAAAAAGCAGAAATTCTCCCTGTTGCCAGACCACAGGCTCCTCAGCGCCAGACTTGCAGACGAATGTCACATGTTGCTGTATGTTTTGAAAGCATACCATGTGTTATTCTTTAGCTGTCTCAGTCTTCCCCCCCAGCTATATCATCTTCTCCCCTAGCCAGTCTCACAGAAAAACTTCTAATGAAAAAAACTTTTCTCTTCCCCCCCCACCCCCGTCCAGTGCAGACTCCAGGATGTGTTCCCCTGTACCTGTCACTCCATGTGAAGGTCTCTGCCTGCAAACTTGCAGAACTGATTTTAACTTGACTTCATGTAACTCTTCCTCTTATGCTTTAAATCAGGCACTTTTGACACTGATATTGCAGCTTATGTTGTGCGTTAGGATCAAGAGCTCACAAATGACTAAACATATGGTTAAAACTTTTTTTTCATGAAATATAATATGTTTCAGTTTAACTCGGCTGTGGGTCTAGATAACAAACCTCCACAGTTTGCCATGAGAATAATTGCATTTCCAGAAACAATTTTTTACTCCTTCTTTTCTACTGTCTTGGATTAATGTTTCCTCCAGCTAATGACAGGACTGGACATGTAAACTGGATTAGAGCATAGTGTGAGTAGTATGAGCTGAACATGCTGGCATCTCACTTTATTGCCTGTGAGGTTAAGCGGTTTACTGTGAGGTTGCAAGAAGTAAACTGAACGCAAAAGGGCAAAAAACTGTGTTCCGTCAGTGACGAGCGTGGCTCCCAGGGCATTTGCCTCTTCAGTGTTGGTTTGTCCATCCCCCCAACCTGCAGCAGTGGAGCTCTCCCACTCGTGCTGAGATGGGAGGTCAGTGTCCAGCCACCCCTCGGGTACCTGGGTGTCGCAGTGTGACACAGGACACGTGTGACAGTGTGGCCACAGGATGCCGCTCCTCCTCCTGATCTGCGGTGCCAGGATGAACGTGGCAGAAAAGCTGGCAGCAGCAGCCTGGCACTGCAGCTCTCTTGAATGATGAAGGCTGCTTTGCGTTAGAGCTGCTCCCTGGGGCGGCCTCCTTGCAGGAGGTCTGCTCCCAATTTCAGCAGGGGTAGGAAGCAGCCAGCACTTGTGCTTAACATCTCTATTAAGTTCACTGTACCAAGAAAAAAAATGGCTACTCAGGAAAGCCACTGTGCTTGGGTTTCAGCAGAAAAGAGTGTTGAGTTGGTCCAGTGGCAGAACTTCAGATCACATCTCTGATAAAGAAGAAACTGCTGGGGAGTAACGTTAGGATAAAGGATGGGTGGGAAGACCAGAGCAGATGGTGCAAGGGATCATGCATGAATCACACCTACATGTGCTAGCTAGACCGCTGCTGAAAAAGTTCATCATCCTTCATTTGTACTCCTGCTCTTTTTCCCTTTTAATTTTTTTCTTTTTTTAAACGCTGCCATGAATGGGATTTATGCAAGCAGCTGCATCTGGGTGTATCTTGTAATTGTAGGTGGTATCAGGTGCCATGCGATGTCCCAGTTTGCAAGTGGACTGGTCATACTGGGGATTGAATGAGTCTTCTCACTTAGTGTGAACAAAAGCTTAGATTTGAATCCATGTTGAAAGGCTGGATCACAGCCTGTGTCTTGAGCCTGTCTCTTCAGCGTGTTGGGCTTGTAATTCTCTTTTCAGTAGAAATGAAAGATTTATTGGTTTCCTATGAAAACAATAATAGAAAGTTTGTGTTTCACATTTAGGTATAATTATGAGCGTGATGCTTGAATGATGAGGTGTACTGTGTTCAGAAAGAAACCTGGCACCATCCCATGTGAGTGCAGGGTTTCCACCAGGCCGTGTCTCTGACAGATCAGTTCCACAACTCCTGCTTTACTGGGGCCTCCTTCCTCCCCAGTCCCTCGTGTTTCCTGGGGAGCTGCAGTGCTCAAGTGGACTCAGCAACCCAGCTGTGTTGTAGTGGCAGAAACATTCCAGGGACACGGCAAGTGCCCGTGCTGCAACCACCAACCTAAGGCAGAGTGACTCCTGTGCACTGAGTTGACTGTGTAGCTTATATCTGTGAGGAGGAAATATGGGTGTTCGTTTCCCCTCTTGAAGTCAGTGGGAACTCTTCACCAGAGTGCCACAACTTCTCAGATATGGTGGATGGTGGCTTGGCCACTTCACCCACCAGCTCCCTCAGGACCACAGCTTAGTCCCTCAGAAATAGCAGCAAATGCTGCAGCTCTGGTCCCTTCACCAAGGGCACATGTCTGCTCTTGGTGTCCCAAGTTCACGGCAAATAGCTAGCGAGTGATGACTGTGTTGTGGGACCAGGTGTGACCAGGAGGCCACTTCCTGGCTTGTGCATTGCCAGGTCCCTCTCACGTGGACCCCATGACCTGTTGGATCTGGAGCTGTGCCTTGGAAACCATCCAAGGTTGTGCTGGAACAGAATGGTGACTTATCCTGCAGCCTTCTACAACCCGTGATACACACTGTGCTTCCCTGTGCTTTGTCTGCATACAATTAGCTTGGGGCTTTTGAAGATAATTGCCAGTAACTGGAAATGTCCACCATGCTTGGGATTTGCGTGGCTGGGACAGACCTTTCCTTTGTAACACTGTTATGGTGGCACATGAGAAGCTACCTAAACCTGATCCCCTTGATTTGTGAAAGAGCTTGTTGTAAGTTTGATTATTTCCCATGGGGCTTCTCAGAAAACAATGCTTTCCCTGCCCTTTCCTTATCTGAGGGAGCCCTTCCTGTGGCCTGCAGAGATCACCTTACTTTTGTGGGACATGTGTGTATTACAGTTCTAGTTGGTAACAATGCCTGTGTGGATTATCTTAGAAAAACGATTGCATTACTGTGTAGGAAGTTCATAGAACTTTCACTGTCTATTTTTTATGATGGAGATCTTTGCCTTAAATTCATTGCTCTTTAGCAGAAGAGTCAATGCCCCAATAGAAGAGGAGGCTGGAATGTTAAGTTACCATCTCTCTGCTCTGCTAGACCTGTGGGCTGGTACAAAAGCACGTGTAGTTCCCAAGCAGCTGCTTGGCTCACGAGTAGTTAAGGGCTACGAAGGAGTCCCGAGGAGACAGGTACAGACAACCTGGTGGCAGCTGGGAAAATACTGTGGGGGAAAGAAGGAGTGTAAGACACCAAACCAGTAGGTTTGTGTAGGAAACCAGTCTTCATTAGTTCTGCAACTTGTCTGACTGCTTGTGCTCTTTTATTAACTTTTTATTACAGCAAAAGTGACTAGAATAAAAATAGTCTAGGTGCCAAGGGGATAAACAGTGAATTAAAAGGATTAAGTTCTGAGCACTTTACTGCTTTTAGAAAGATGTTATTTGATTTATTAGCTTAAGTTAAATTTACATGACTGAATTACTTCTTAACTTAATAATGACTTTTGTGGGGTAAAAAACCCCATCTGTTTAGGTGTTTTAAGGAAGGACTTTATCCAGGACTTTATCCACTTTATCCAGAATACATCATAACTCTTGAGGCCATTATGGAAGCGTGGAACAGCTATCCTTTGTGTCATAAGCTAAATGAGTGCTGACTGGGATTTGAGTCTTCTGGAAGTCAGCATGACCTGCACGGGCTGTAGGGATTGATAACAACTCAACATGTAAGATAGCAAGGGAACTATTCCCAGTGTGTTAGCTATGTTGCCAACTGTGATATTTTTGGTTGTTTCATTTTTCATAAACTCTTGAGACACTTTCAGATAACTTGTTGCGGTTTTTTAAGAATATAAAAATATTTTGTTTTGTCTCAAAGGCTACTCATGGAAAGCTGATGACTGACAGTGGTAATTCTGTTTGAGATCCCCTGCAATTAACTTCTCTCCTGATACCCGTCGATGTACTCAAGCCAAGCTCCTGCCCTTTATAAGGGTTCAGAGTTGCTGGCAGTTTGTGTTGGTTTCCTCTGAATCCACAGTGCTTGTTTGTGGCTCTTTATTCCCCCCACAGCTCCTCACACAGCACACTTGCACGTTGGACAGAGTCCAAATTTCCTCCCTCCTGGGGATTCCTTTGCTGTTAATTTAAGTGATGGCAAATGCAAACTTCTTGCCAGAGCTTGCTGTGTGTTTTTTGGATGCTTTTTATAGCTGTTCCCTGAGGGGGTCAGCTTTTGTCCTTCCCCACCATGCTTTCTGCTGCGGGGAGAGAGGCCTTGAACTGGAGCTGATCTGTCCCACCTGGCTTTGAATGCATCTCTGACATGGCTTCAGGACCTCACTGTCCTTCACAGTTCTCTAAGACTTTTGCTTTGTTGTTGTTTGCACAAAGCTGAGCTTTATAATAACTTGAGTGTATATGTAACCTTAAAAGCAGAATGAATCATTCATGCCTATAATAGAGTGTGTCTAAGTTCTTACTAGGTGGTTTCCTGCAGCACTGCGACCTGATCATTTTTGATGCTACATGAAAGTTACAATTAGGAAGGAAAATTACTATTTTTATTAGGTATAGAAAATAGCTTTTCTCTTCAAAAGTCATGTGGTGAAGACATGGTGTTAATATGAGACAGAGTGAATCTGTTGAAGAGAAGCGACTGCCCATCTGCTGTAAGCATGAGCTGTAGATTTATGGGATATCTTCTCAAACTGGGGATGTTCACACAGATCTAGAAAAGCACTCAGACTCCTTCCAGGTAGACCAGCAGTAGCCAGGAAAGCTGAAAGGCAGATTTGCAGTTTAAAGTCCTATGTGCCTTTGCTCATTTCCCTTCAAGAGGTCTGCTCTTGTCACCAGAGGGGACTTGAGTGCCTTACCCAGCCTCACAAGCAGAACTCACAAGTTCTGCTTCCCAAGGTTATTCTCCAGGGCCTTTGTCCTGCTGTGGGGTTTGTGCTTGCACAACTGAGAACCCATTCAGCTGTGGTTTTAACCCCTGTCAGCTGTTTTCAGTAGTCCTCCTGTGATTTGTCCAGACAGTTTTGTTGAAGGAGCTGTGCAGCAGGACATGTTCACAGGACAGGGAGGAACAGCGCTGGCTTTATGGAGACGCACATGTTGGAGGAATGTCATCTGTTTTTGCTTCATTTTGCACTGGGGTCCCGCAGGGCACTGTGTTTTCTGTGATCATCTGGACTGTTGTAGAAGGCAGAACACTTGGTTTAGCACAAGGTTTGTAATGCCAGGCACTGCATAGGTTTGGTGTCGCATTTCGTGTTCAATTGAAAGTCTCTGGTGGAATCAGAGGATTATAGGAATGCTCTGTAATGGCACCTGGTAAACTAGTGGAAATGATGGTGAAGGAGTTCTCCATTATGGCATCCTGGATGGAGAAATAAACCCTTGAGTCTGGAAGCAGTGTGGCAGGCAGACTCAGTGTTAGGTGAAGGTGACTTGTGGAGACCATGCAAGAAGCAGCCCAGCCCTTCAAAATGGGATTAAAGTTGGAAGAACGCTTTGATTATCTGGAGGGGAAAAGCCAGAGGAGTGGATATTTAGTATGCAGCCTCTCTTGGGATACCTAGGTTCTTGGGAATTAATAACTCAGCATGAAGATCTTGCATATTTGCTGCTTTGGGTAATCTAAAAAGAACCTCCCCAAAAATAAAAGGTTTGGTTGCTTGTCCTGCGCTGAGAGAGCCGATGGGACTGAGGACACAGCACTGGTAACTGCAGAAAGTTAATGCATTCAGGTCTGCTTCACTCCATTACAATAGAGATTGACAAATTGGAGAGAGTTCAGGAGAAAAAAAGTAGTAACAAGAGAGCTTGAGGGATTGACTTACAAGAGAAGACCGAAAGAGCTGAATATAGATAACTTGGCTAAAGGATGACAAATGGGGTGGTTGAGATATAAATCTACAAATATCTGAAGGGTGTAAACACCAAGGCTATGAAGAATTATTTAGAGTGGTACAATGGGGTGTAACTAGAAGTAATGGGATGAAATTTAAGAGAAGGCAAATTTCAGTTGAATAATGGGAGAAGCTTTTTGACAGTGTGATGTATTAAGCCATGGGCTGCTTTTCCAGCAGTAGTCCTGTTGCTCACTGTTTAGGGCGCAACCCAGTTTGCTTAAGAAGCCAGAGTTTTCCAGAGTCTTTATTAAGGACAGTTTCAAATCATGCCTTTAGTGTTTTATGTATTTGATGCAGAGGCGTGCAAACCCTACACCAAAGCTGCTGTGCCTCTCCACACCTGCACCATGTCTGGGTGTGACATAGCAGGTCCTGGTATTGTGGTGGTGGAGGTGAGGGCAGGGGTGTGAGCAACCTCTTGAGCCACAGCTCAGCCCAGATGGCCCCACTGACACAGCAGGCTTGGCCAGGTCAGTAGTATCTGCTTTTTGATCAGAACTTTCTTTTACCTCCCACACTTCTCCCATCCAGGTCCTGTAGTGTTACCTTTTGAGGGTTAGTTCACTTATGGTCTCTGGAATAGATATCAAAGTTAGGCTCCAGCTCTGCACCAAGAAATCTCCCACTTTGCTTCAAAGAAATCAGGACAAACAAGATCCCATTGATGTACATGGTCTATGATCTTTTATAAATCTGTACCTTAACTTTTCCTTTAAAAACTCCCATTTCTTCTTCCGCTTTTCACTTCACTTGAAATGCAAACTAAGGTCAGAGCATCACTTTCCTACTGGCAGAACACACTGCATTGTCTGTCATTTTAAAATGTCCTCCACAGTAACTGAGGAAAGGTTTCATTTCTCTACTCTTTATGCTTAAGAGTGACTCTTGAATGAATTTTGCTTTTCCTAGTCTAGAAGGGCTAAATTAGAAAATTAGGTAAACTAGTTGTGTAAATCAAGTTAGAGTTAATCTCAATTAAAATGGTAGCATGGGGAAGATGGCAGTTTCGTGTAAACAGAGAAACAAATGAAGCTATAGTACTTAGCACACTGGCAACTTGGCTATTTTGTTGAAGAGAGAGAGGACAGAAAACTTGAAAGCACTGGCATTCTTGGAGCATATATGAAACGAGCTGAAAGTGTCTTTTGTAATTGTTCTTAAATGTGTTTTGTATTGCTCATGCTGTCCCTGAAGAGGTCTGTGTCCATACGCTTCAGGGGAATTTCTGAATTATATTCCCTCAGTCTGTGGGAAGAATGAACCGCTGAAGGGTTTCATTCTCCTCTGCATGGGGATGAATATTTTTCTTGCTGAAAAATGCAGTTTTGGTCTCCTCAGAACTGGATTAATTTGGTGGATGATTTTCATGGGGAATTTTGTATGTGGGGAAATGTCAAAACAATTGTGTCTTCATTGCATTCCTGTTACTGAGGGCTGTGGTGAGAGTACACTCCTGGAGGGGAGAGCTTTGCTTTGAACCACTTTGCATATCCAGACCAAGAGTGGATGTGTGCTCAGACCCCATCGTCTCAGGAGAGCTGCATAACCACTAAGCTACCTCAAGTTTGCCACCTTAATCTAAGTGGTTTGCATTCAGCAGAAATAAATCATTTATGTCAGTATGACTCCAGAATTATTTTTAAAAAATTGTTTGGTTTCACTGCTGTGCAGGAGTATCAATTATCCTCCTTAGTTTTTTCTGAGGCCACTTTAAAAAGGAATTTTAATTATGCAGCTGGGGGTCTCTAATAGCATTTGCAGGAGACATCATTGGTGGTTTTTTTTTTTTTTTTCCTGGAAGTTGATTGATGATACTTTGGCACCTTTATTAGTAGACTTAGGCCCAACCCATTTACAAGGCAGACTTTCCAGGCAGGCACTCCTCAAGAGGACAGTGTGGGACTCCTCGAGGTGTAAACCTGGTCAGGTTTCTTTTAATTGTTACCACAAACTTCTCTGAACCTTGCTAGTGAAAAACGTCTCTGCAAAGCCAAGCCTGGAGCAACTGAGAGAAGTGTTTGGGGAAAGGGTACCTTGGAATAAACTGCAGCAAATTTTGGGGTCACCACAGCAGTCCAGGTCAGTTTTTACTTCATAGCAGGGCTGGATTTTGATCTGGTGCATTTTGTGTATTCCCAGCCTTTTTGGTGGGAGTTGATAACCTGCAGCTGAAGGGCCAGGGAAATGGGTGGGAGCCATAAAGTTCCAGCTGGAGCAGCAGAAATTCAGCTCTCAGAAGCCCTGGCTTGCAAGAGCCAGCCTGTGCAGCATGGCAGACTAGAAGGCACAGTAAGCATACTTTTTATCAGTGTAAAGATGGAAAAGGCTGCCCTCCCTCCTTATCTGTTGAGGGCAATGAAAAATCTTGAGCCAGCTTGTGCAGTGAAAGGATTAATTTGCTGTGGATGTTTGATTAATAAAGCAGTAGTTTATCTCATTACATTTCCCCATAGTAACTGCAAAAGAGTTTCAGATGTGCGTGGCCTTTGCTGCTCTCCCCCTACTGTGAAACAAATGTCTCACTGACTGCCCCTGAAAAGGACAGATCAGCACCCAAACCCTTCTTCTGGCAGGACATGAGGAGAAGCCAAAACCGAGGGAGGGAGTCAGCCCAAGTGCAAGGGACATGCCTTTCTTTTTCTTCTGCAACATGAGAAAACAAACACGTGCGCATGAAAGCCAGATTTTGACTTAAAATACAGTTTTCTTCAGCAGCATTTAAAGGTTGGAAAGATTTTAGCTGATCTTACTGGACAGCTGCGCAGTTTCTTTACACCTTTTGTCATTTTCCAGAGCATCTATCTTTCGTTGCTCCATACTAGTGCCCTGTGCCTTTATCTCTTGCGAGTCCTGCTCCTCGGTCCAGCACTGTGGGCCTCCAAGAGTAAATGTTTATAATGTTCATTTAGCTTTCAGTGAAATCTCTTCCAGCTTTCAAAGAAAGCTCTTTAGTTTGGTCTGCACAGATGTAAACTTTCGATAGGAGAAATTCCCTGTGTTCAGCTGATGGCTTCAGGATTCCAAGTGCCGCTGATGTGCTATAGTTCAGTATCCTTGTAACTTCACGTATAAACTATGTGCTACCTCTGATTTTGAGTTTTAGCACGCCGTAAGAGTGGATTTAGGCCTCCTATACCTGCAGCATATTCTAACACCGCCTTGTTTTTGTTTATGTATAAATAAGATGTCTCTCCGCAAGATCTGTTGGAAGCCAAGTATGGGGTTTCGAAAAGGAATAAATAAGCAATGGAACAGTAATTCTGTCGTAAGGTGCATTGTGTCAACAGAAGTTTATTTTATTTACCTCTTAGAGTAGGAAGTGCTCTGATTTGTTGGAGTTTGTTGCTGCTTTCTGTTGTGTTGGGTTCTAACATGGTTCTCGGCGACTTTTGTATTTTGTTTTCCCAAGAAAAGCCCTATATCACAGTTTCAGTTATTTTCCTTGGCAAAACTTAGTATTTTATTTATTGTTAGCTGCCATAGGTTACAGATGAACTAACTTATGCTTAGAGCTGCATAGTTCATTCACTTACTTTGCACATTAATTTAGAAAACTGAGGAGATAGTATAAGCTGTAGGTGATGGAAGTTTTTCCCCGATGCATTCTCATTTCACAACAAATCTAGCAGTGACTGAAGGGCAAAGGGATGTTTTTTCTTTTCATCAATGCCCATAAAAGTATTTTCCTCTCATATGTCTCAAAGTGCTTTAAAGAAATGCTTGAATATTATATAGCAGATGCTTTTGTTAAGAAGCTGAGACACAGATGGACAGTCAGGGCTATCAGGACCTGATAAAAGTGATGGAGAATGGGTACCCTCTGCTCCCTGTCCTGGGATTTAGACCATTGCTTCATGGTCCCTATCTCTGTCCCACTGCAGAAGTGGCTTAAGGTCTGCCAGAATTTCAGGATCCTGTATTCTAATGCAGGACGAATTTTTCAGGATTTATTAGGACGTCCACAAAAATCAGCTGTCTTTGCAGTACATCCACTCTGGATGAATAATTTCTTGTCACTTTTCTCTGACAAGATGGGAAGCTGTAACTCTGAGCTGTGTCCTCCACATCTCTCCTGAGGGTCAGGAGGAAAGGGCAGTGCTGGGACTGGGTTCCCTTGCTGTGGGCTGTGGGGTGAGGTGCAGCCCCAGCACCTCTGAGCTGGCATCAGAGGAGCAAGTGATAAGGCAGGTTTAGCAGTGTCCTGGCAGCTCACTGATGAGGTTGAGCAGCCCAGTTCTGGCTTGCCTTGGACTGGTCAGCCCCAGCCCAGAGGTGCCTTAACGTGCTCCACACACACAGCCATGTCTGCAAATGACTTCCAGAGCGAGCAGGCTGGCGACTTACACTAGACTAAAACTCCCTTAGGAATGTAGAAACAGAGGTGGAATAATTAGCAAACAACCAGTGCTGGACCCCTGAGTTGGTCTACCTCTGTTATGAATTCTGATAGCTGTTGTAGGGCCATGTGTGCATGGGAGCAGGGAGAGGAGGGGAGAGAACTTCTGGTAATGATCAAATTGGATCTTAAACTCTGGTTTCTGTTGAGCCAGAAGGGTTTAATTATATATATGTAACATGCAATGAAAAGCAACATGGGTCTTGGGTAGACCATATGTCTTAAGTGCTGCTTGGGATGATTGAGAGCTGCAGAACCAAACTTTGGATTTTGGAGATGTGGTTCAGACACAGAATTGTGCTGGTGTCCCTAAACTTTCCTGGTTTTGAATAACATTTTTGTAGCTGAGGTTTTGCAAGTATGAAGCCTGAAGCCAGCTTAAGGAAAGTTTATGATGTGAAAATTAAGTTTTCTCTAGTAAGCTGCAGTTTGTCAAAACAACTGCACACATTCCTGTTGGGCTTGAGTTTGGCAGGATGCAGAGATTGCGTCTCTCCCTTTGAATATCCGAAGAAAATGGAAACCTGGCATTTTAATCTTGCATGGATTTCTACACATCCCTTTCAACAGCTGGGATAAGCTCCTCTGCTTTATCACACATTTTCCCTTGTGTTATGAATCACCACCTTCTCTTCAGGCAGTTCACATACAGGATTCTTCAGTCTTTGGAAGTTCATGTGTTTGACTAAGGGGAGCAAAAAAAGGTTGTAAAGGGACTTGCCCAAGGATAAGATGAATCTCAATTTTGGTTGTCTGACAAGAAATGAATTGTCATATAATTAGAACTGGTGCTAACTGACATTTCTGCTTTTGGGAGAAATATTTTGGGGAAATTCACTCAGTTTTCCAACAGAGCTCTTAAGAGGGTCTCTCAGAGAGGAAATTCCATACATTTTTTTGCTCTGGAAGCAGAAGAAAAGGGAGGAAAAAAAAACCAAAACCGGTTTTAGCTGATTACTCTGAAATTAAAGAGAACAGCTGTCTACTCCAACTCCCCAATCCCAGGGAAAGAGGGCTTAAAGCCCCCCTTAAGCTTCATGTAGAGCTTGGATGCATGGACCTCTCACAAGCTTTGTGCTCCTGCCAGCAGCCTGGGACAGGCATCCTGGCTCCCAGGTGCCGAAGGCAGTCCATGAGGTGGGGTTTCCTGGGAACAGAAGCTGCGGAGTTTGAGTGTCTTCCTGGACAGCTGCTGAGGAAAGAAGCAGCGTTCTGAGCTCCCCCCCAGGAGCAGTTACCTCTGACTGATGCACAGCCATAGGCATTTCCAGTGTGGACAATCTGATGATTTCCATTGGAAATCTCTTGTGACCTCTTTTACACAGGTTTTGGGTGTATATGCAATGTGTAGCGTACTCCTGATAAAGCTGTATAGTGTCATTATACTATATACATCATGCATTACACCAGGAGTATCGCTGGAGCGGAGCTCAGTTGGGGAATCTGCTTTGGAAGGTCACTGTTTGGATAGGAGCTTAATGGTGGAACCCAAGCAGTTGTAAGCAGGTGATCAATAAGCCAGAAATGTCTGAGTTATTCCCTTTCTGCTTTGCGACCTAGCTATTTTAGAGCTTTCCTTTTTATGAAACTCGCCCCGTGTGAATTTGCTCACAGCTGTAAGAGCGATTTAGTTCCACTCATTAGTGATGAAGCAAAGGTCCATAATAAAAAAGAAAGGATAATACATCACCTAATGTATTTTCTTCCCGGGCTTGATGCATATGGAGCACTTTAAAGTATTAGTTGTTTTCAGATACAGTAGAAGTATTGTGTGTTTTGGAAAACTTAACTGCGTAATAGGAGACCTCAGCCATACGCTTCACGATTAAATCTTTCCTGAGAAGTATGGAGAAACGTGTTTGCTCTGCGCGTGTTTGTGTGAGTTATGGGCTGTGCAGATCAGCGAAATGCAAAATAGCAGCCCTCTACTGTCCTGTCATATCTCCACTCGCAACAGCAGAGTTCAGAAGTTCATTGCTTGGGGGAGGCAAAAAAAAAGGAGGGGGGGGGGGGAACCCAACCAAAAAAAAAAAAAAAAAAAAAAACAAAAAAAACTAGAAAGTTTGCTCTGACTTACTTGTGCTTTTATGAAGACTGTCTGGAGCTAAATAACCCCTGGTGAACTTGTATCCTCCGCCCCAGCTGCAGCCTTTCAGCCCCAACAAAGAGCGCTCACTCAGTCCGGGAAGCCGAGCGGCGCGTGGGTGAGTGGCTGACTCTGCTCCCGCGCCCTGCCCGTGTCCAGCCTGCCAGCGCAGCCCGCTGCGTGTGCGCCTAAAAAAAATCATCCCGAGCCCTCCTCAGAAAGCTGCGCTTTCCATTGAGGTTTTTTTTCCAGCAGTGCAGCTTTGTAGAAACCACAATAAAAGCGCGGGGCTGCGGGATTTTTGTTCTTTACATTCCTCACTGCGCAAAAAAGCAGCTCCAAATGTTTTCCTGGAAGCAGGATTTCCAGCCGTGGAGCGATGATTTAGGAGAGCGAGAATATCAGTTTCCAAGAATGTTTAGTTTGGAAAACTTTGAGATTTGCTTGAGACATTACCAATCTATCTCCTCCGCTTTGATGACTCCGTTTCCACATACATTTATTTTGCCACCGGCTGTTGTTCTTTTACCCTCGAAAAATCTGTTTTGATGCCCCTAAACATCGTCTTCTTTGTTATGCTAAGGCGGGAGATAGAGCGGCATGCAGAGACAGAGATAAAAGCACTGTTGTTTTATGGATCCTACGCAGTGTACTTTACAGGAACTTTAAAAATAATTTGCACAGTGCTCCTCAGTGGGATAAATGTTCTCTAAGACCATTTACAAAACACGAACAAAAGAATATTAACAAAGACGGGTAAGCACAGATTTCCTCATTTCACAGGTGAAGAAACAAAGCTCTGTAAAACTTATTTGTTGATACAGAGCTTGGTCAGGGTTAAAAAGGGTGAGGCTCAGCCTGCAGGGCCATCATGTCCGTGTATCACGGCAGCTGCCGTGAAATGGGAGTTTAGGCAGGCTGAGGAAAGAGGTGCCTGTTTAGCAGTTTAGTCACTAAACTTTACTGCTTGTGTAACATGACATGTTGGAGATGTGTTTAGGTGACGTGGATTTCTATCGTTGGGGTGTAAAAACAACCCAGGACCTCAACTGCCCCTGCCAGATGCTGTGATATTTTGTATTAGGGAATTTTATATTTAAAAAACAAAAAAAAAAAAATTTTGTGGTTCTCAAAGACCAGAAGTTTCCTTGGGAACTTCAGCACTGCAGCCTGAAATGAAGCAAGCGGGCTTTGTGCTAAGGGGGAGAAGGTCCCCAAAGGAGTAGCAATGGAGGAATGCCTGTCTGGCCCTGGCACTATCCATTTGCACTTTTTATTAAAAGCAGTGATTAGTGGTTTAAAAATAGTTGCAATAAAACTTGTGAGAAGAGGTTAATGCACAGTATTTAGAGCTTTCCACATCTCTTTCTGCCTGTGCTGCTCTCCAGCTGCTGCCTGGTGGCCTCTCTTGGGAGGCAGACAATTTTCAGACTCACTGTACCCGGGGCAATGCTCTTGGTCAGCGGCAGATTCACAGGAATTCTGTCAGAATGGGACTTGGATCCCACATGCGCTGCCTGGAAACCATCACGAATCCCCCCAGTGCAAATGTCTGCTTTTGAGCCGCTGAAAAATTGTCCAAGGTGCCTTGTGGAGCTACATTGATGGACTTTGCTGGGCCCTCCACTTGCACCAGGAAGCCCCAGTCTCTGTTACTTTGTGAGAGAATGTCTTTAGAATTTATCCTCTGCAAAGCATTGGTCAAAGGCAACTTAAAATGATCCAGCTGTTACAATTGTGTTTCCATCTTTACCCTTCTGGCACTCATGTGCCGTACATTATACACATCCAGATGCTGAAAACAGGCTTTTTAAAATTCCTCCCAGAATCATGTTTTTTTTGGTTTTTTTTTGGCTGGATCAGTTCCCTGAACTGATTGGCACTGTGATTGCAGTAATGTGAGCACAGGAGAATGGGAAGGAAGATGGGGGCCGGCAGGACAATGGGTTCAAAACATCCCAGGCTCAGTTTGGTGTAGGCTGTCTCCTTGGTTGCTGCAACAGGCTATATCTGTGGTGGCTGGTGAGGCATAAATTTGAAGATAATTTGTGCAGGAGAATACAGCAAAAAAATCCATTGATTGACCTCCCAAGCCAGTGGAGGTAATCCTCTATCTTAGCTACTACACAGCCTAAGTAATACCGTCTCTTCGATTTTTTAAAAAATTATTTTTTAAATCAGTTGGTTATACAGTGTTTTTACACTATATCATCTATGCCTAGTCGTGCTTCTGCAGTGGGATCCCACTTATCAGTAACTGGGATTATTCTGTAGCTGGAGCTGAATCTCTCATTGAGCAGCTCCAGGAGGAGGGCTGGGCCCCAGAGGCTGATCTGAGCAGATGTACACCAAGAGTTTTGCAGCCTGCAAATGTTAGGCTGATGTTTTTTCCTTTTCTCACTGGACGTTTCTATGTCCTTTTAACTGTAGGTACAGCTGCCTTTTCTTCAATCACCTACAGCATCAAGACAAAAATTACTTTGGTTTTCAGTGCTTCTGGCTGGGTTGCTTTTTCTCCCCACTGTTTGCAGGAACATCCTGGGACACAGACTGACTGTCCTGGCCTAGCCCGTCTGTGAGCTGCTCTCTGCGTGCTTCTAGCTCTGCCTCAGTCCTGTCTTCCAACGGGCTTGACAGTAAACTGGAATCATCTGTCTTGCAAATGGCCTTGTCTTTAATTAAAAAATCTTTAGTGTCTGCAGAGTCACATGCGAGTGCCAAAGTTTGCAGCTCTGTAATCTAAGTTCTGTTGACTTGCTGGTTTTGGGTGTAAAGTTTAAAAAAATTACCTATTGAGCCTCAGGATAGCAGTATCCATTGAACCCTGCTAGCAGATTTTCATTAGTTAATTCTGGCCAAAACCCACCCCCTCTAATTCATATTTTTCCACCAGTGAAACACTAAAAAAGGTCTTAAATTAATTTTCTCATCTTCATCTCCAATGGCCAGCAGACCATTTACTTTCACTGTCTCACTACAAGTGCTAATGTGTTGGGGTTTTTTGTTTTTTGTTTTTTATTTTTTAAAATCNCCTTTTTTTTTTAAATTTTTTTTTTTTTTTTTTTTTTTTTTTTTTTTTGCTTTGTCTAGTGTTTTTATGGTTTTGTCCTGTAGTTAGCTATCCTGAGCCTGTTTGCTCTGTGTCAAGCATTAGCTTGTTTCCTATTAATGCCACTCTCTTCCTGGCTGTAGCTTTTGTGGTCTGGCTGCTGCCGCCAGGTTTTGTGCATATCATGTGCTGGGTGGCACTGAGAGAGCAGTGTGTGACTCCAGCCTGCAGCATCAGAGGGATTCTGTGGGAATGCTGGGACTGACTGGAGCCAGAGCAGAAACCATGGGGACTTCTCGGTGTACCCTCCCAGTCTCTCTCATCCACGTCCATCCTGTGTTATGGGAACCTACCTTGCTCCAGGCTTGGTGGAAGGAGCCGTGTCAAAGGGCAGGACCTTGGGTGAGTTCTTGAACCAGTAAAGCCCTTGAACTTTTTTCCAGTTTTGTAGGAAGTAGAAAAGCATAATCGTGACTTAGCTTATGGGGTTGTGAAGGAGAGACTTTTTTGGAGCCTAGATGCAGCACGTGTTCCTATTTCCTTTTTCATCCCTATAAATTGTAGCTTTATATTATTAAGCAGCATCCTTTCCTTATGCTCTTTCCAAAGGCTAAAATTCCCAACTTTGAGGAGCATTTTGTGGACAAAGCTTGTTGAGTTGTGCAGAGAAAACTGTTAACGAAATAAAACAGCTTCCTGAGAAGCAACACTTAGTGCTTTGTCTGTGAAGGAATCAGTCTTTTATGAAAGACTTTGTCTTCCCTGATTTATTTATTTATTTTTCATTGAATGAGCAAGATTGTTTAAAAAGGGTGGTGGGGAATGTCACTGGGGAAAAGCCCCCTCCTCTACTCACTCATCGATTCTTATAACATGAAAAAAAATTAATTTAAATTGCCACTTTCCTCAAAATGAAGTGTAAAGCTTCCATAGTTCTGTTGTTTAATTTCCCAACTGGATATGAAATTAAGGAAATTGTAATTGTTTGACCTCTCGCATCAGGGAGTCTAGGTATTTTTTCGTCTGTTTCACTGGAGTACATCTATGTGAGAATAATGGCTTCCCTAGAGACTCAATTTCTTGTAAAATACAATCTAATGAATTAAAATACAATCTAATGAATTAAAATGTATCTCCTCTTCACGGTGCTTTTTCACACTGTGACCTGCCTTGGGTTTGAGTGCGGGGCGCCTCCTGTTGAATTGTCTGAAGGCTCTCAGCATACTTCCTCCTACTGAATTACTGAATTCCTCCTGAAGTTTGCCCATTGATTACATCTTCGGGCTTGGGTCGGTTGTCTTTCTTACACGGTTCACTAATTTTTCCTCACTAAGCATTACTAATGTGCCTTCCACAGACTTGCAGCTTTTTGAGCTTTGATCCAGGAACATTTCCAAAATCAGCAAAAAACAACTAAAGAAGCAGGACGGGGTTTTTTTTCCCTCCTCCTTTCTTTTGTGTCCTTTGTTACTGAAGAGGACTGCAGATATTTAGTGCCATTTAAAGCCAGACAAAAAAAAACCCAACCCTCTCATCTGGTGATTTCTCCAAAACACCAGTTGATTATTGTTGGCAGGGATGTCACACTGGAAAGGACTAGCTGTTCTGTGTGGTTTTGAGGCCAGAATACTGCTGGGATTGTCCCTGGTGTCTGGGTGGAGCTTGCTGGGTACCTGCCTGAGAGCCACACCATCCTCATGCAGCAGATGGACCTCTCTTGGAGGGAGGGAATAAGTTGATACCAAAGAACAAAGCTCTTCTCCCCCAAAAGGTAAAAGGGTATACTGAATATCACTGAGGAAGCAGCAAAGGTCTTGAGAGCTCTGTCCTCTGTATGTCTGATCAGATGGATGCAAGATTTTTCAGGGGATCTAATATACAGTGTTTTAGAAAACAGCTGGGCATGTCAGAGTATGAAGTAAGGGAAGATTCATTTCAAAATTTTAAAAATGTATTCATTTTGAGGGCTCTTACAGATACGTTTTTGTCCTAAAAATCAGCACTGAGAGGGGTGAGAACGGAGGCTGAGCTGACTTGCCACCACAATAAGTATTTTGCTCTTGAAGAGAAAAGGTGAGTGAACATCAACTTCACTGGTATATTTAGCTCTCAGTGATTGCAAGGATGAGTTCAACTGGATCCATAATCCCTTGTTTAGCTCTTATTTCCCTAACAGGCCACACAAGTGGTCTCATGCACACCCATAGCAGCTGGTAAAACAGCTCCCCTTGCGCAATGGAAGAAGTTGGCAAGAGAGGACTGTCAGGAAGGTTTTGCCAGGATTTCATGGCAGAGAGGTGACTTAGTCAATACCACACGGAGGTTGGTCCAGATCCGATCAGAAGTCAGGACCTACTCTGATTTCAGGTATTAGAAGCTGTGGTTTATGTAACGTGTATCTGACCTCTTAGTATATAAAAATCCTTGAATTTATTTCCCTTTCTTCAATCCCATTGCTTTATAAAGAGAGGAATTTTTCCGTGTGCCCCGGAGAAGCAAAGCCTGGCTGTGGTTCAGGGCAAATGGACCCCGGGCTGGCAGGGGAGGCTCCCAGGAGCGGGGTGATGGCCGGGGTGCTCCGGGTGCTGCCAGAGCACATGGGTGTGCTCTGAGCCGAGCTGAGCAGCAGGAGCAGAGCCCTGCCCGTGGCCCACAGGCAGCTGCGAGGCAGCAGCAGCAGCAGCCAGCTCGCTGCCGGCACGGCTCTGGCACCGCAGAGAATCGAGCCCTTTGTATCTAACCATCCAGACCTAATACACTGACATGGTCGTCATCAGATACAGTTGACACATGTTTAAAGGGTGTATCTCGCTGCTTTGAACAAGTGGGAAAGTGTTCTTGGACTGCTTTGCTCTCCGCATTTCTACGGAGTTTCCCACTGTCCATTTTCCATAGTTACTTACAGCAATTAACTGGAATCCAGGGCTGCGGCGGCTGCATGCATAGTCTCTCAAACCACACCTGTGGCTTTTTTGTGTCACATATAATTCATGACTGAGTGACGCTTCCTGCCTTGTCGTCTTTAGTCCTGGATGAATGAATGGTGTAGCTAAATCAGCTTAGCACTGAACTAAAGTGGTGGTTCATGTTTAGCTGTGGCTCTTGCACAAGTCGTGCAGAAACTTATTTGTGTTGGTATGGCTGGGTGTTCACTGGAGGCTCCAGCTCTTTTGATATTGGATCCACTCACAGCTTGCATGTCCTGCCTCAGCTTTATTTTCCCTTCCAGAGGCATAGATACTGCATGAATCACTGTGTCTTTGCAGAGGATCCAATGGGCAAAGGTATTTGTGCTGAAACCTCACCAGGCTGTAATTAATCTGTAGATGAGAGGAAATGGTTTTGTGACAGCTAAATGAAGACCAAATAATGCGATGTGATGAAAGGTATGCTCAGCAGTCGGATTCAGGATCTAAAGTTATATGAGTTTAGCTTTATGGTGAGCTGAAAAGTGTTTGAAAAAAGAATTGCCTCAAGTCCCACTTAGCAGCAGACAAAAGCAGAGGAAAACCTGCATGTAATTATATATTAATATGCAGGAAAGTGAGAAGAGATTAAAAAAAATTACACTGTGTTATTCTGTGTAGTTGAAAACATTTGGGAAACTTACACATGAACTGTATGTGAGTGCTGTGCACAGAAAGGCATGTGCTTTCTGCATTAGATCTGTGAGACCAGCATACGTGCCAGTGAACAGGCTGTCTTTTCTTTGGACTTTGGTTATGCTGAAATAGAAGACATCTGATAACCTTAACAAAAATATTGCAGACTTTTATAAATTAGACTGAGGAGTTTGGGTTTTTGTCCTCCCCCAATTTGAAATGTTTTGCAGAAGGGAAGAAGTTGCTGATTGTCTTGTTGGAAAGTTAAATATTTCTCCAGTGAAAAGTTTAAGGGTTATCTTTTTGAAAAAGAAAAGGAAGGAGGAAGGAAGTAATATTTTGAAGTCATGTTTCTCAGCTTGTTCATTATCAGTTACACTTTCGATGTAGATTCTCTCGCATTACTTCATGTGTAGCTGGGATTGGTTTTAGCAAAAAGTACCAATGGTAAATGTGGCAGCTTCCCTGTAGTTTGCTGACTCTGACCCATGGAGTAGGCATTCACACTGGTTGCTGAACATTTCAAACAGCAGTAGCAGTGAATCCTTAGCTAACTGGATGATCGTCCGAAACATTGAGGTTTCTCATCTCCACTTTGGCTGGATCACAGAGTCCCCAAAATTTCAGGTGACAGAAAGCTGTGTGGGGCTCTTTGTCCCCAGCCTCCAGCCTCAGTGGGGCCTACCACCAGCACTGGCTCAAATTGGTCATTGTCTAGTGAAGTCTCGCAAACCTCTTTGGAAAGAGGTGCCTCAGCCCCTTGTGGATGACCTGGTCCAACACTGCATGGTCTTCCTGGAGAAAACTTTTCTGAACACCCAGCCTGGACTCTTTAAGGGACTGTTAACATCATTTGCCACTACCAGAGAAGGTTTGGCTTTGTTAGAGTTATAACTGCACACTCTTACTTTTGATCGTGAACATGCTTATTTTCTGTTTTATCTTAAGGCTTTGATAATGAAACTGCAGTTAGACTGTATTTAAGATAAAACCAGATTAGAATTACCTAATTTTAATGAAATCCTAATTTCACTAGAGCTATATCATAACTATACCTTAGTAGCATTATAAGACTGTGATGGTATTGTTATTAAGACTGTGATTGTTCTCATCCCTCATATTGTTTTCATCTATCTCTGTACTCAACAGGAACATACCATTTCAGGTTGCTATCCCTAAATTTGATAGCAGAAAGCAATGATTTTTATGTCTGAATAGAGTTGCATACTGGTAAGAGAATGAGTTTGATTCTCTTATGACTTCAGCATCATCAACAAAATGATCTAATACTGTAAATTTACATTATAATTATGATGTCAGCAACAATATAACTTGGTTTTCAGGTTGACTGAGAATGTGCCCTGGGAATTTTGAGGAAATATATTTTTCTCATTTGGAAGCTGAATAAGTCCTAACAGAAGTATTTCAAGAATATTTATGTAGTTCAGTGTTGTTATACTCAGCAAGTATTTTATAAATAGCTGAAGTTTTAAGACCAGAGCATCTCATTTTTGGTTCCCATTTTATATACTTGTCATAAATGAGCTCAGGACTCTGCACCTTTTGTTTTTGTTTTTTTTACTTCAATATGATTTGCATCCTACACACCTACAGCAGTACTCGCTTTTCTCTGAGATGGGAATTACTCATTTAATTAAACGGGTTGTAGATAACTTGAATCTCAAGAAATTAATGTTGAAGGAAAATATATGTTTCAGTACTTTGGTTAAGACAGGACAGTATTTTCAAATCCGTGTAGAGAATTGGCAGCTGGAATTTTAGGGACACTCTGGAATACCTTGCATGTACTCACATGGGCCAGGTATCTTAACAGGTATCCTTCTGGCTGTATCATTTCATTAAAGCATCTTGTCATGGGCATCCAAAACCCTCCAGAAGTGAATGAAGGTGATACCTGGGTCACTCTGATAGAGAAGATAATCCAGAGCTAATGCTGGCTGCTCCTCCAAGTCACATGAAGGGGACTATTCTTCCTCAAACCAGATCTTTGTACCTCGAGTGTCAGAAGGGCTTTGTCTTCAAGATCTTTCTGGTTCTTCCTTAAGGAAGGCCCCTCTCAGTCCTGTGTTAGGGGTTTTCCACGATGACCTGGAGAGCAAAGGGCACAGTGGTGTGGAGAATGATGTCATCTCTCATACCACAGTGGGTATGTGAGCTCATCTACTGTGACGGGAAGCAATAGCCCTTCCAGCAGCAGCTGTTTTTGCTCCTGTTGGTGCTGGTGTCTGATACCAGTCACCTGCTTTGGAAACAAACAGCAGCCACTTGAGCTGGGCATCCTGGCTGTGCAGCAGCACAGCTCTGTGGGCTTGCTTTCTTACCTTCATGCCTCTTTCCTCCCCTTCCCCCACAGTTTCTACTATGCTTTCCTCTTGTAGACAGCAATATAGGATCAGACTGCTTTTCATTTCCATCACTTTTCCCTGCTGTGACTGAATCTGTTGCAATTAAATTTTAATTGAGATGCACACTGCTTAAATAGACACAAGACAGCTACAGCTATCGCTAATTAATTTTCTTCCAAAATGACAACATTTAATAATTATATTCCTTGTCACTTACATTATTTATACAAGTTTAACTCTGGGATTTTTTTTAAAGACATGTCAGCTGTGAAAGTGCTTTATGGTGTTAATCTCCTGTAAGGCAATTGTGATTAACTTCAGAAGTGGAAGTATGTTTATGGTGCATTTATTAAAATAGCATGTAGCTCTGCAAATTTCAGGAAAGATTGAGTTATTTCTACAATAAGGTAATAACGTTTCTGGTTGCAGTATTCAAATCTAGAGAAGCCCTAATGGTAATAATTTGTGCTTCTGTATTATCTCTGATCTGATGATCTCTAAGCACTTTCTGACTGTGAATTAACAAGCTCACACCTTCTGCAGAGATCCCTCCCCAGTTTCTCACTTCACCTGACAGAGCACAGAGAGATCATCTGCTGCTGCCCCGGCTTGCAAAAGTCCTTGCCCTCTGCTACCTTGCTCTAATACTGGGCAAAGAAAATGACCTTTTTGTATTTTAGTCTGAGGAATCCATCACTGGTTGCTGTCAGACAGGGTGTTGGATGAGTGGGACCATTTGTCTGTTGCGGTGTGACAGTCCTTAGGCGGTGCTGTGACAGTTTGGGGGTTCTGTCTGTGCCTGAATACATCTTTGCTGCGTCATGGCATGGCTTTGGTGTTTGCAAAGAGGTGCATCACCATCAACTTCCAAACTTCAAACGTTCACAAAACGGGCAGAAATTTCTCGGGACAGCTGTGAGGAGAATTTTTCCAGCCTCTCCTTTGGGGATGTGTGGCTGTGATGTTCCTTCTGCAGAACAAAGGAGCTGGCTATTGAAGGTGAGATGCATCAGCCCTGGGGTTTTACTGGCAGATCAGGAAACTTTGGGAATGACTGAAGAATCAGAGAGTCTTTTTTTTTTTTTTTTTTCTCTCTCAGTGAGGGTCCTGTCTAGGGTGAGAGTTTAAGCTGGAAGTACAGCAGAGGGATTTTCTGGGTCAGAGAAATTAATGTGGGAGGGCAGGACAGGTATGACTTGGATCTCCTGGAGGACCCAAGACCAGCAAAAGTCAAAACTAGATGTGAAAAGTGACTGCAAGTACCTGGGTGTGCATATTTTCTCTACTAGCATCGAGTAACTCTTCAGAAATCTTCACACCTTTCTGGTCACTAGCAAAGTAAAGCTGCTCTGGGAACAGAGCTCTGGGAAAGTGTGTGTTTGCATTTATTGAGGATGTTGGGGATTAGTACTGATGTTGCAGAGCAGATGAGTTGTATGATGCAACCCCGTTCCAGGAAGGCTCAACAGGGAGGCTTTCCAAGGATGGCATGGAAAGCAATTGTGCTGTGTGCTGCTGTGATCAGAGGAGGTGAAGATGGTGTGGATCTAGAGGGCCGAGAACTGGACATTTGTAATGACTCAGCCAAAGGAAATGTAATTAAATGTGTTAAATGTGTTCATAATGAAACTCTTTTGTTGGACATTTGGGACAATCATAATTGTTACATAAATTTCAGCATTTACTTGAAGTTATTTTAATTCACTTTATAGTGAATATGTAGCAAGGAAAAAAATATCCAAACCCATTTACCTCTGTATTAAGATGGATTTGAATGAAAAGCTGTCTGGTTACATGTCTATCCTCATGTACCGTCACAGCAGCAAAATTGCATTACAAAAGCTTTTCATTATCACTTCACTTTATTTTCCCCTCAGCTTTGACAATAGCAAAAGAGACTGGGTGATATTTAGTGCTATTTTGGTATCTGTTTGGTTTCTTGTGCAGTGGCATAACTGCAGGGGTAGGTAAGCCAGAAAACTGCATGGAGCATTTTTTAGAAGCAATGGAACCTTTTTGCACCTTTATTTCATCGCATTTCTCAGTAGGCTGTAGTTTACTACACGCTTCCTAAGAAGGTAGTGCAGTTAATTATTTTTTGTGCTTATTGTTGATACAGTCACAGTTCTTGGCAGAGACACAGGTCTACGTAGCACAGTGGGGTGGGACAACAGTGTGTTCCTTCCAAGTTCCCTCTTCTGGGAGCTGAGGGCTGCTCCGCTGCACCTGAAGAGACAGGAATCATTTGTTTCTCTAACAAATGGATCTCTTCCTATGTGTGTTTTCCCTGAGTTTATTTACACACCATGTTGTTTGCTTTGAGGTCTTGCATGCTCTGTAATTTGCATGTGGCGCTGGAGCAGCGGAATCGCTCCTTTGGCTGCCAGTTCTCACGGTCTGAAACAGGCCTTGAGCTGCCCTTGGGTGGCTGTGGGGCTGGAACCCAAAAGGCCACAGGTTTGGGAAAAGCTGTAAGTTTTGTATGTGACTCACAGTAGGAGTGTCCGGGTCCCTGCCAAAGGGCCGGGCAGTGGCCACGTGGCCTTGGGGGGCTGTGTTGTGTCATTGCACTGATCAGCAAAAAGGGAAGGCCTAAACATGAAGGAATGTTCACAGCTCCCAGTCTTGTGTTCTAAAAATCTCAGCGGGCTGTGGCAGTGAAAGCCAGCCCAGCACGTGCTTCAGGTCTGTTTCTCTGAAGGCATCTGCATGAACATATTCTCTAAATAAAGAGCAATCTTTGGTTACAAGAGTGCTACGGGAAGATATCTACTGTTTTCTCAGTATGCCACTAATGATTGGGAGATGTCCAACAATTTTTGTTTTCAAAAGATACATTTTCTCTTTTTTTTTCTTTTTCTTTATTTTAAATTAACATTTATACGCATTTATTAGCAATAAACCTGTGAAATGCTGAGTTTGCAGTGAAGATACTCTCTCCAAAACTAAAAGTATGTTGAGCTTGTCTCAAAGTGTGTCTCACTTATAATACATGAAAGGCTGGAAAATGCCCAAGAGGACAAGATGGTATCAGATGTTGGGTAGCTATGGGTATGGTTTAGGAACAGGAAATTGTGTGGTGATCTATAGCTGGTGACAAGTCCCCCATCCCTGTGCCTTCAGTTCTGTGAAAGTTTGGACTCAAAAGGAGGACTGTAGAGATGGGAAAAAAATAGATATTTAATTTCTTCAGCAGAGAAAAATTTAACTGGCTTTTCAGTCAACTGCTAGGTTATGACAGCAACTAAAATGCATACTTGAATAGGTTTTTTAATATTTCTAGTGTATAATTTTGAATGTCAAGGTTCCCTGACACTGTGTATTATGCAGAGAGCAAAGGGATATAAGAAGTATAATCTTTCTTTTGGTGAGTTATGATAAGTGAGTTAGGCAAGTGATTATTCCTTACAGGAGGAAAAATAGAGTTAACTGTGCAACCCCTAGTACTTCTAAAAACAGAACAGGTGTGTTCACTGGTTCCTGATTTTCTGAGGGGATCTGATTCTTATTTTGGAGACCTGTAATGAAGCAGAAGGCAGCCCAAGTTAGTGTTAGTTGCAGTGGTGGAAACTAGTTATGAATGAGACTGGGAGTGGGCAGATATCTCTGGCCTGTATGACCAAACCCGCTGAAAGAACACATATTTAGGCCCCGATGGAAGTAAGTGCATGTGCATTTGCTGAAGTCTTCTTGAAGCCAGTGAGATTGAAAGCATAGTGTGGTAGGCTTTGATAGGCTTTGAAAGAGGAGACAATGGCTGAGGCAAAACAAAAGAGCATGCCATCAAAGGATGTAAAGCAAAGTGACA
The DNA here is from genome assembly GCA_013396955.1 of Regulus satrapa. Classification (NCBI taxonomy): domain Eukaryota; kingdom Metazoa; phylum Chordata; class Aves; order Passeriformes; family Regulidae; genus Regulus; species Regulus satrapa. The sequence continues at coordinate 733,840 of VWZN01019520.1, read as the reverse complement.
GGAAAAAAGTGACAAGCTAGGAAAATGTTCTTTGTTCCCACATTCTGAATGGCTGTGAAATCAGCTTTGTACTCATTAGAGCAAATGTAAAGGAACTTGCTGTAAATGAAAATGAATGGGTTAGAGGCTGGTGTTTTGGGTTCAGATGTGTAGGTGAGTGGCAGGAAGCTCAAGGAAGTGCCAAACTCTGAGACACTGTGCAGAAGGAAGAAGCAGGAGTCAGAGGTGGCCTAGAGGGAAAATCTTACTGTGAGGTTAGAGGAATCTGAGGACCACCCCAGGTTTCAAACTTGGATAACAAACAAGATGCTATCCACTTCGACAGCATTTGGCATCCTTTGCTACCTTCTAACCATGGCCAGACTGCTGTGAGAGATATTTGAGAGACAGACGGAAGTTTCTGTGTGGTTGCAGGGAATTAGGTCCAAACTAGGTCAATCTGACACTAAAATGTAGGTAAGATTTAGTGGAGAGAAAGCCCAGAGGCAACTGGGCTTTGAATACAGCTTAGCTGTAGTGAGCAAGAAGGAAGATGGAATGAGTTATAGACGCAAGTGGGATTTTGGGTTTAGAGGGAGACAGACGAAGGCAGACTAGGCAAAAGAGGAAAAGAAAGAGAGAAAAAGCAAGGAGAGCAAGAAAAGTGGCTGTGGTGTGGTTTAGAAGATGGTTCTGAAGGAGCGAGGTGATTAAATAAAAGAGTAGTTAAGACTTCAGGAGCAGAGAGGGAGTTGTAGATGGGAGGTAAAAGAGCTTGTTTTGACTGTTTTCTCAAGGGAGAGCTCAACAAGCTTGCATGCAGAAAAAGATGTGGATATAGAATATAATTATATCCATCAATATACAACAGAAATAATGTACAGTAATGCAAGGCAAATTGTAACTGCTTTAATATATAGTTATATATTAGTTGGAACTGATTTAGTTATAACAAAATAATAACTGTATCTAAAACCAGATGTTTGTGTCTCTGTGTGTGTGTGTATACACACATGCTGCTGTACAAGAGTTCTGTCCTGAAGAATTGATATGAATCCATTGCCTTTTGTCTCAAATTAGCAAGTATCCAGGAGCAAAAGCAAATAAGGAGGCAGTATTTACAGAATCTTCTCAGTCTAGCCTTAATGATTTGAGTCTGATGTAATGAAATAGCTAGAAGAATCTTCTTGTGTCTAGAGGCCACATCATTTGCTGTGCCCTGAAGTCTGGCATAGCTTCTGAAAATCTTTGGGGGCTCAAGAGATGCAAATGCAGTTTCCAGTGCTCGGGCTCTGGCCTGCCTGCCACCAAACAGGGTTCTTCTGCTTCACTTGCTTCAACTACACAACCACAATGTACGCACAACGTGGTTCCTAAACCTTTTCCCTGAGCCACAGAAACCTGCTGACATTTGCTGAAAGTTCACTGCTGGCCTATGTTTTTATCCAGTAAGTTTTTGGGACGTAAGATGTTGTGGCTTGTCAGCCCAGCTTGTTTTGTTTGTGAAGCAGACACTGCAGGGCTGTGGAGGACCAGACCTTCTTGTATTCCCAATCTTCTCTAGGCTGTGGAGCCATCACTACTGGTGTTGAAGGGAGATTTTCCCCTTAGTTTTTTTAACAGGAGGATGAAATGAATTAAACTGTTGCTCCTTTCTTTGCTTTGATGCTGCTTACTGGATGAGGAAACAAAGTGAATTCTTACAGGCTACAAAGGGAAGATTGCATGATGTTCTCTTGGTGAATGATTTTATAATTTGTCTCAGTCATCCAAATACTTGTAGCACAGTAGACATAACTGCATAGTGAAGGAATGTATGTTCTGCAGCACTGCCATTGGCAGGACGTAAACACCTGTCTTGAGTCCTTTATCCCAAAAGAAAAAAATAGGGAAGTTGGAAGGTAGATGTTAGTTTGGGTGTCAGCAGAGACAGACATGCTAAATTCATGCTATCTGCATAATAAATGCAGATGTTTTGATGTGTGAATGGTATGGCAAACCAGCCATTAACAATACCCTGATACATAGGTGCACAGAGGATCAAGGTGCTGGTCTAGTCTAACCTTCTCTTTAATACCATCAGAGGACTTTCTTGTACTTACACCCATCCTGTACTTAAAACCCATGTCCTAAGTCTTAGACTACAGTCTGAGACCACAAAGAAAGTTTGGCACCAGCCTGAATCTAGTGCTCTCTTTACTGTTGAACCTGGGAGCCTCGTTTCTAATCTGGATTCTTTAGTCTAATTTCTGTCTCTTAGCCTTTGCAATTATGTATGTGTTAACATTACTGATCCAGTCATTCTGCAAGTGCCTCTCTGTTGACCTCTCATTCATTTTGCTCATGTGTGGCACAGGAAGAGCCTTTGTAATTTTCATCGTGCTTGGACTGTGGGCACCAGAAGTGCACATGCTGTCAAATCAGGGTTAGGCAGAGAGGCATTACAGCCTCCCACACTCTGTGTAGACAAACACATACTGCTTTAATCGTTTTTATATTGGTACTCTCCATAGAGCTTCTCAGCCACTGTCTTCCCACCATAAACTTCAAGTCATCTCCAGTCAGTGTTTCTCAGTTTTCATTTTAGTCAATTATTTTCCAGATGTGTGGCCTTGTATGTGGTTGCTTTAGAACCTATAATCCTTATCTAGGCCATCTAGGCATGGAGAGCATCTCACTGGTATAAAGAAATCATCTTTATTTACCATGTCAACAGCCATTTGTCACTGACAGGCTTCATGGCTCTGTATTTGTTTCCAGTCCCTGATACACAAAATGTTTGTAACTCTCCATTGATATGTTTCCATCAATTTCAGTAATACCAGTCAGGACTAATTTGTGTATTAAAGGAGCTATTCCACTTCTTGTTTATTACTCGTGTTCGTAGTGTTACATTCTACACAATTAAGGAATCTCTTCTCTTTGAGTCCCTTGGTACCTTGATTAATTTTAATCTTGACATCTTGATTTCTGGCTAAATGAGTGCTCATTTTCACCCTTGTCTTTTGTCATTAGCTTAATACCCTCCTGAATACTTCAGCCTGTCTCCTGAAAGACTTATTCCCATCCACTGTAATGACAACCAGCCACATTGTACAGTTTATTTTCTCTGTAGAAGATGGACCTGCAGTGCTGAAAACTTTGGGGCTCTGCCATTCACCACTTACATAACTGTTAATTTCTGGAAAAATATATAGCCTTGTAACTTGAGTCACAGTTCATGGAAATTGAATACTCTTCAAAGTATTGATTTCATTCTTCCTTACATCAAATTCCATGTGAGGATTCTTGGTTGTTCTGGAGTTTTTCTTCACCAGCGTGCTTGTGTCCTTGCAGACTAGGCTTTGTTGTGGCTCATGGGTACATCCCATATAGCTCTGACCTCTCCTACTAAAGCAGCTGTCAGATCTTTCAACAGTTTTGGGGTTTTCAACTGCTAGTTGTGAACGTAAGGCTGACTTTGATGACCTCCATGGGTTGTTTCCAACCCTAGATACTCTGTGTTCCTCTGAGAAACTCTTCTCCCATTCTCATCTGGATGAATTTTCTTCCATTCTCCTGTTTATGAACTGCCAACCATTTTATGTGGTCTGCATCCTGCCTTCCGCTGGCAACTGGAGTATTATAAAGACAATATCTGGAGTGGAATGAAGTGTGGAATAGCAGCCTGTGTGGTGTATGTGTTCAGCAGAGGAAAATGAGCCAACTGAAGTGTTGCTTTTTTGTTTTTAATTACATTCTTGTTTCCTTCCCAGGCTTCTCTCTTCTGCATGCTTACACGTGTGCCTCTGGAGGGAGAATTCAATAGGCTGATGAACAGAACTGTAATGTTTAAAAATAACCCAACATTTTGTAATGAAACATGTTCTGAAAGAAGCTAGTTGCTGTAGGGATTTTTGCAAGGACGCAAAAATCTTCATTGCTCAAAATAAAGATTTTCATTTGTTGAGCCAAATGAGGAGTTTCTTATCCAAGCTTTGGAGGCTGTTCAGTGTCATCTGGACGGACTAGTCACTAGAAGACATTTTTACTCATCCCACCCCTACATAAAGCAAACCCATTAAACTTCAGTGCATGTGGTTTGTATTTGGGGTTTCATTCATGAGAGTTGAAAGTGCCCAAACTACTGCAGCACGGAAGTGAAACCCTGAGAGGATTCTCCTTCAGTCACCACCAAGCCAACAAAACATTCACTTCTCAAAACCTCCCCTGAATCCAATCTGAAGACAGCTCTTTTCCTGTTAGCCAGATCTCCTGCACAAACCCTTTCTCCGCACTGTGGAATCTGCACAAACGATCTCTGTTCAAAATCAGTTAACCTTCTTCAACACCAGCTGCTCTTCTTGTAGTATGGGCAGTTTACTTTTGTAGTATCTTTTACTCATAAACCTGATGGAAAGTCAGTAGGTTATTAGTGATTTGCAATTAGAGTCTAATTTTGCTGTAAACAGTTTAATGGTCTTCCACCCTGGTTTTCGTGCAGTCTGTCACCCACCCTGTTCAGCTGTAACCCACCGTGGTACAGCTGCCAAGCACCACAGATATTTTCTCTGACATGTTAGTTATTAGCAGTTTCTGCTCTTGTTGGAGCAGGAGGACTTGATGAGGGGTTGTTTTTTTTTGTTTGGGTTTTTTTTTTTTTTCTATTCCCATAATGAAACCACAAGTTACTTCCACCTTGTTTCTTTTGTCGGCTGTTCAGCTGTCTTATA